>CP125976.1:33276612-33639112 GCA_030063025.1 Avena longiglumis | reverse complement strand
CCAGGTCGACGGCGAACGGCGCCCACCTCCACCCAACCGCACACCTCCTGTGGACCAACCGCGGATAGTGGTCTCCTCACGGGAGAGACGCGAATGGCCTACTGTTTCTCCACCCGATGGACAACCTCGTGGCGGGCGAAAGCGGCCGACAACATCGGCCATTGGTGATGGCGCCCTACAGATCCGATGACGTCAGGGCCCTACCGCAAAGCGGTCGAGCAGCAAAAGCAGCGCCGACTCGCGGTCGGGTGTACTCGCGTTCTTGAGCAGAAGCGGCCTCAGCGGCCACCCGGCGGCAAACACCTCAATCGCCCGCCACCAGAGCCATTGCAGCTCAACATCGACCGCGAATGCGGCACTCTCCACCAATGACCCTGTGCCAGCGAACAACCGTCGCCATGGCTGCCGACCTATCGACGCCCGCACCCACATCATCAACAACCAAAGCTGGCGCGCCCTCCAGCCCGACGACTTGCGGCACGCCCTAACCAATCGCCACGATGGCGAGTAGATGGGGTCGCTAAGTCGACTCGAGCCCAGGTGCTTCGGACCAATGATCCGAGGCGAAAAATACCCGGCGAACTTCAAGGCGCCGAAGGAAATAGAGAAGTACGACCCCTCGTACGACCCCTCCGTGTGGCTGGATACATACCTCATGGCGATGGGGATCGCTGGCTACACCGACCTGCTAGCCGCCCGTTACCTCCCCTTGATGATGAAGGGGAGGTGCAGGCAGTGGATCAACACCCTCCCCCAGGATAGCATCGACTCCTGGGAGGAGATGCGCGACGCCTTCGTCAGGCACTTCGAGTGCTCCTACACCCGCGCCACCACCATCGAGGACCTGGAGCGATGCGTCCAGGGACCCCGCGAGTCGACCTGCAACTGGGTCTAGCGGTGGCAAGAACTATGGTACAACGCGGTCGGCATCCACCCGGACACCGCGATCCATTGCTTCAAGACCTCGTGCCGCTACGAGCCCTTGGTCACCAAGCTCAAGCGACATTCTCGCACGCTCGACAACATACCGGACCTCCTCGAAATCGCCAAACGGTACGCGGAGGAAGATCCAAACCAGGAAACCGACAACGAGTCGGGAGGCCAACGCCGCCTGGCGGCGCGACAACGGACGATGGTCGACCTACGCTACAGCAACACTCGCCTCGCCGGCAGCGCCGCGATGGCGGCGAGTCGACTTCGCCGCCAACGCCGAACGCAGCAGCGAGCTCAAACTTCCGCCACGACGGAGGGCAACGCCGCGACGGTAGCAATTACAAGGCAAAACCAAGGTTCCACCCCGCGGCCCTCCTTAACCAACCTTGTGCGTTCCACAGCAGGGAAGGGAAGCCCGCTACACACACGACCGCCCGCCACACTCTCGCAGAGATCGAGAAGGCACGGCAGCGGGAGGACCCGACAACAACCCGCCAAACGGCGGAAAAATTCGCAAATGGCGGCTCGCTCCATACCTTCACGAGCTTCAACATGAAGCGCGAGAAGAAGGTCATCGCCAGCGCCGTCGCCGTCAGCGGTGGCCTGTGGGCGTTCCCAGTTCCTCAAGCGGTCGGAGCAACCCATCACCGAGCCGCCAGACCACTAGCCACGCGCCAGTACCGGGCGAGTCGCCCGGTGGTTAAGCCTAAGGTGGCGATTCGCTCCCCAAGACATTGATGGACGCGGCAGCTCCATCAACATCTTGTACTGACACCTTCAGCGGCTCGCGACTCGCAATCGATGGTCGAGACGACCTACACCACGTTCCACGGCATCGCCCCGGTCGAAGGCGTACCCGATCGGCAAGGTCACGCTGCCGATCACCTTGACACACCAGCAAACTTCCGCACCGGCGGATCATCTTCGACTGGTACCTTCGACAGCCTACCGCTGCGTCACGGGCGCCAGCGTTCGCCAAGTTCATGGCGGCGCCCCACTACGTCTGCGATGAAGCTCCGGGCGTGCGGCGTCATCACCATCAACGGCGACCCGACATGGCGCCCGGTGTGAGGCCAAAGGAGCCGAACTCACCGACGCTATCGCCATCGGCGAGACCAACCACGCCGGAAGCTCGCCAGAAATGCGGCGAAAGGGTCAACAACGACGACCCACCATACTCAAGAATCCCAACTCAGAGGGTGCAAACACCTCAGCCTTCGAGAAACGACACCGCACCGCCGAGCTGGTCCCAGCGACTCAGCGACGGTGGCGATCAGGGCGGGCATGAGCCCAGCCTAGGAAGGCACGCCATCGAGTTCCTCCGTGAGCGAGGACATCTTCGCATGGAAGCCCTCTGACATGCCCGGTGTCCCTAGGGAGCTCGCTGAGCACAAACTAAACGCCGACCCCAAAGTGCGACCCGTCAAGCAGTCGCTGCGGCCCTTCAATGAAGAGCGCCACCAAGCTATCGCCGAGGAGGTGCAGCGTCTACTCGTTGCAGGCTTCATCTGGCCAATCAAATACTCCATGTGGCTGGCAAACCCAGTCTTGGTCGAGAAGAAGAACGGGACCTGGAGGATGTGTATCGATTACACAAACTTGAACAGCGCCTGCCCGAAGGAGCAGTTTGTCCTCCCGCGGATCGACCAAATAATCGACTCCAACATGGGCTCGGAGTCGCTGTGTTTCCTCGATGCCTACTCTGCGTACAACCAGATCAAAATGGCTATTGAGGACGAGGAGAAGACGGCGTTCATCACGCCATTCGGAGCCTTCTGCTACACCGCCATGACCTTCGGCCTCAAGAACGTCGGGGCGACCTACCAGCGGTGCATGCAGGAGTGCCTCGTGAGCCAAATTGGCCGCAACATCCACGTCTACATCGACGACGTGGTCGTAAAGTCCGCTCGCCAGGGCGATCTACTCGCCGACCTGGCGGAAACATTCGCCAACCTGCGGAAATACAAGATAAAGCTCAACCCAGGCAAGTGCACCTTCGGTGTACCAGCGGGACCTCTTTAAAGTGCGTCGTCTCCAAACGGGATCGAGGCGAACCACCAAGATCGACACGATCGCCGACTCGGCAAACCAGTACTGTGGCGACGTCCGAAGCTGGCGGGCGAGTAGCGGCTCTCGGTCGCTTCATCCCCGCTGGCGAAAAGCGATGCCCCTATATCGCTGATGCGAAGAACCCCACCTTCGATTGGGACAAGGAGGCGACGCAGCTCGACCTTAAGAAGGTGCTACTCGCGCTACCGCTTTCGCCGCCCGTAGACAAAGAACCATGTTGGTCTACGTCGCGGCTTCCGAAACGCTGCGTCGTCGCCATGGTCGTCGCGAGCGGAGGAAGAAGGCGCCCGATGGCGCCCGGTGTATTACATCAGCGAGGTCCTAACCGAGTCGCGCCAGTGGTACCCGCAGTACCAGAAACTGGTATACGCGGTCTTTAGAGCACAGCGGCGCCTGCCGCACTACTTCCAGGAGCACCCAATCACGGTCGTCTCCTCAGCACCATTGCAGGACATCATCCACAACCGCGAGGCGACCGGGCGAGTCGCCAAGTGGGCCGTCGAGATCGGCGTCCACAACATCCAATATGAGCCACGAAAAGCGATCAAGTCGCAGGCTCTAGTGGACTTTATCGCCGACTGGGAAGAGGCCCAGCAGGCAGAAAAGCTGCCATACCTCCACTACTGGAGTCTGCACTTCGACGACTCCAAGAACGCGAAGCGCGGGCGAGGATCATGCGGCTTCACCAAAGGGCGACAAGCTCCGCTACGTCCTCTGCCTCGACTTCACCACCTGCACCAACAACATGGCCGAGTACGAGGCACTACTCCACGGCATGCGAGCTGCCAAGGAGATGAACGTCAACCGCCTACGCTGCTACGGAGACTCCGACCTCGTCGCCGGGCAAGTCGTTGGCACGTGCGACGCCATCTCTCCCACCATGGCGGCATACCGCCAGAGACAAGCTGGGGGACATCAGGGTATTTCGTCGAGTGGATCGACAGGCGGAAGAACGAGGAGGCTGACGCACTCTCTCGCATCGGGTCGGCTCAACTCGCACCACCCGCCGGCGTCTTCCTCGACACGATCACCAAGCCATCAGTATCTCCCCCAAGGGAGATCGACATCGGAGTCCCGTTGCAGCCAGAGGCAACCCTGGTCGCACTTGTCGCCGAGCCAGACGACTGGACCAAGCCCTACGTCGCCTACCTGGAGGCTGGCACCTTGCCGGCAGACGAGCCGGACGCTCGGATGATCGCACGACGATGCAAATCCTTCACCATCATCGACGGCGAGCTCCACAAGCGCAGCGTCACCGGCGTGTTCCAACGCTGCGTCCAACCCGCCGAAGGACGCAAGATCCTCCACGACATCCACTCCGGCGACTGCGGCCTGCGCCACGGCGCCCGCTCTCTCTGGTCGCCAAGGCCATGCGACACGGCTTCGACCGCCCATCGCACACCGATGCCGCCGACATCGCCCGAATACTGGGGTGCCGAATACGCCAACCGATACACGTGCGAGTTCGGCGCCAAGACAATCCCCATCACCGCCATTCGCCGTGTGGGGTTTGGATATGGTAGGCCCTTCAAAAGTCCCCTCGGCCACACCCACCTTCCGTCGCGGTCGACAAATTCACAAAGTGGGTGGAGGCCAAGCCGATCGAAATGCGACGGAAGACCGCCACCAAATTCCTACGCGAGCTCATATATCGCTACGGGTTCCCAAACAGCATCATCACGCATAACGGCACCAACTTCGCCAAAGGGCCATGGCCGAGTTGCGAGAACACCACATCCGCTCGACCTCGCGTTAGTCGCCCACCCGAGTCAATGGCCAGCGGAGCAGGCCAACAGGCATCCTCCACGGCTGAAGCGCGGCTCCAAGTACCACTCGGCGACCGCCGGTGCTGGGTCGAGGCTTCCCTCGTCATCCGGGCATCCGCACCTCGGTCAGCAGTCGCGGGTTCACCCCTTCTTCATGGTGTATGCGGCCAGGCGATCATGCCCACCGACCTCGAGCACGACTCGCCAAGGGTCGTCCACTACACGGAGGCTACGAACGAACTCGCACGTCAGGATGGAATCGATCAACTCGACGAGGCACGCGACCTCGCTCGATCACGCACCGCCATCTACCAGCAAGGACTCCGCCGCTACCACAGCTGGCGGGTGAAAACTCGCACCTTCCAAGAAGGCGACCTGGTGCTGCGCCTCATCCAGGACAAGAAAGGCATGCACAAGCTTTCCCCCCGTGGGAGGGACCATTCGCCATCGTGCGAGTACTCGGCAACAAAGCCAACTACCTCATCGATGTCCGCGGGGACGGCAAACTCGACGTCAACGGACCATGGAATGTAAACCTCCTACGGAAGTTCTACTCCTAGAACCCCACATATGTATCCTCCAGTCGCTATGAAATAAAAAAGAATTGGTTACCGCAAATTGCGCCTACTCTCCATGTCTTGTGCCACTACTTTTCGTAATAACGTCAAGCTAACGCGAAGTCAACCTCTCAGACAAATGATCGGCACGGCCAAGTAGTGCGTTACAAGGGCACTGGGTCACCCCAGGTCTTGTAACGTCCACGAAAAACGCCTACCCGGAGCCTCATTGGAGTCGCCTAGCTCGACTGGTTCTACGAGCCAAGACGACTGCCTTCGCTTCTCACAGCGACCATGTGAAGGGAATATGCCCTGAGAGGCAATAATAAAGTGTTTATTATGTGTATTCCAAGTATATGATAGATGTTTATTTTGCATGCTATAATTTTATTAATACGGAAACGTTAATACATGTGTTTTTAATAAACAAACAGACAGTTCCTAGTTATGCCTCTCTCATAAACTAGCTCGTTGATTAACAAGATGATCAAGGTTTCCTGATCATGGACATTGGATGTTGTTAATAACGGGATCACAACATTAGTGTAATGGTGTGATGAACATTCATCCGAAGTATAGCATTACGATCAAAGTCATTGAGTTTATATTGCTATAACAACTTACGAAGTGATCCTAATCCTTAGACCAGGAGATCATGTCAATCACTAACACCGGAAGAGTTTCTTGATAACATCAAACGTCACACCGTATAGGTGATTATAAAGATGGATTTAGAACTAATAAAGTGTTGTGTTGAGGCTCATGGATCGAGTGGAGTGAATTTTTCATCCCGATGGCGGATATATATACTCTGGGCCCTCGGTGATATCACATTGATTAGCTTGCAAGCAAGTGATTTGATCACTAGAATGTTATATCACAGAACGAGAAAAGAGTGCATGTCGATACTTGAGATCAAACTATGTATGGAGATACCGATGATCGAATCTCGGACATGTAATATATCGTGAAACAAAGGGATTAAGATACTAGCGTAAAAGGTTCCGACGATCACAAGAAAGTCATCGTTGAATGTGGGAGTCGTGGGTCTCGATCCGCTTCGATTATTGATCCGAGAGGGTCTCGATCATGTCCGCATTATTCACGAACCGTAGGGTGACACACTTAAGAGACACCGACATCCAATTGGAGCAAATGTTTCATGCGAAAGAATGAACAAGCGCGAATTTATTTCACTAGATCAAACAGGTTTTGGTGAAATTGCATAAAGTGGTTATGCATGTGAAATAGAATTCTAGCAAGGGGTTATTTGTGAATGTTTGTCATTAAAGTAATTGACAAAATTCTGAATAAAATAAAGAGTTTTATTTAATGAGAGTTTGCATTAAATTTGGTGGAAATTTAATGGGAATTTGAGTGGACTTTGAGTGGAGGGATTTTAAAGGGCATTTTGTGAGTGGAGTGTCCACCCACATGAATGAAGGAGGGAGGGGCATCCCCATGGCGGGCCACCCCTTGGGTGCCCCCTCCTCCTATAAAAGGAGCCCCCCCTCTCACTTGTCTCTCACACCTCCTCGTGAAGGATCTCTCTCCTCTAGAATTTATCCCCATGGTCTCGGACTAGCGAGATACATGTTCCGGTGGCTATTCGGCAAGAAAGAGTTGTGCTTCACGCATTTGGGCGAGGAGGCGGAGGTTGCTCAGTGCCTCGAACGTGTGTGCAAGCACGGATGCGCTGATTTGCGGCTAGGACTTCCTCTCGATCTTGAGATCGGCAGAGATCGTCTACATCAACCACGAGTTGAACTCGTTAAGCTTTGTCGGTCTTCAAGGGTATGTTCTCTACGGATATACATTCGCCCGTTGTTTGTATCTAGTAGATAGATCTTGGTATATAGTTCACATCGTAGGAAAATTTTTGTTTTCTATGCTGTAAACCCTATAGTGGTATCAGAGCCGGATCTATGCGTAGATACTTTACACGGGTAGTACACATAGTATGTGGCGATGATGATCATGTTGTTGCTCCTTTGTTGTAATTTTGGATATTGGTGGCATAGTGGGATGAAGCGGCGGACAAACTTTACATGTCCTCACATGAGACATGTTCCACGCTTGACATGCAACTAGTTTGCATAAGTGGCTAGCAGTGTCTGTCTCTCCTACTATAGTCAATATCTATTTTGGTGCTTAGTTGTCAACAATTTGATTATCCTCGTGGTTCATGTTCGTGAGGTAAGAACGGTTCTATCTCGAAAGCCCTAAGCCACGTAAAACTTGCAATGGATAAATTAGAGGCGTCTAGTTTAGATTGTTCTTTGGGCTAGTGTTATGATATGGTAGTGTTGTAAGTAGAAGTATGAGATGATACTCTTACAACACACATAGCGTGTAAAATCCATAGACCTTGGATTTACACATATAGGTATGATAGTGATCATACCACGATGCACATGATAGAGATCATCTGCGGGAATCATTTCACTAATAAACATATGATGTTTGATAGCATCTTATATTGCTTGTTTAGCGCTTTGTTAGCATAATAAGATGATCCCTCATTTAAATATCAAGATAAGAATGTGCTCTTCCTTTAGTATGCACCGATTATGTTTTCGTCGCTCCAAGACATCACGTGATGATCGGGTGTTCTTGGATCCACGACCATATTTCGGGTGTAAAAGCGATTACACGCGAATACTAAGGTTCTAACTTGGCGAGCCTAGCATGTACAGACATGGCCTCGGAACACGGACCAAAAGGTTAAGCAAGAGTCATATAGTTGATATGATGCCCATTTGATGCTCGCCTTTGAAGCTATACCGACTCACGTGATGATCGAACTTGGTGTAGTGGATTTGGTTCATGTAATCACCAAAAGGCACGAGGATGTCGTTTTTGAGTGGGAGTTCATTCGTAATATAGATTAGTTGAACTCAATCTATCATACACTTAGTCTAAACTTTACAAATTCTGTTGTAGATGGCACCAACTGCTTTTAATTTCAATGTGTTCATGGAGAAAGAGAAACTAGCAACGAACGGTAGCAACTTTACCGAATGGGCCATGAATTTGAGGATTCTCCTCTCTGCTGCACAAAAGCAATATGTGCTAGAAGCGCCGTTAGGCCCCCGACCTTTTGATGATGCCCCTGACAAGGAGAAGAATGTCTATCAAACTCGTCAGGAGGAGCACAACTTAGTTCATTGCGGCATATTGTATGGGCTAGAGCCGGAACTTCGAAAGCGTTTCGAAAACGGCAATGCATTTGATACAATGGGTGAGTTGAAAATGATTTTCGACACACATGCTGCTGTAGAGAGCTACAACGCTTCAGAAAAGTTCTTTAGCTACATGATGGAAGAGCACAGCTCCGTTAGTGAGCATGTACTCAAGATGTGATTCGCCCGATAAGCTTGTGTCCTTGGGAATAACGATTCCCATTGACTTAGGCATCCATCGTGTTGCGATCTCGCCACCTAGCTATAAGAGCTTTGTGATGAACTATAATATGCAAGGCATGAAGAAGTCTCTCCCGAGCTCATCAATGCTTAAAGCCGCAGTGGAGATCAAAAGGAACATAAAGTGTTGATGATCAATAGGAACCTTTGGTTTCAAGAAAGACAAGAAGGGAAAAGCGGAAGGAAGTAAGGCGGCAAGCCTATTCTGCGCTGAAAAGAAACCGAGTTGGACCTAAGTCGATTCCGAAAGTGCTACTATTGTAAGGGATCGCCATCGAAGCCTTTGCCCCAAGTATCTGGCGGACAAGAAGGCTGACCAAGGCAAACAAAGGTATATATGATATACATGTTATTGATGTGTACTTGACTAGTGCTTTCAGAGCTTTTGGTATTGATACAGTTGATTGCTAATATTTTTAACTCGAATCGGGGCGCGGAACAAGCGACCGCTAGCAGGGGTGAGGTCAAGATGCGTGTAACCAATGGATCAAGCGTTGATGTGATCGCCGTCGAACGCCTCTCCACTTGCCGGGATTAGTTATAAACTTGAATAATTGTTATCTGGTGCCTGCACTGAGCATGAACATTGTGTCTGGATCGTGTTTGATGCGAAGTGGTTATTCATTTAAATCCGAGAACAATGGTTGTTCCATTTATATGAATGAAATCTTTTATGGTCATGCACCGATGATGAATGGTTTATTTCTATTAGATCTCGATGATAATGTTACACATATTCATAATGTTGATGCTAAAAGGATTAAACTTAATGATGATATATCCGCATATATGTGGCACTGCCGTCTAGGTCATATTGGTGTTAAGCATGAAGAAGCTCCATTCGGATGGACTTTTGGAATCACTTGATTATGAATCATTTGATACATGTGAGCCATGCCTTATGGGCAAGATGACTAGAACGCCGTTTTCGGTTCAATGGAACAGGCGATAGATTTATTCAAATCATACATTTTGATGTATGTGGTCCAATGAGTGTGTCGTGAGGTGGATATCGTTATTTTGTTACTTTCACGGATGATTTGAGTAGATACGGTTATATCTACTTGATGAAACACAAGTCCGAAACCTTTGAAAAGTTCAAGGAATTTCAGAATGAAGTGGAAAATCATCGTAATAGAAAGATCAAATTTCTACGGTCCCACCGTGGAGGTGAGTATCTAAGTTCTGAGTTTAGCACTCACATGAAAGAGTGTGGAATTGTTTCACAACTCACACTGCGGAACACCACAGCAAAATGGTGTGTCGGAACGTCGTGTCGTACTTTATTAGATATGGTTCGATCTATGATGTCTCGACGGACTTGCCGTTGTCATTTTGGGGTTATGCACTAGAAGCTGCTGCATTCACTTTAAATCGGGCACCATCTAAATCCGCTGAAAAGACACCGTATGAATTGTGGTTTGGAAACAAACCTAAGTATCATTTCTTAAAGTTTGGGGATGTGATGTTTATGTGAAGAAACTTCAACCGGATAAACTCGAACCCAAAGCGGAAAAATGCGTCTTCATAGGATACCCTAAAGAAACTATTGGGTATTCCTGCTATCACAGATCCGGGCAAGGTTTTTGTTGCCAAGAATGGATCCTTTCTAGAAAGAGTTTCGCGGAAGGTGTGAGTAGTCGGAAGGTAGAACTTCGAAGAGGTTGTGGAACCTTCTCTTCAAAGTATGGCGAGTAGCTTGGCGCGGAGTTGTTAGGAGTTGGCTCCACATTGAAGAGGGAACTAATGATAATGATAATGAAACTCCGAAGAGAGTACTATCGAACCTCGCGGTCAACAGACGCTGCGACTCCGGCTGTCGGAAATCTGTCATGAATTTCATGGTTGATGAAAATGATGACCTGCGACGTATGAAGAAGCGATGATGAGGATTCCAACAAATGGTTAGAAGCCATGAAATCCGAGATGGAATCCATGTATGAAAATCAAGTTTGGAACTTGGTGGAATTACCTCACGATCGAAGGCCGTGGAGAACAAATGGATTTTCAAAAGGAAAACTGATCTTGATGGTAATGTGACCGTCTATAAAGCTCGACTTGTCGCAAAGGGGTTTCGACAAATTCAAGGAGTTGACTACGATGAGACTTTCTCTCCGTGGCGATGCTAAAGTCAGTTAGGATTATGTAAGCAATTCTGCATATTTCGATTATGAGATATGGCGGATGGATGTCAAAACTGCGTTTCTCAATGGTAATATTGAAGAAGAGTTGTATATGATACAACCAAAGGGTTTTGTCGATCCTAAGGATGCTAACAAGGTGTGCAAGCTTCAGCGATCCATCTATGGATTGAAGCAAGCATCACGAAGTTGGAATCTCCACTTTGATGAGGTGATCAAAGAGTTTGGATTTGTCCAAACTTATGGAGAAGCTTGTATTTACAAGAAAGTGAGTGGGGAGCAATGTGGCATTTCGATATTATATGTGGATGACATATTATTGATCGGAAATGATATAGATCTTTTAAAGGTGTTAAAAGTTATCTAAACGACAAATTTTCAATGAAGGACCTAGGTGAAGCGTCATACATATTAGGCATAAAGATCTATAGAGATAGATCTAGGCGCCTAATAGGGCTATCACAAAGTACATACCTTGATAAGATTTTAAAGAAGTTTAAAATGTACGGAAGTAAGAAGGGTTCTTACCTATGTTGCAAGGCAATACATTGAGTAAAACTCAAAGTCCGGCTTGGCGGAAGAAAGAGATAATGGACAAAGTCCCTATGCTTCAGCCATAGGCTCTATAATGTCGCCATGTTATGTACAAGACGGATGTGGCACATGCTATTAGTTTGACTAGTAGGTACCAATCGCATCCGTGTTGAACCTTTGGATAGCGGTCAAGAATATCCTTAAGTACTTACGAAGAACTAAGGATATGTTTCTTGTATACGGAGGTGAAGAAGAGCTCGTCGCTAAGTGTTATGTCGACGCTAGCTTTGACACCGATCCGGATGACTCTAAGTCTCAATCTGGATACGTATTTCTCATGAATGGCGGAGCGGTTAGTTGGAGGAGCTCCAAACAACCTGTGGTAGCGGGATCAACAACGGAGGCCGAATATGTTCTCGCTTGAGCTCCAGAAGCGATTTGGATGAAGGAGTTCATATCCGAACTAGGAGTGGTGGCAAGCGTTGGACCCAATGGTGATCTATTGTGACAACAATGGTGCCATTGCCAATGCCAAAGAGCCAAGGTCTCACAAGCATTCCAAGCATATTAGCGCGGTTTCACTCCATCCAGCGAGCATGTCAAGGATGGAGATATAAAGATTTAAAGTACATACGGATCTCAATGTAGCAGATCCGTTGACTAAAACTCTCCCTAGAGCAAAACATGATCAACACGAGAACTCAATGGGTGTTAGATTTATCACTATGTAACTAGATTATTGTCTCTAGTGCAAGTGGGAGATGAAGGAATATGCCGAGAGGCAATAATAAAGTGTTTATTATGTGTATTCCAAGTATATGATAGATGTTTATTATGCATGCTATAATTGTATTAATCTGAAGCGTTAATACATGTGTGTTTAATAAACAAGCGAAAGTTCTAGTTATGCCTCTCTCATAAACTAGCTCGTTGATTAACAAGATGATCAAGGTTTCACGATCATGGACATTGGATGTTGTTAATAACGGGATCACAACATTAGTGTAATGGTGTGATGAACATTCATCAGTATAGCATTACGATCAAAGTCATTGAGTTTATATTGCTATAACAACTTACAGTGATCCTAATCCTTAGACCATGAGATCATGTCAATCACTAACACCGGAAGAGTTTCTTGATAACATCAAACGTCACACCGTAACAGGGTGATTATAAAGATGGATTTAGAACTAATAAAGTGTTATGTTGAGGCTCATGGATCGAGAGTGGAATTTGTTCATCCCGATGACGGATATATATACTCTGGGCCCTCTCGGTGATATCACATTGATTAGCTTGCACGCAAGTGATTTGATCACTAGAATGTTATATCACAGGAACGAGAAAAGAGTGCATGTCGGTAACGAGATCAAACTAGGTATGGAGATACCGATGATCAAATCTCGGACATGTAATATATCGTGAAACAAAGGGATTAAGATACTACCGTAAAAGGTTCCGACAATCACAAGAAAGTCATCGTTGAATGTGTGGGAGTTAGTATGGGTCTCCAGATCCCGCTTCTGATTATTGATCCGAGAGGGGTCTCGATCATGTCCGCATTATTCACGAACCGTAGGGTGACACACTTAAGAGACACCGACATCCAATTGGAGCAAATGTTTCATGCCGAAAGAATGAACAAGCGCAGGAATTTATTTCACTAAATACCGAAACAGGTTTTCGGGTGAAATTGCATAAAGTGGTTATGCATGTGAAATAGAATTCTAGCAAGGGGTTATTTGTGAATGTTTGTCATTAAAGTAATTGACAAAATTCTGAATAAAATAAAAGAGTTTTATTTAATGAGAGTTTGCATTAAATTTGGTGGAAATTTAATGGGAATTTGAGTGGACTTTTGAGTGGAGGGATTTTAAAGGGCATTTTGTGAGTGGAGTGTCCACCCACCTGAATGAAGGAGGGAGGGGCAACCCCATGGCAGTGGCCACCCCTTGGGTGCCCCCCCTCCTCCTATAAAAGTGGCCCCCCTCCTCACTTGTCTCTCACACCTCCTCTTGAAGGATCTCTCTCCCCCTCTAGAATTTATCCCCCATGGTCTCGGACTAGCGAGATACATGTTCCGTGGCTATTCGGCAAGAAAGAGTTGTGCTTCATGCATCGCTGGGCGAGGCGGAGGTTGCTCGGTGCCTCGAGCGTGTGTGCAAGCACGGATGCGCTGCTGATTTGCGGCGCTAGGACTTCCTCTCGATCTTGAGATCGGCAAGAGATCGTCTACATCAACCACGAGTTGAACTCGTTAAGCTTTGTCGGTCTTCAAGGGTATGTTCTCTATGGATATACATCCGCCCGTTGTTTGTATCTAGTAGATAGATCTTGGTATATAGTTCACATCGTAGGAAATTTTTTGCTTTCTATGCTGCAAACCCTACACCATGATCCTCCGCATCCTCGACATAGCGACTCGAACGGCCAATTACCACGCTCAGGGACTGACGACCAGTCCAGCACGAGCGGCGAGAGAAAACGCCAAGTACGAGAGCATGCACAGGACTCGCCACGCGACTAACCCAACGGGCCAGGCAGGAGCGATGCGCTCACCACAACGCGCCAAGTCCTCACCCACCCTCGAGTCGCGCCTAGAACAACCAAGTACCACGCTCGGGGACTCGGCAACCCGACCTCGTTCGCGCAAGGGAAAACGGTGAAGTACAGAGCACTCATGGGAGTCGCCTTGCGACTAGCTCTCCGAGTTCGGGCGAGTCGACCCCAAAAAAAACATTCAAAACAACAAACACATAACAAACGAGGTAAACCCCATAAAAAGGGCGGACGCGCTCGGGGACTCGTTCAAACCTCAATCAGAAACACACGACAATTCACAAAACAACACGATATTCCATTAATATCATGTCGCAAGCGTTACAAAATACATAGTACGCCCAATGGCAGCACTGTTACTCACGCCCAGGGCACAATATTCTACTCTGTAGGCTTCGACGACGACTCGCCACCACCCTTGCGATTGCGAATGAAGGGAGTGTACGGGTTTGACGGGTACGTCGTCAGCTCACCCGCCATCGCTGCACGGAAGGGTTGCTCGATCTTGAAGTCCCGGTGCTGTGGTTTGGGGTCGTTGGGTGCGACGACTGTCTCCTGGTAAGGAAGGAGGTCGCCCATCGCCTAGACGCGCTCGGAGTATACCGCGGCGCGGTCCGTCAGCTTCAGCCCCTCGGAGATCTCCACCGAGCCGGTCGACGACGGGTAGCCACTCGTCACATCTTCCAGATCGAAGTCCTCCGGGAAGTGAGCGAGCCCAAGGCTAAGCGCCGTCGCCGCTCCGTGCCGGAACGCCGATCGCGTCATGAATTCGACGACCGACGGCGCCTTCTCCAAGTATCGCCACACCTCGACGAGGTCGCTGGGAATCACCTCCGTGGGTGACATTTCCTGGAGATACGCCCGCATGCACATCGCCGACAACGTGGCCACGCATTGTCGTGCGTCGAACGAACTTGCCTCTTCCGCGCTGTCAATGATCCGACCTGTGGACAGAAAGCGACAGTGAGTACATCAAAGATTACACAATGCAAACATTACAGGCATAGGAAGGCACACTCACCAATCAAGGGACGGGAAAGATCCGTGATGAAGCTCTGGAGAGAGGTGTAGTCATCTTGAAGCCCAGCAACAAGGGCGTCGGAGACCTCCTTCAGCTCGCGCTCAAGGTGGGCGATCCGCTCCTCAGCTGAGCTTAAAAAGCGAGCCGCCAACTTCGATTCTTTGGGACGAGGCCTGGCGGACCTCCTCGCCTTCGCAGGCGATCGCTGGAGCCTTGTTCGCCTCTTGGGCGGCAGTTCCCTCTCCACTGACGTTTTGCGTGAGGCGTGGCTGACTCATGCCGCAAACCCTGAAAACAAGTCAAACAATTAGCGGAATCCTAAGTGCCCACGCCAAAATTCAGCGGCGCTTTCGAGGACGCCAATCAAAACCTAAGTGCCCACCGCTGGAATTCAGCGAGTGCGCACTCGAGGTAGCAATCAAAATCCTAAGTGCCCACCGCTGAAATTCAGCGTGCGCACTCGAGGCTGGACGCGAAGTAAAAACAAGACATTAAAAGAATCGGACCACCGCAACACGGTGCCGATCCTCGGGGACTGGACATACCTGGATGGCTGCGTCAAGCATACCATGAAGCTGTATCGCGTCCACGGATGCAAGGAGAGCCGGCGTATGCCCGCGACGTTGCTCGACCTCCGTGTCAGCGACCCCAGGTGCGCGGCTCGAGGGCGAGGTACCACTCGCCGTAGCCGCTCTGGTTATAAAGCGCGGGAAGGTCGCGATGGATGCGCCGGCACCAAAGGAGGCCGGCTCGGCTATTCCAGATGAGGGAGCACCCTCCTTGGTCGGCAAGGCTGCCTCCGCCACGGGTTCACTCCGCACGGTCGCCATGTCGTCAGATACCGTGACGACTTCGTCGCCCTTGGCCTTCTTGGCATTATCCGCGGGGGCGACGACCTCGTCCGCTTTCCTCTTCCGGGACGGATCCTCCTCGCTGACGACTGGTGGCACCTTGGCCACGGTCGGGTGACCTATCTTCTTGGCTCCAGTCCTACAAATTAATCACATGAGAAAGTGGTCCGAGTACAATGAAAACAAAAAGACAGGTGAATAAAACTCACTTGGCGACCGGTAGGAACCGCATCCCTGTGCGGATGCCGGCCGGCTTCTCCAATTCGGGGCCCAGTCGTCGACTGAGGCCCATCTCCAGGACGTCGCATGCCCAAGACACGGACGGTTTATTCGTGGTCGAGGCCGCGACTGGAGCCTCCGAAACATTTTCGGCAGGAGCATCCTTGGGCGGCGAAGCTACCGCGACCGGAGCGGCCCCCGACCCAGAGACTGGGGCGAACGGCGGAGGCATTGAGGCCAGAGGCACCTCATTCAGAACGGCGGTGATATCCGGCGCCGTCGTCATCTGTGGAGCTTCACCCCTGGCCAGGCTGGTGGCGTCGGAGCTGCTTGGCGAATGAGGCGGAGACGCCTGTTTCGCTGGCTTCGTCCTCTTCTTTGGAGGGCCCCTCACCTACTTCTTCTTCTTATTATTATTATTCTTCGATGGAGTGGCCTCGCGACGCGAGGTATGCTCGGGGAGCTCGTCGTCGTCATCGTCATGACGCTCGAGGCTTTTGCTCGCTTCATGTTGCCATTGTCGCGTGTTTTCCGGACCAGCGGGGCGACCTCTTCCTCGGATTCGTCGTCGTCGCCGCTCCCGTCACTCTCGACGCCTCCCCTTGCCGGAGGCGATTCACCCACCTCCTGGACGGACGAGCTTGAATTCTCATCGTCCGCGGGCGGAAGCCACCCTTCCACCACTTGAAATAGCTGCAATAGGCGTAAACAACATCAGTATGACCGCGACTGCATTTAACTGCGACAGCGAATGACGAAAAGATGACTTACCGTTGGGGCTGGATGTTTCGTGGTGTAGGCGACCCAGCCTGGGTCGAGTCGTCGCTGGGTGATCTTCTTCAGCGCCAGGAGGTAATCCTCGAGTTGCCACTCGACGAGGCAGGACTTCGTCGAGTCCTCCCGGCCCGCATACTCATACATGTAGTGGTCGCGGCGGGCCAGGGGGACGAGTCGCCGCCCGAGCCAGCAGTTGTACAAATTGATGGGCAGGAGACCCCTCTTCTTCAGGCCGCGAATGGTCTGGAGCATTTCGTCCACGACCATCCGTTGGTCCGTTGGAAGCTTGCCGACTTGGGGTCGGCGTGGTTCAGGCCGGTCGGCTGAGTATCTTGGCATCGCCACCTCGCCGTCTGGAGTCGCCTCGGTGACATAAAACCAAGACTTCTTCCATTCACTCGCCGCCTTGGCGGGTAGCATCAGATCGAAGAAGGAAGCCTTCAATTTCAACTGAAATGTCAGGCCGCCCGCAGCGAGCATTGGGCCGCCCGCTTCCTCGCGACTGATCCGCCCGTGGAATAGATCGTGCCACAGGGGAAGTAGGGCCTGCAGCCCAGTAGCACTCGCAGAACACCATGAAAATGGCGAGCTGCTCGATGCTGTGCGGGCCCAGGTCCGATGGTTGGATCCCATAGAAGGCGCAGAAGCGCCGGAAGAAAAGAGATGTTGGGAATCCCAGCCCCCGCTCAAGGTGGCTGGTGAAGCAGACGAACTCTCCCTCGCGCGGGTTCGGGGTCACCTCTTTGGCCGCAAGGATGCACCACCTGCCAGCGCGCAGGATCCCGGCCTCCTCGAAGGACGCCAGTTGCGCTCTCGTGCACTTGGATCTACCCCATGGCTCGGTGGAGGGGGCCATTGGCGGAAGGATTCGTGGGGTCGGAGGATTTTGGTTCGGCTGGATCGCGATGCGGAGGAAAACGAAGGTGTGCGCAATCGGATGAAATGGCGAGGAGGTGGTTCTCCGATCGCCTACCATCCCCTTTATATAGCGGTTGTTACCCGCCAAATCAGGGAGCCATTACTACGCAGTGATTACGCCAAAAGTTACCGTTGGATTACCCCAACGGCTAGTTTGACTGCGTTTGGACGGTCCAACTTCAGCCACTCGGCTCGCCGACCCGATCACTACAAACAATGACTAAATATTTCGCCGACCCAATCGCCAAAGCTGCGACCAGAATGACTAGTTTCCTCCTTTATTCAGGAGCCCGCCGATTATTGGATGCCCGTTGAAAGCGAATACTCCGCGCCAACCACCTGCGCCATATCGACGACGGCCTCGAGGACTACTGATGGGGATATGCCTACCGGGGTATACCCAGCAGGACGTTTCCGACTGGCCCAGGAACTGGCGAGTGGGCCTACAAGACGGCGACTGGATCAAGGCCCGGTGTGGATCCAAGCGATCGAAGTGAAGGCCGAGTAGTAGATAGGCCCGGTCGGATTAGGTTAAGCAGTACGAAGCCTTAATCGATTCGGTTGAGATATGTAAACCCTAGGGAGGTAAGTCTATATAAACCTCCCTACGAGGCGTGTAGAGATACGTTCCATCATACACCCAAGCGACTCAACGCTTTGCCAGCCGAGAGCTCGCCCCATTGTACCACCATCATAATACAATCTAGCAGAGTAGGTCTTTACCCTCGGAAGCGAACTGGGTAAAACCTTGTCTCGCCCTCATCCCGCACTTTGAGATGGCCGCCCTTGCCCCTCGTTCTACTACGCTGCCGATTGCAGCATCTGCCGTGACCATTCCCACGACACTACACCACCCTTCCTTCGTGTCTGGATCCTGAAAGAGCTCGTTCAGTCACGCTCCTTTGTGGCGGCGGACTGTTTTCCTCTCTCTCTCTCTCCATAAGATGAGCCAGATCTAAGTGCTAGCCTCTCTCTTAGTGTTGAGACTTGGAATATTCACCCAAAGCCTTCGTTCAAGCAGATTCTTGAGGTTTGCGTTACGGCTGAGAAAGGTAGGGGCAGGGGAAGAGGTCGTGGTGGCAACAACAAGGGGGAGAAATGGCACCAGTTGCAGCAGCCACCTCAACAACCTCCCCCTTTTGGTTTTGGCTACCAGCATCCTCCCATGCCACAGCAAGCTCAGATGATGCCGCCCCAGTATGGATCTTATCCTCCTTTCAGTTTTCCTCCATGGCAATTTGGTCAGCATCCCACTCCTGCCTTTCAGGGGCAATTCTCTGTGCCTTGGCAAAAACCTCCCCCTGGTTTTGCTGGCCAGTGGATGCCTCCCCAGCAGGCTGTGCAACCTCCCATTCAAAAGCCTCAGGGGAATAGGTCCTCTCAATCTGGGAAGAACCAAAAGCAAAAAGCCAAAGAGGTCAGTAAGGGTGAAGATGCTAAGTCTGTGGAGGGTGCTCAACAGTCTGTTCTCTCTGTTGACTCTGGGTCTTGTGTTCAAGATAAACTGGATATTTATGCAGAAGTTATTTGCTACAATTGTGGGGAGCCAGGTAATCACAAAGCTGCTTGTACCTCCCCCAGAATTTGCTTCATCTGTAGATCTTTAGACCATGAGGTTGGAGCTTGTCTAGTTAAGAAACAGCCTCAGCAAATTGCTAAGTTTGTTGGGAGTGCAACTTCAGGTCTGGGTTTTTATCATATTGAGCTGCCTTTCATGACAGCTGAAGTTGTCCCTCCAAAAAACATTGGCCTTGTGTATGTTGATCAGGGAAGTATTTCCAAAGAGGAACTTTATCAGAACCTTGCTGCTGTTTATAGAACCAACTGGCCCTGGCAGATCAGATGCCTTGATGAATGGTCCTTCCTGGTGAAATTTCCACCCCATCTCAAGGTGGAGGAGATTGCTGGTTATCCTAGCTTTGGGCTGCCTAAGTAAGGTGTATTTGTTAAGGTGAATGTCTGGAATGGGGCATTGGATTACTATGCTGAATTACAGGATCTTTGGCTCCAAATTAAAGGTTTGAATCAGGCTTGGTGCAAATGGCCAACTCTCATGCAGTTTGTCACTGCTTTTGGCATTATGCAAGATGTTGACTGGTATGGCATGTTTAGATCCTTCTATGAGACAGTAAGAGTTAAGATCAAGTGTAGGGACCACACTAGGATTCCTGCCTCTAGGATCTTTGGAGTCAATGGAGTTATTTTTCAAATTCACTTTGCCGTGGAGGGGCCTGCCAGTGTGGTTAATGTTGAGGATGATGACCCTGACAACATCCATCCACCAAATCCTGATGAACATGAGGACCAGCTTGAGGACCAACCTCCAAAAGCTAAAAAAGCTCAGATAATATGGACACTGATGCCAGCTTGGGTGGGGATAAATCCTCCATTACTCCTACCCAGCAGAAAAGCAAAGACCCAGGGAGTTCCAAACAAAAGTCCCTGTCTGCTTTGGCTGACAAAATCCAGGAGGTTACTAGTTGTTATGGTCTCAATAGCCCTGTGCCTGCTTGCTCTAGCAAACTCATTCCTATTGTTGATGAAGATTCCATGGAAAGAACCAAGGTGTTAGATTGGATGCAGGGCATGCATACTGATGATGCCTGTGTCAACCTCATTCAGGAAATGGAGTTAGCCAATGAGAACTCCCTTTTCTATGAGGACCCAGATAAGGAGCTTAGCCAGGAGGAGTTACTAAATCATGAACCTGAAGGGGAAAAAACAAAAAGAAGGAGAAGAAAAGCAAATGGGGACCTGTTCTTGGTGCAAGACAGAGTGCTAGGTTTGCTGATAAAGAAGGGAAGACTATGCTACAGAAAGCCCAAGAGATTACCATGAGGAGGAACCTGGAGAAAACAACTGCTGCTTCTTCCAAGCTGAAAGGTATTGCTCAACAAAATCCCTTCAACACCATTGCTACTACTAATCTTGTTCTGATGCCTAACACTGTTGGTGTTGTCATTCCTAGTCTTGAGGAATGCTCCTCAGTTATTTCTGTGAACAGTAATAATGCCTTACCTTCTTCCTCTGTTTCACCCTCTCCTAGTAGTCCCATAGGAGAGAAAAATTATGAGGATGATTTCCCTGATGCATTGGGTTGGTCTATAGTTACTAATAGGCGGGGCAAACACCCCAAGAAAATCAGTTTAAAATGAATTGTGTCTTTTGGAATCCTAGGGGAATTCAAGCCCCTGGTAGAAAAACTGCACTTATAGATATTTTTTCAAAGACCCATGCTCATTATGTTGGTTTCCAAGAAACCAAGAAAGAAACCATTTCTTGCAATTATTTGAATTCTCTAGTAGGAAATAGAATGTTTGATTGGAAAGATCTTCCTGCTGTTGGTTCTGCTGGAGGCATTGTGGTAGGAGTAGATTTGGATTTCTTTGAGGTAATTAGTTGGCAAGTCCTTAATTTTTCTGTCTCTATAGTTGTCAGGCTGAAGTCCAAAGACACTATAATCAGGATTGTTACTGTTTATGGCTCTTCCTATGAAGATAAGAAGGAAGATTTTATTTCTGAATTGCATAGTCTCTTTGTTGATTACTCTGGTCACACAATCATTGGTGGTGACTTTAATTTGGTTAGGTTTCGGTGTGACAAGAGTAATGGCAATATTGATCATAAGTGGAGTGATAAGTTCAATGCTTGGGTTGATATTTGGACCCTGCTTGAAGTTAAGCTTAGTAATAGGAAATTTACTTGGGGAAATAATAGAGAAAAATTGATTATGTCAAACATTGACAGAGTTTTCTACAGTGTTGAGATTGATCAAATGTTTCCACTTGCATCTATTAGGGCCTTGCCCAGGTTGGGTAGTGACCAGGCCCCTATTCTGTGGGAATCTGGGTGTGATGTCAAACCCAAAACTACTACTTATAAATTTGAGAAGTGGTGGTGTGGCATCCCGCAAAACCACTACTAGAAAATCGCGTGTTGTTTTACTTTGTGCATCATCATGTCATCATGCATGTTTTTGTGTCTAAAAGTATTTTCATTCAAACCCTATCTCTGTTTGTACATTACTTCCCTCAGTTCTTTCATATTAAAACTTTGTGGTCTTGTTCAAATTATTTGTTCAGAAAGTATTTCTCAAAAATGTTTTTAAATAAAACAAAACGAGAAAAAAAAAAACACATTTTTTATCTTGTGGGGCAGCCAAACCAGGCCAAATTCGGCCCAGCTGGCAGCCCCCAGGCATCCTAACCCTAATTCCCCACACCCTCCTCAACCCTCCACTCCCGGTACAGCCGCCTACGCTCACGCCTGCTCCCGGTGGCCACCAACCCCTCTCTGGCATTTTGCAAAGAGACCCTCCACCGCTTGGTCAAACGCCATCGGGTCCTCGTCTTCCTCCCGAGCAACCAGCGAGCGTCGCTCTCCCTTGGCCTCGCTCGCTCGATCGCCGCCATCTCCTCTCCCCACGCCCAGACATGCACCATCCGTGGAGGCGGCCCCTCCGTGGGTCTCCCCTAGCCGCACCTCCTCTCTTTCTCTGTTTCCCTACCCCGCGACATGCGCATGAGCCTCGCCTCTGTCCGCTGGACTGCGCCTCCTCTTCTCGCCATCTCTGCTGCTGTGAGTGCCGCCTCACGCCCCTGCTCGGCTATTCCCTTGCCTCCGGCCTCGCATCCTCCCACGACATCGGTTGCCCCGCCCTCCTAACTGTAGGCCGCAACCGCGAGCCGCCGCTGCGCGCGCCCCTCACCTCTCTGCGTGGTGTCGCCGTCCTCCCTCCCCAGCAGCGGGCTCTCGCCGCCCCGGCGTCCCTCTTCCCGGCCGAGCACGCCCCAGCAAGCTCTCCGTTTCCCCGCGGCACCTCGCCCCCCCCGTCTCGGTACATCGAGGTTTCCCCATGTTCTGCAGGTCACCCTGCCCTTTCCCCATGGCTCTTGTCGCCTGTCGTCTTCCTGACCCATCTGCGTACCTTCCGTCCTCCTACTCCAGATGCGACCATCTCTGCTTCTCCTAGTGCTGGCCCAATCCCTTGCGTTTTGTATGTTTGATGGCCAGGTCCTCCCGATGGTGGAGTGAACTTGTTGTTGATCGGATGGACGCGTGGTGTTGATGTATGTGATGAAGATGTGCTTTGTGCTGACATTGTTGCGGCTTGACGACAGCGTCGCCAAGATCTTCGATCACGGAGACCCCGTTGCAGTACCGACGTAAGAGGTGGAACCGAAGGTCGCCATCATGGATCCACAAGACCTCCTTCATGGACATCCGAAGACCCGACCCATGGAAACCGGCGAGAACCCCGAACTCAAGGCCGATCCGCCAGACGCCAAGGTCTTCAATCGGCCGAGGACACCGACACCGGCGACGAGTACTCCTTCCGGACTGAACCCAGACGGACAAGTTCGCCATCGTCCTCGCGTTCTCCTACACGGATGCACTGAGTTCTCCAACGAGGACACCTAGGCCTCGACATGACCCGAAGACCACGGAACGCCAAGATCCACCCCGCTATCCGAGAACGCGTCCGTCGAACCCCGAACCCCAGATCCATCGAACCCTGGACCCTGAGACCGACCCCGAACCCCGGAAAACCCCAAGATCGTCGAGAACCCTAATGTGAACCCTTCCATAAACCCTATTTTATAAATGCATAATAACAACTTGATTGCATATTTAATTGTCATACTCGCATGCATATCTGTGGTTTGGGGGCCTTATGCCGATTCACCTAATAATTAAATATGGGGCCCATATGCGGCCAAATCTAGCCTTATATTGGCCTCATTTAAACTTGTGTAGCGAACCGGTATCTTATCTTGCCTTGTTATAACAACATTTAATTTGCGGGGTAGCTAAACAACTTGAATCATCCAATTAATTGTCGGGACCACGGTTCCGCTTAATATGACCTAATTGCATCGCACCTTGCCATGCCATGCATCAAACATGCATCATGCCGATCTTCTGCCGAGCATTAAATATTGCATCCGGTGTTTCTCCTAGTGTTTTTGCTTCTTCGCGGATAAGGCCGTTGAGTTGATGTGAGCTTCGCCCCGATCTTCGGATGATCCCTTCGACAATGTTTTCAGGCGAGCATCTCCCCCTTTCTACCTATCTTACTTTTATAGTCTTTATTTCCCCTGTTGATCTATTGCTATCGTGTTGCGATGCTCTAGATTCCGCACTTGTTATCCCTTGCAGCCATATATTGCCTTGGACACACCCTATTGCTGTTGTTTGGTAGCTAGTTGGTCTTGTATGTCGCCGCTATATTCTTTGTTGTGTCGTCATATGCCACGATTGTTGATGTATTGCCGCATGTTGATGTTGGAGATGATTCTAGTTTTACTTATCGTCACTTTACTTTCGTTTAACAACTAAAAGTGAATAAGCGAGGCATCGGTGGGTGATAGATAATATTTGGTTTCGAGCCCACTTGTGTCCCGTAAGACCCCAGTACTTGATACTGTTCCTTGATTTTCGCGCTATCCACATCCGGAGGTATATGGGACCCCGAGCGGAGCTTGATTCGGTCTTATTTCTTGGGGCCACAAACTAGTTTGAGGTTTTATTTACGATCCTGCACTTATGCCATGCTTCTTCGCTTTATTTACGATTGTGAGGTAATCGCATTGTCTTTATTTTGGATCGGGACACGTTTACGCAGTGTCGACAAGCCCGTTTGGGGTTCGATCGCTCCTGCCTACCTGGACCTTGAGGCCGTCTCGAGCTTGCCTACTCCGTTCGGATTCTACTTAAGGGTGGCCCAAATATTTCTGAATCTCGTGATTGTTCGATCGTGAAAGCCTCGTTGGGTTTTGATTTGGTTTTCGAGGTTGATCGGCGTGTGTTGCTATTGGTGCACCCGGCGGGTAAAACTTTCAAAGCGTGTCGCGGATATGGACGACTTGGAGCACGATATCTCGATCATAGACAAGCATAACTAAAGTTTACGCTATAAATTTGACTTATAATGACTAGTAATCAGCTTCACTATAATGGAATGGCTAATTAATACTGCCCACAATTGCTTGTTGGTTGTCGCTTGCGACAAATGTATTGACTAGTAAGTATTGCAACTTCTAGCGAATGGCTGAATAAAAGTACCAACAAGCATTGGGTTTATGGGATATCTCATGCTATTCATATCGATTAGTAATGTCGTGCAACTATAACGGAATGATTAACTAAACGTGCCCACTGTTTATTTCTCGGGATGAATATCTAAACGACTAGTAAAGGGCCACAACTACTGAATAAATAAAGCGCCAACTGTGAGTTCCTCGGTTGACTTCCTCGTTGGGTCTCGAGGAAACACGGATGGGTTTGTTTGGTGTTAGCTTGTTGGATCGGTTAGGTCCTTCTCACCCTCTCCGATAACCGATTGATTCGAGTCTCTATAGGTTGTTTAGTGCATCTTTGCCGCTCGATCCACCATACCTATGTAGGCGAGGACCGAATTCTAGCCTCGGTGTCTTGGCCTCAGATCGGCGCTCCTTCTTTGTTTCTGCTTTGCCCTTTGTCGGCACCTTTTGTTAAGCGGGTTTGAGATCGACCGTTAGCGAGGTTACCCTTCGGCTTGGCACAGGCGGGGTTATGGACGCCATTGGTTATTCTTGAGGGCTCTTAGCCCCATTTGCATCTTGTCCGTAGTCGGACTCGATCATTTTCAAGGTGATTTGGATCTTTGTACCGTATATTTGTATTCTTGACTCTTTGAGTCGCTGTTGTATATATCTCATTACATGGGTCCCATCGAGGACTGTTGTGTAATGTTATTACTTTGCTTTCCACCCGCCGAAAGTGCTGGTGGCACCTTCAATCGTTTCTATGCGGGTTTGGCGAATTTTGCTAAAACTTGCATAGGGCGATTCGAGGTGTTACAGTGGTATCAGAGCTCAGCAGTTACGATACCCCACAAGTCCAGCCTGTAGGATAACCTAGCTAACGACCGAAGTAGAGTGTCAAAACTATTTTTGCAAAATCGGTTGGATAATTCTGATTAGGTCTGATTTTACTCCTTACCCTCTGCTGTTCTCCTCTTACCTCTACGTGTTTTGAATCCGCTCTCGTCCCTTTCTTCGAGTCCAGGAATTCTCGTGTTTGGGTTTCCGTCGTACCTTTAGGGTTTCGCCTCCTTCTTCGATAACGGTGTTGCTACATCTGGTCTCCATGCTATCCGAGGAAAACCTTCGTCTGTGGTGCCATTCTTTGTTCTTTGTTTGTGCCTTCCGGAGTTTTCCGACGCGACGACATCATCTACGCCAGATCCGATGCAGAGTCTGCATCACTCCTTTGTTCCGAACCTCGCTTGTCGAGATCTTCAGTCTGATTCCGAGAGTTGGTTGCATAATCCGCCTATTCGTGTGCAGAGTAATGGTTTGGGTGCGCGATGGACTGATCACCATCCGACTACTCTTATCATTCGCTCTTGTTCATCGAATCAGTGGATCCCGCGATTTTACTCCGTCCACGGAAGTTAGAGGTGGCTTTATTTGTTGATACCTCTACCTTCGACCTGTTGTTCCCGGAGTGTTCTCTCGACGATCACGGACAACGACCATTGTTAGTGGTGTCGCGAGGATCTACACGAAGCGAGAAGATGCGGATCGCCGACCTTCCTTCCGGTACCATGAGGCGGATCTCGAGGGCGAGATCCATTGTTAGTGGTGTCGAATTGTGGCATCCCGCAAAACCACTACTAGAAAATCGCGTGTTGTTTTACTTTGTGCATCATCATGTCATCATGCATGTTTTTGTGTCTAAAAGTATTTTCATTCAAACCCTATCTCTGTTTGTACATTACTTCCCTCAGTTCTTTCATATTAAAACTTTGTGGTCTTGTTCAAATTATTTGTTCAGAAAGTATTTCTCAAAATGTTTTTAAATAAAACAAACGAGAAAAAAAAACACATTTTTATCTTGTGGGGCAGCCAAACCAGGCCAAATTGGCAGCCCAGCCTGCATCCTAACCCTAATTCCCCACCCCTCAACCCTCCACTCCCTGCCGCCGCCAGGGCTACAGCTCACGCCACTGCGCTCGGTGGCCACCAACCCCTCTGGCATTTTTGCAAAGACCCTCCACCGCCTTGGTCAAACGCCATGGTCCTCGTCTTCCTCCCGAGCAACCAACGAGCCGCGTCGCTCTCTCCCTGGCCTCGCTCGCTCGATCGCCGCCATCTCCTCTCCCCACCCTTCGTCACATGCACCATCCGTGAGGCGGCCCCTCGCGGTCTCCTGCTAGCCGCCTCCCTCTCTTTCTCTGTTTCCCTACCTCATGATCGCGCATGACCCTCGCCTCTGCCGCCCTGCTGATCTCCTCTTCTCGCCATCTCTGCTTTGTGAGTGCAGCCTCACGCCCGCTCGGCTATTCCCTTGCCTCCGGCCTCGCATCTCCCGACATCGTTGCCCTCCTAATCAGTAGGCCGCAATCATGGCCATGGCCTGCGCCCTCCTCTCTGCGTGGTGTCGCCGTCCTCCCTCCCGGCGGGCTCTGGCGTCCCTCTTCCGGCCGAGCACGCCCAGCAAGCTCTCTCCGTTTCGCTGCACCTCGCCGTCTCGGTACATCGAGGTTTCCCCATGTGCAGGTCACCTGCCCTTTCCCCATGGCTCTTATGCTGTCGTCTTCGACCCATCTGCATTCTTCCGTCCTCCTACTCCACGGGTGCAGCCATCTCTGCTTCTCCTAGTGCTGGCCCAATCCCTTGCGTTTTGTATGTTTGATGGCCAGGTCCTCCCGATGGTGGAGTGAACTTGTTGTTGATCGGATGGACGCGTGGTGTTGATGTATGTGATGAAGATGTGCTTTGTGCTGACATTGTTGCGGCACGGGTACGACAGCGTCGCCAAGATCTTCGATGCGGAGACCCCCGTTTACCGGTACCGACGTAAGAGGTGGAACCCGAAGGTCGCCATCATGGATCCACAAGACCTCCTTCATGGACATCCGAAGACCCCGACCCATGGAAACCGACGCCGAGAACCCGAACCAAGGCCGATCCGCCGTCGCCAAGGTCTTCAATCGGCCGAGGACACCGACACACCGTCACGGCGAGTACTCCTTCCGGACTGAACCGGTGCGGACAAGTTCGCCATCGTCCTCGCGTTCTCCTACACGGATGCACTGAGTTCTCCAACGAGGACACCTAGGCCTCGACATGACCCGAAGACCACGGAACGCCAAGATCCACCCCGCTATCCGAGAACGCGTCCGTCGAACCCCGAACCCCAGATCCATCGAACCCTGGACCCTGAGACCGACCCCGAACCCCGGAAAACCCCAAGATCGTCGAGAACCCTAATGTGTGAACCCCTTCCCGCAAACCCTATTTTATAAATGCATAATAACAACTTGATCGCATATTGAATTGTCATACTCGCATGCATATCTGTGGTTTGGGGGCCTTATGCCGATTCACCTAATAATTAAATATGGGGCCCATATGCGGGCAAATCTAGCCTTATATTGGCCTCATTTAAACTTGTGTAACGAACCGGTATCTTATCTTGCATTGTTAAAACAACATTTAATTTATGGGTAGCTAAACAACTTGAACCGCTAATTAATCGTCGGGACCCCGGTTCCGCTTAATATGACCTAATTGCATCGCCCCTTTGCCATGACATTCATCATACATGCATCATGCCGATCTTCCGCCGTGTATTAAATATTGCATCCGGTGTTTCTCCTAGTGTTTTTGCTTCTTCGCGGATAAGGCCGTTGAGTTGATGTGAGCTTCGCCCCGATCTTCGGATGATCCCTTCGACAATGTTTTCAGGCGAGCATCTCCCCCTTTCTACCTATCTTACTTTTATAGTCTTTATTTCCCCGTTGATCTATTGCTATACGTGTTGCGATGCTCTAGATTCCGCACTTTGTTATCCCTTGCAGCCATATATTGCCTTGGACACCCTATTGCTGTTGTTTGGTAGCTAGTTGGTCTTGCGTGTCGCTTGCTATATTCTTGTTGTGTCGTCATATGCCACGATTGTTGATGTATTGCATGTTGATGTTGGAGATGATTCTAGTTTTACTTATCGTCACTTTACTGTTTAACAACTAAAAGTGAATAAGCAGAGGCATCGGTGGGTGATAGATAATATTTGGTTTCGAACGCCCACTTGTGTCCCGTAAGACCCCGAGTACTTGATACATTCCTTGATTTTATGCGCTATCCACATCCGGGAGGTATATGGGACCCCCTGAGCGAGCTTGATTCAGTCTTATTTCTTGGGGCCACAAACTAGTTTGAGGTTTTATTTACGATCTACTTATGCCATGCTTTCTTGCTTTATTTACGATTGTCAGTGCGCACCTTTGTCTTTTTTGGATCGGGACACGTTACGCGGTGTCGACAAGCCCGTTTGGGGTTCCCGATCTCCGCGTCACCCAGACCTTGAGGCCGTCTCGAGCTTGCTACTCCGTTGCGGATTCTACTTAAGGGTGGCCCCGAAATATTTCGAATCTGTGATTGTTCAATCGTGAAAGCCTCGTTGGGTTTTGATTTGGTTTTTCGAGGTTGATCGAGCGTGTGTTGCTATTGGTGCACCGGCGGGTTAAAACTTTCAAAGCCGTGTCGCGGATATGGACGACTTGGAGATTATCTCGATCATAGACAAGCATAACTAAAGTTCTTGCTATAAATTTGACTTATAATGACTAGTAATCAGCTTCACTATAATGGAATGGCTAATTAATCTGCCACAATTGCTTGTTGGTTGTAAACTGCGACAAATGTATTGACTAGTAAGTATTGCAACTACAACGGAATGGCTGAATAAAAGTACCAACAAGCTGCTGGGTTTTATGGGATATCTCATGCTATTCATATCGATTAGTAATCGCTGCAACTATAACGGAATGATTAACTAAACGTGCTTGTTTTTTCTTTCGGATGAATATCTAAACCTGACTAGTAAAGGGCCACAACTACAAGCGAATAAATAAAGCGCCAACTGTGAGTTCCTCGGTTGACTTCCTCGTTGGGTCTCGAGGGAAACACCAGATGGGTTTGTTTGGTGTTAGCTTGGTTGGATCCGGTTAGGTCCTTCTCACCCCTCTCGATAACCGGTTGATTCGAGTCTCTATAGGTTGTTTAGTGCATCTTTGCCGCTCGATCCACCATACCTATGTAGGCGAGGGCCAATTCTAGCCTCGCCGTGTCTTGGCCTCGATCTTGACGCTCCTTCTTTGTTTCTCGCTTTGCCTTTGTCGGCACCTTTTTGTTAAGCAGGTTTGAGATCGACGCCGTTAGCGGGGTTACCCTTCCGGCTTTGGGCAGGGGTTATGGGCGCCATTGGTTATTCTTGAGGCTCTTAGCCCCATTTGCATCTTGTCCGTAGTCGGACGCTCGATCATTTTCAAGGTGATTTGGATCTTTGTACCGTATATTTGTATTCTTGACTCTTTGAGTCATTTGTATATATATCTCATTCGTGGGTCCCATCGAGGACTGTTGTGTAATGTTATTACTTTGCTTTCCACCCGCACGAAAGTGCCTGGTGGGCACCTTCGAATCGTTTCTATGCGGGTTTGGCGAATTTTGCTAAAACTTGCATAGGGCCGATTCTGAGGGTGTTACAGGTGGCTCATGAGAAGTGACTTTAAAACTCTTGTCATTGCCAACTGGTCCTTGCCCATTAGGGGCAAAAATGTTTTTGCAGTCGATATCTGGCAAATGAAGGTTAGGAGATTTAGGTCTTGGTCTAAAGTTTGGAGTAAGAATATTGAATCTAAACATAGAAACCTTAAGAAAGACCTCATGGAAGAATATGATTTGCTTGACATTAAGGCTGAATCTTCAGAGCTTTCTACTGAAGAACATGCAAGACTTAAGCAAATATACTCTGAAATGAATTTGCTTTGGTTAAAAGAGGAAATTAAAGCAAAGCAAAGATCTAGAGATAGGGATATTAAAGAGGGGGATAGAAATACTGCTTATTTTCATGCTGTTTCTAACCAGAGGAGAAGGAAAATGCTTGTACATTCTCTAGATGGGCCTGATGGGCCTGTTCAGGATGAGAATGCTATGATGCAAATTGCTACCTCCTTTTATAAGGATCTCTTCAAAAAAGAGGAACCTTCTGACTGCACTCTTTCTGAGGATTTCTTCTCCCCTAATGAAAAAATCTATGCTTCACAAAATCAGGCTCTGGAAGCCCTTTTCACTGAGGATGAGGTCAGACAAGCTGTGTATGGATCTTACACTGATGGGGCTCCAGGTCCTGATGGCCTTCCTTTTATTTTCTATCAGCAATTTTGGGAGACTGTTAAATTTGACCTTATGGCCATGTTTACTGACTTCCATCAAGGCAAATTAGACATTTATAGACTAAATTTTGCTATTCTGACTCTCATTCCCAAAGAGCCTGAAGCTAGCAATATGAAAAAAAATAGGCCTATTAGCTTACTCAATTGTGTCTTCAAGATTTTTACTAAAGTTTTGACTAGACGTTTAGCTTTACTGATGAATTCTATAACTTCCTGCAGTCAATCTGCCTTTATCAAGGGCAAATTTATCTTAGAAAGTGTTATTACTGCACATGAAGTTATTCATTCTATCTCTCATGATAAGAATCAAGGGCTTGTAATTAAATTAGACTATGAAAAAGCCTTAGATAAGGTTGACTTGGACTTCCTCCTTGACCTCCTGGTTAAAAGAGGCTTTAGTCCCACTATTATTTCTTGGATTAAAGCCATTACTCATGGAGGGTCTGTTGGGGTCAAACTTAATGATTCCATTGGTGATTTCTTTGTCACTGGCAAAGGGCTTAGGCAAGGAGACCCCATCTCCCCCCTTTTATTTAATTTGGGGGTGGATGTCCTAACCAGGATGCTTATCAAATCCTATAATGCTAATTTGATCAAAGGCCTCTGTTCTGACTTACATCCTAGGGGGGGGGGGGTAATTTGCTTGCAGTATGCAGATGACACCATCCTTTTTTCTGACAATAGCCCTTACTTTGCTACCAACTTAAAATGGGTTTTAACCTGCTTTGAGCAAGTCTCCAGGATGAAGATTAACTACTCCAAAAGTGAATTCATTCCAATAGGCTGGAGGACTCTGATATTGATTTGTACTCTAATATTTTGGGGTGTGCTGTCGGCCACTTCCCCATTAAATATTTGGGTATTCCTTTGCATTATGAAAAACTTAGAAGGGAGGATATCCAACCTCTTATAGACAAAATCCTTAAAAGGATAGCTGGTTGGAGAGGGAAGTTACTATCTTATGCAGCTAGAGTGATTCTTATTAAAACCTGCTTAGCTAGTATCCCTGTTTATCTGCTCTCCTTTTTTAAATTTCCCAAATGGGCCTTAGACCTCATCAACTCCCAGATGGCTAACTGTCTTTGGAATGACTTTGAGGGGCATAGGAAGCTGCATTTAGCTAGTTGGAAACTAGTTTGTAGAAAGAAGGACTTTGGGGGCCTAGGGATCCCTGACTTAGCTAATGTCAATTTGGCTCTCCTTGGGTCTTGGATAAAAAGATATACCAAGGATGAGGGTAAGATTTGGAGGTCCATAGTTGACTCCAAGTATGATACTTGTAACCCCAACATTTTTTGTAGTAGGAAGGTTGGGGTGTCTCAATTCTGGAAAGGGGTCCTTTGGACCATTAATAGTGTTAAATTTGGTTACAGATGGCAAATTGGGGATGGGTCTCAAGTCAGGTTCTGGGAAGACACATGGTTTGGAACCTCCCCTTTGTCTGTGCAATTTTTTGAAATTTATGTCATTTGTAATGAACATAACAAGACTGTTCAGCTGATTTGGGATGGCTCTTCCCTTAGGCTTACTTTTAGGAGGAACTTTAATAGTAATCTGTTAAATCAGTGGTTTGAGCTGGAGGCAATTGCTTCTGGTATTTCCCTTAACTCCAACACTGATGCTTTGATTTGGCAGTATGAAAACAAAGGGGTTTACTCCACTACCTCCCTTTATGCTATCATCAATTTGGGGGGGGGGGGGTTATTCCCATTTATATACCTGCTGTTTGGAAGCTTCATGTCCCACCTAGGGTCCACATCTTCCTTTGGCTGTTAGCTCATAACAAGTTAATGACTAGGGATAACCTTAAAAAAGACATCTGAATAAACCTGAGGATTGTGTTTTCTGTTCTGAAGATGAGTCTATTGATCATCTCTTCTTCCAGTGTTTGGTTGCAAAACAGGTTTGGAGTATAATCTCTCAATTCTTTGGCTTTGCTATTGAAAATGATTACCTGTCTGTAGCTAAGAACTGGATCTTGAACAAAAAACATGCTGTTCTAAATTCAGTGTGTTCAGCTGTTCTTTGGTGTCTCTGAAAATTTAGGAATGATTTAATCTTTAATGGTCTTCCTTGGATAAACTTACACCAGGTCCTGGGGAAGATCTTGACCTTAGTAAGGCACTGGAGGTTGATTTTCAAGGAGATGTTGGAAAAGGTGGAGGAGTTCTGCACTCACCTCTCCAAGATTCTGGCCTCGCCGTTCGCTCTGATGAGTGGCTGAGCAGGGGTACTAAAGCTGAAGGGGAGGATCCTTCTGAACCGTCGTCGCCGGCGAGCAAAAGAGTTGCACGGTTGGGGATCTGGGCTACACCAACCTCCACACTGGCTGCTGCAGTGTTTCCCTCTCCCCCTTTGTAACTCTTAATTAGGCTGGCGCTTTCTCTGTTATCTGGGATGCCTCTGTGTGGCTTTCCCCCTGCTTTACTATCTGTTTTTAGTTTCTAGTTTGTTTTGGACCTTTCTGTAAGATGTTATTTTGTACTGAATCTGAGTTTCACTCCAGGTTTTGTTGATGTTATCAATGGAACCGGGGACGGGGTCCCTGTTGATCTAAAAAAATTTATCTCCGGTTGAACTTCAAAGTCAACATGGTACAGAGCTAGAATTGCACGATCCGGGCCAGTCAAGCATAAAAATGGATCCCGCAAGCATCATATCATCATATTTAATTTCAGTAGTTTCCTAGAAAAAACTTAATTGTCATGGACTAACAAAACTAGCTGAAGAAACATCAGAAAATGGAAAGAAAACTTCAGCACTATACATACTAGCTAAGTGCCCGTGTGTTGCTACGGATCATGAATTCTTTGTCCTGCATGGTACAACATGAGAAGAGGTAGCACAGTCTTTGTCCTGTATGTTTTTTTGCACGCCCGTCTCGACGCCACCTTGGGTTTTGACGTTGCTACTTTATCGTATCGTTCCACCTAAAGTCACTTTGAAAAACTCATTTTTTTAGAACAATAGGGAAGTGTATATATGTGCATAAATAAATATACTATTTTCATGAATTTATGTGGCTATGGCGACATGTTCTTAATAGGGTTTATCCCAAATGTGTGTATCCTCCACCTCTTCTTGTTAATATACCAATTATTGTCAATATACCAATTCTACAATGGACGTCACGTTCTGTCAAATTTTTACTCCACCAAACCAACTTTTCATTAGCTTTAGCGGAAGCCAAGTTCAAAACACAAAAGGGCATTATTATATATTTTTTATGAGCTATGAATTTGTTTTACAGCAGTATAAGTCATGAATTTGTGGTCTTCCTTGCATGAAATGCAACTTATTATCTTACAAACGGGCACCCACAAGTTGTGAGTTTGAAGAATGTTCGCCATCTGCTCGGGTATCTAAGTCTGTCTTATTTTAGAAAAGCACTCCATACCAACTTTCCCCGAAAGAGGATGATCCGGCTCTCCCTTGTCTAAAACGGGTATATGCGGCAGCGCATCTCCCTCCCTCCTCCAGATCTAAGCCGACGAGAGCGCTGGACCCCTCTCCCTCCGCTTGCTGCTTCAGCGAAGGGAGGGAGAGGTGAACTTGTTTCTCTGTGTAATAGTTACGGTTAGGGTCAGTCTGCACTTGTGCCCGTTGGGGTGGTGGGAGCGGTGCCCGAGAAAATAAATCTGTCTCAACTCTACTCCCACACTGGCGACGACCTTCACAACGACGCCTCGAAATTGATGGCAACATGTGTTGGTCGATCACTTAGATCGACAACTTGGTCTTATCGCAGTTCTTTAGATTTGTTTCTCGGTGCGTTGCTAGCATTCGTTGTTATCCGCAATGGCGCTAGCGACCGGGGCAAGATGGTTGCTCTAGAGCGAGGATATTGGTCTGGGAGTGGTGGACTTGTCGTTCTTCTCTGACTGCGTTGATGGGAGACGGGGGATCTTGGTTCAAGACAGAACGGGGACATCCCCCGGTCGACGTGCCATAGTGACATGTGCCTTGTTGCGTGCAACAGGCTTGTTCATCAACTCACAAAGCCTCGTTGGTGATGGCGTTTTTTTGGGATCTGGCAATGGTGGAGGCTCAGAGTCCCTTCCGGCGTGCATCTTGGTGGCGCTGGAGTTGGACGGCGGCCGCTGGCTTCGGTGGTTGCGAGAAATCCTAGAGATCATTTTGTATTTCTCGATCTTTTGGAATTTTATCTGTAAAGTTTTCAGGATAATCATTTTATCCCAAACTATCTTTTAGTTTCCACGTGTGTTGCTTTTTATAACTTGAATTTTCATTAATGAAATATGTAGTTGATTTTTCAAAAAACCTAACCGGAGTAAATTAAGGCTCCTAAATTATAGCGTCAATCTCATGGTACAGTATACAAGAACCTCCACCAATACATGCATTCTCGGGTAATTAAAATTACTCCTTTTTTTCTCTCCATCAATAATTTACATGAGAGAGTCCCCACAATACATGCGATATGTTATTTGTGTATTTGTGGCAAATAACTCCGATTTTTCTCTAACTATAACAGGGGAGAGTAAATATCTGCCTTACTCGCGATTTGGCTCTATGTCCTTGGAGAGTACTAACGTAGCATTAGAATTAATTGGAGCGATTAGTTAGGGCCTAATCCCTCCCTTTTTCTGTGGGATTTTTTTCTGAACGGGTGGCCAATGCATGCAATTGCAGCGATCAATTAGCATGTTCGACTAATAAATAGCAATAATTCATGGATGGGCGATCAAAGGGCTATGACTCTCCCAATAATAAATAAAGATTCTGATTTGCTACCATGATCACTGCTTAGTGGTGGAAAAGAAGGAACGTCCGTTTCATTTGTTTTCCAGGAGTGACACATCTGGCAAAAAAAGATCTTACCATAATCAGCGATAATTAGCGTCAACAAAAGGAAGGAGGGAAGATCCACCGTTTGGAGAGGTTGAGATTAGATTGGACGTCCAGATGTTTCCAATGTTTGATGTTTGAGGACGACCTACGATCACCAACATTCTTTTAATAGTAAAGACATCTCGAGTGAGTAATTGGTAGTTAACTCTTGACCGACAGAATAGAAGGTTCCGGTCGGTGTCTCGAGCAGCAACCACACCATACACAGAGTGGCCACTTCAGGTCCGCTTTTAGTTCAATTTCGAATGAGTATATCTGCAAAGTGGTTCCGACAACAGAACCGTGTGGGATTAGGGATGCAGAAGTGGAACAACTGGGACAAGTGGGATACCACTTTTAGACTACTAGACTAACTCTAATTTAGGTGGGATAAGTGGGATAAGCGGGATATGTCAAATGTAGCTTATTCCATTTGTACAACTTAGTTTTGAGTTAGTCTAGTAGTCTAAAAATGGTATCTCACTTGTCCCACTTCTGCATCCCACGGTGGGATGATACCAGGTGTGCAGTGTGTAAAGTGCATAGGACTCAATGTGGCTACAGCACAGAAGACAATTGCGTATTGTCAGATTTCAAATATTAATAACTAAATTAAGAGAAGCAAATCATTTTCATTCCCTTGCTGAGGGACGAAGCTAGTGATCTGCTTAAATTTCTTAAGACATGAGCAAGAGAAGTGAGCAAACAGACTATGCTGAGTAAAGTAAGCAGGATGCATGTTTTACTTACTTGTATCCTGGAAGCCACCGCATCGTCCAATTTTGCTGCCCCAAATCTGTTCCCAGCCAACACGGTGGTTACTGAAAAATCTTTGCTCAAGAACCATCCTTTTTTTTTGAGGTATTCCTTGGATTCTGTCTCTTCCCCAAAAACACCATCTTAATCCTCATCCTCCTCCTTATATCCCTTTATTGTCTCTTCCCCAAATTTCTTGTTGCCGTACTCGGCACTCTGCTTATATCTCTTTATTGTTGATTTGCTTAGAACTTAATCAGGAAGATGTACTCTGTGGTAATTTGACTGGAATAATATGGATGCTTTGTGATGAATTCTCTCCCAAGACGAGCTGCAGGAAACCGAGAACTTAAAATGCTGTTAGTGACACCGAGTTGGCTTACCTACCTGGTGATCTACCTAAAGCGGAGGGAGATGATACGGTGCCAGCGTGCCTAACCATGGATGAGCAAACAAACATGCTGATACATATATTTTTCTCTCCCGTCGCAACGCACGGACACGTTTCCTAGTCATTAGTAAAAGAATTTCCGACACTGATATTCTCCACAAAAAAAAAACCCGGCCCTGATGCCTGTGCTCCAGGGTAGCACCATGCCCTGTTCGGGTTATAGGACCAGCGACTGGTCGGGTAATTTGAGTAGTGTTAGTTATAGGACCAGCGACTGGTCCGGGTGGCAAGTTTTACGGTACCTTTTACTTTTCATAAGAGTATGATAAGTATGAATTCATTGCACGGCTCAGATTCAACGCCAGAGAATAGGCCCAACAAGCCCAGGAAGTTGTAAGTATCAGAAAATTAACTATGGGCAACCGGCCCGGGAGCACGCATGCATACCGCTGCCAACACCTCTCATCACTGTTACATAATATACATGACCTTTAAGAGTGAATACAGATTTATTCTTCCCTCGGTAGTTTTAAAAGATTTCAAAACTGATGTCAAAATACATGTGTCCGCCAGGATTGGGTTCCTAAGCTAGGTCACAAAACATCAATGGGCATCCCAGCCGTGGGAAAACTTTTACTATAAATAACGGTATGTGCTTAATTTGACGAGTTTTATTATAAAGAAATATTTTCTTACATAGATTCCTTTGTAAGTTAGGAATTATTATGACAAACTATCTTTAATAATCTCTGTGACATATACATTGGAGACTTTGACTGTAGATGCGAAATAGTATAAAGTGCAACCTAACAAGATTGCACTTGATCGGTGGCGAATAATAAAGCTTAAAGGTAGAGTAAATACGAAAACCCTGAAAACTTGTGGTATACGATATTACAGCGGATTCTCTGTGCCATCATATTAGTTACATGTCTGTACATGTACTTTAAACATTTGATGGATGTAGTACATGTAGAAGTTGAATACAATTTTCTCCAAACCACTTCGAGAGTTCTGGTTCACCGAAAGTGTGGTTGATGCTGCTGCTCTTATGTCAGTAGACAGCAAACGGATAGACATCCAAGTTCACACATGTAAACATTACGAGACACTGCCTAAGACAATCATTATAAGCTATTTGTCTGACAAAGAACCTTCAGTTTGCAATTTCTTCTGTACAGTTCAACATTCAGAGGCTTGCATTTGATGTACCGTACAAGGTGGAGACCCTAGAAGAGGCCAAGAGAGCACTGCATAAGATAATCAAGACAAGCAACAAATAAAATGAGGATCACACATGACCAGCATTTACCCAGATTCTCTAGATGATAATCTTACACTAAACCGTGTGGGTGTTTATGTTGGCATGCTCATCGGTTTGTCGGCCTGGAACTGCGTTTACTACTTTACATGCACCGCAAATGCGCCTCTGCGGAAGTGCAGTGTTTGATATGCTTCTATAAAAACTATAAAGGGAACTGATAGTAATCAAGCTAATCACATGGATATTAAGAAAGGATCCAGGAAGTGAGCCTATTGGTGCTCTCAGAGTGCATGGTTTTGGTCTCACGGTTCTACTTTATATCCAATGCTCTGAAGCTTTTGTTTTCTATTGCATTTTATGTGTATTTGTTGTCTCCAAGGAGCTCCATTGGCTTGAGAAATAATGTTTGATCCTCTCCTAAAATTGACCTATTTACACTAGAATATTTGTTCCTCTTTTTTCCTTTTCCAAAAAAACAACTACAGTCCCTACAAGCTGCACCGAGTTTTTACCAGTGACAACAGACCCGATTACCGGTGACAACGGAGCTAGCATATATATTTGGTAATAGTGAAAATATTCCCCATAATGGCTGAAACTTGCAGTTAACACAATTAGCCAGCCTTTTCAACAAGTATTTAGGGATTTCAATATTAAATTCAGAATGTCGTGGCAGATAACTTACATGGAGCTAGCGAGGTAACTTACATGGAGCTAGCCAGGTCGCTGCCAAGAAAAATATGACTGCGCTTTTCTCGGCGGTGGCAAAACAAGGAGGCCGGACACTACTTCGTCGACCTCTTCCCCTGCTCCACCCCCTCACCGGCCTCATCCCGATCCATAGCAGGTCTACCACTTCATCGTCAGCCTTGCTCTCCCTTCTCGGTGGCGCCAACAGAACCAAGGCCGACGACCGCGTCATGGCCGCACCCACGCAGCCAAGGTGGCAGGCGGTTGACCTGGCCGAGGAGCAGCGTGTCCTTTCCCTTGAGGACCTTCACTTCCTGATCCTGGGCACCTTGCGGTGACCACCACAGGCGTGCCGAAAATCGGGCCGCCTCCTCCACTACCAAGAAGCAGCAGTGGCATCGGGAGGGAACGGAGCATGGAGGCCTGACAGCACGGTCCTATGCCCCTCCAGGAGCTAGTCCTCCAAGGCGCATATCGGCGATGCAGTTCCTCGGCAACTAGTCTTCCACAGCGCGTGCACCCTGTTCCACAATGGCTCTAGTCCCCAACCAGGGTCCCCTCGACGGAGAGTCCCGCGGCATGGCTGCCCCAGCGGAGCCATCCTCGATCCCTCCTTGGCACGGTAAGCCGTGGGAAGCGAGGGATAGGGCTGCGGACCAGCCGCGGACCGCGATGAGCGCCTGACCCTGCTATTGGAACCGCGTGCCGAGCTTGGCCGCCTTGGTGACCTAGGAGGGCGGCGTCATGGAATCTTCGATCGGGGGCGAGGATAGGCACACGGGATGGACAGGGATAGGAGGCAAGCGGAGGGGGTTAGTTTGAGATCAATGGTATAGAATCGGTGCAAGCCGTGGGATGGGCCGAGGCGGCGGTGGCACCGGAGTTGCGCATTGGGAGATCGGCGGCGGCACCCATGCAGCGAGGTCGACTCGTGGAAGAAGCGAGGGTTAGGAGTTTTTTTTTCAAAAGAACAAGTTGGACTCTCTCGGGCGCAGCCCATCTACGGCCCTTTTCTGGTGTGGTGCCGATTTGCCCAGCAGTATGAATCATACTAGTCATTATTTTGCCACCAGTATGATTTCTTGTAGGCCTTAGGATGGACGAAAATGGATGGCCATAATTTATTTAAGGGTACCACAAAACAGCTCAAATTTATACTGGCTTGTTCCCGTTGGTTTTGGTTTGTTTTGTTGTCACTCCATTGGCACCCCAGCAACACTCCCTCGTTTCCCTCCTCCCAGTTGCTACTCGCCTTCAAACTCAATGGCCATCAACGACGACGCCAGTTCAACCCATGCCAACATACGGGCTATTGTTGCCCCTCTCCGTGCCCCAATCTAGACAATTCTGGTTTCCAGAAACAGTTTTTGGTTTCCACAACGTACACGATTGCCAAAGTAAACTTAGATGAGATCCAACATACACATATGCTCCCTCCGTTTCAAAATATAAGATGTTTTAGCTTTGTGAAGCAAACATATCTAGACTTCTTTTAGTATATAGGAGGTTCACTAAGATTTAGAGTGAATCTATACATTACTAGTTGAATGCCCGTGCGTTGCTACGGCCTAACAAATTTAGACATTGATATATTTATTTGGCAAATTTAGACATTGATATATTTATTTGATATCTATAATTTACATGATAAATTATAGCCTTGCATTTACTTTCTTGGAAATTATAGATGCGGTGGAATTATTTTAAATGTTTGACAGGAATTTTTTTTTGAAGAGAGTAACACAATAATTTTTACATGCATTCCCCCTGCTTTAGCAACTACTGAACATGTTGGTACGTGCCTTCGGCTCTATTTGCGGAAGGGTCCCATATTGGTCGAGTCTTTGGATCCACCACATATTGCCCGTCCTGTTGCACACACAACCACCTCCCTCAACGATGTTAAACAGTTATACTCCATGCCAAAAATATGCCTAAATTCAGCTAGTATATTCAAGTTGGTAGCTGACAAGTCCTAACACTTGTATTTGATTATCTCTCAAGCTGACTCCTTGGCACTAACCTATAGAGGTAACAATAATTTTGTAAAGATCAACATGTGACAGTGGCTCCTATACTGGAAAAAATATGAAGCAGAGTGCATGGTTAGATCGAGTTGTTGAAACTGTCGTTATAACTGACCGAACACAGTTACCTTGAACTCTTCACTTTCTCTGAATTCTCATGAACTTAAGTTCAGTTACTTTGAAACTGCTAATGTATCAAGCCGACAAGTTCATAAGGCAGCGACACTTATCCATATTGTTTTTTCCTGTTTACAAGTTGCCGTAGTGATCCATCTCTTCAAGAGGACTTTATTAGCATTGAAAGAATTATCATCAGGGGTTTATGGTCACATATAGAACTTAAAAAGGATAATGTAATTTGAAATCCCACTTCATGTAGTGATTGACCAGAAAACTGTAGGAAGCAATCAACTTAACGATATACACACGGTTGGTGGTCAAGATTGGCGCTGGCCGTTGGGTGCCTGCGTCTAAAATTAGCGATTCTTCCTCCCTAGCTCCACACATCTCTGATTCTAGAATGCAGTGTTACGATTGTGGTGCTGTTGGTACAAATTCAGATTTTGGTGCACATGATGTGTCTATGATATTGGAGGCATCAATTTTCATTCCAAGGGGGTAGGACCGTAGGAAAGATCAGCTTTAGAGCCTGGCAGCACTTGTTTTCCATCAACGTGAGATGAATATGGTAAGCTAAGACTTAACTGTGTCTCTTGCTTGTTCATCTTGTTGGTGGCATAGATCAGAAGGGGTCAAGGGGACAGGCGGGGCCGTGGTCGGCAAGGCTTGTTCATCTCGTTGTGCGGCCGACAACGCCTTCTGCTGTCAGAGCTCAAGCAGCAATGTCTAGGCAAAGCATATGAAGAGCCTTCTCAATGCGCACACCCACCAGACCCTATAGCATCAATTTTTGGCTGGCCTCCAGTGGGTGGAGCGGAGGTGTGCAAGGTGCCACGTCGTGCGCGATTAGAAAACGGAGGTGTTCAAACTCGGCGGTTCAAGAGCCATCTTGTCATCGACGAGGCAGCAGAACTTGTGGAGCTCCATCTTCGGGACCTCGGCCTTCTTCCTTTGCAAGGGAAAGCCTCATAGCCATGGCTCGCTAACCGCAGCGGCCGTGGAAAGTTGGATTGGCAGACGGGATAAGAGTCGTGACCGGCCGTGGGTTTTGTTGCGTCTAATTTCCAGGTTCCGGTTTCTCTAGGGAAAGGTTCAACAACCAGGAGTGCGCTGAACACCGGAACTCGTTCAAAGTCTATCTACCTGAAAAATTTAGAAACGGGGCGACGGACGAAAGCCGTGGGTGACGAAAACCACCTTAGTCAAAATTATATAGTAGAGAAAAGAAATCTAGATACATTTTCTTCACAAATCTAAAACATCTTATATTTTGATTTGAAACGGAGGGAGTACAAGGATCTGAATAGATCAGGCTGATGACAAACATAACTAGAGTTGATACACAAACAGTTGGGCGTCACAAACTATAAGTTATAGTAGGTACACAAATGGTTTGCTGATACAACTAGAGCTGATACACAAGCAGTTGGACACCTTACATAGCTGGCCAATATACAGAACATGAAAACAGAATAGATATGATTGGGCAAACGGGATACCACTCTAGTCTACATAGCCCTCTACAACTGGGCAGCGTATCCCTCTGTCAACAAATCCATCTTGTCCTGGACAAGGCGGGACCAAGCAACAGTTACCTCCAACTGAGAGGAGTCAACATGACATTTACCCTGACTTATGTTGCAATGCTGCGGACGATGGAAGACGTCATAAATGGAAACTCCACCCAATTCTGAGAAGGCATGAATGGAAACAAACAGTCCTCCTTCCAATGCTACTGAAACAACATTCCTTGCCAGGGGAAGGTAACCATCTGCTCCTACTGTAAGTTCTTCACGAGTATCAAGCAACACAACTTCCCTACTTATGGAAACAGAATCAAACAAGGAACAAGTAACCCGGGCTCCATATTTAAAAGGCGAAATCCCTTTAGCAAGCTGAACACCCACAATAGTGGCCTGGACTGTTCTATCAATTGGCTTGAGGCATAATCTTCCTGTACACAAAGAGCTTTTGAAGAGAGCAATCATCATGTCATGTCCGTCTCTGTCATAAGGGCGGTTCAGACTGATCAATGTTCTATCTTGGGACTCATCTCCATCAATTATCTTCAGTTGAACTTCAAAGTCAACAGGGTACAGAGCTAGAATTGCACGACTCGGGCCAGTCAAGCATAAAAAAGGATCCTGCAAGCATCATATCATCATACTTAATTGCAGTAGTTTCCTATAAAAACCTTAATTGCCATGGCTGAAGAAACATCAGAAAATGGAAAGAAAACTTCAGCATCATACATACATCTCGAGTGAGTAATTGGTAGTTAACTCTTGACCGACAGAAGAGAAGGTTCCGGTTGCGGTCCACGGTGTCTCGAGCAGCAACCACACCATACACACAGAGTGGCCACTTCAAGTCAGCTTTTAGTTTTATTTCGAATGAGTATATCTGCAAAGTGGTTCCGACAACAGAACCGTGTGGGATGATACCAGGTGTGCAGTGTGTAAAGTGCATAGGACTCAATGTGGCTGCAGCACAAAAGACAATTGCGTACTGTCAGATTTCAAATATTAACAACAAAATTAAGAGAAGCAAATCATTTTCATTCCCTTGCTGAGGGAGGAAGCTAGTGATCTGCTTATAAATATCTTAAGACATGGGCAAGAGAAGTGAGCGAACAGACTAAGCTGAGTAAGGTAAGCAGGATGCATGTTTTACTCACTTGTATCGTGGAAGCCACCGCATCGTCCAATTTTAGTGCCCCAAATCTGTTCCCAGCCAACACGGTGGTTACTGAAAAATCCTTGCTCAAGAACCATCCTTTTTTTGAGGTATTCCTTGGATTCTGTCTCTTCCCCAAAAACACCGTCGTAATCCTCCTCCTCCTCCTCCTTGTTCTTGGTCTTCTCCTTCTTCCTCCCCTTCCCCTTCCCCTTCCCCTTCATCTTCTCCTCCTCCTCCTTCATCTCCTTCTCCTCCAACTCCTTCTTCATCTCCTTCTCCTCCAACTCCTTCTTCTCCTCTTCCGTAATTATCAGCGCCAAATGCTTTGAGTAAGTATTGGGACGCTCGAGGTAACTGCTGCAAAGACGTGGAAATTCATTGGAAAGTCCCATGTTCTTCTCCATGCTCAAGAAAGCCATCTCCCCCATTGCATCGTGTAAATACACCGCCTGCTTCACCGACTCCACCCGTTCCTGCTGCAGGGCCACCCGTTCCTCACTGGTATAATTATCCACATTACTATTGATCAAATCTTCAACTATCTCCACTAATCTGGATGTCGTAGCAAACAGCTCAGTTTTTTTATACAAGGAGGTAGGGGCATCCAATTTCCGAGCAGTGCTGTTATCTGCTATAGATAGCATCCGGTGGCCCAAATCATCCATATCTCGGAGGATGGAGTCCAAGTAGTTTTCGAGTTTTTCCGGCTGCCAACTGGGTCGGGCTCCTGAGACTGCTGCAGGTTCCGCTAGGCTCGAGTCCATCTCCTGAACGGAAACCTTTCCAGGTATCAGCAGCCATGTTGGTGCTGATTCCCCCTCCCTGACTTCCTGCTGCGTGTTGAAGGCTGGCGTCGGCGCTGCTACTGATTCATCCTCCCAAACAAAAAGGTTGGGAGTGAGAGAGGCAAGCAAATTTTTGCGCTCGCTCACCAGAGACATGATCTCCTCGTGTAGGATGCATAACTCGGCCTGCTGATCCATGAGCTTCCCGGATTCACTCTCCATCTCCTTCACGGATTCAATCTCCATCACCTTCACGGATCTCAAAGGGCTTCACCTCGCCTCGTCTTTTTCCCTGCCGCCACTGGCTGCCGCTATCTCCTTTTTCTTTTTTGGGAGTGGGAGTGGTGGTGGTGATGGTGGACTGGTGGTGGTGGAAGGGGTGCGCGCCGCCGCCGCCGCCGCCGCCGCCGCGTGCTCTTATTACCTTAGGGTTTCAACAAAAATGCCGGGTTGGGATATCTCGTGTCCTTCGCTCACCCCGGTAGATCCACACGCACCGGCCCGGCTTGGTCCTACTGCAATATAAGGCTTTGCCGCCTAGCCCAAATATACACAAGCACAAGCACCTTCCAACTAAGCCCAGCCCATACGGCAACGGTCCCTACAAGAACCAAAACAGACCGCTTTTGCCTATTCCCTTTGCTTCGCCGACTCCAAAACCCTAGCACCTCCTCTCCTCCCCCTCGTTGCGGCGGCGACAGAGAGAGAGAGAGAGAGATGGCCAAGTCTCTGCGTTCCAAGCGGGAGAAGCGTCTGCGGACGCTGCGGCGGGAGATCGCGGAGCCCTTCTACGACAAGAAGGAGGCCGCCAAGCTGGCCGCGCAGACCGCCGCCCTCGAGGCCCCCAAGCTCCCCGTCCGCGTGCACCCGGCGTACCAGGAGACCCTCGACGCAGCTGCTGCCGCTGCCGCTGCCGCCGCCGCCAGCCGGGCCTCGGCCATGGGTGAGCTCCCCTTTTGCCTTGCTGGTTCACCACGGTTATTGCTCGGTGTTGTTTCATTGGGGAGGTGGGATCATTAGTGCCTCTGTAAGCTTGAATCCGCGTGCTAGTAGTTTGTTAGTCGCAATTCGAAGGTAGTAAATAAGTTCTCCGTAAGCTTTTAGCTGTGAAGTTGCAGTGGTTACTGTGAAGGTCTGGGTCCTGATTCCAGATTGCCTGGCAGGAGCTGCATCTACCAATTTCTTTGAGGGATGAACGGTAGGATTTGACTGAGTGACAATGAGTTAGTTGCTTAGTTTGGTCTCTTCTTGTGAATAGGGTTGAGTCGGCCTTTTGGGGGCTGTTTAGCAAGTAGCAGCAGTAGTAGAGTTATCTGAGAAAGGCATGAGTTCAGATGTTGCATGAGCTCAAAATGATTTGCGAAGAGTGTGTTTCATGAAACCTGAACCCTCGTGAATTACTAGCCAACATCTTCATAGCTCCTTTTAACTGAAAATGGCACCCCCAGCCTACAATTATTGATACTCCCTCTGTTACTAATTATAAGATGTTTTGACAAGCTAAACTGACTTGTAAAACGTCTTGTATTTAGGAACAGAGGAAGTAGGTTTTTGTTGATATAGTTGAGTTGCTTTCTCATGCCTGGATTGGGTTGGAAATAGAAAATTTATGTTTGTTTGAATTACGGCGACAGGCTGACAGCTTGTGTCACATAATGCCTAGCATAGCTTTGGCTTGATGCTTCTGGGTGCAGCTTCTACTGGAGTCAAGACGCCAATGTTTGCGTCATTAGATGCTTCCATGTTACTAAATAGCACCACTGTTCCTGAGCATACCAATCTTCTATGTTCTGCAACTTATAGTTCCACATCATCCTTATGTGTTATTGCCTGACTGACATCCTCTGTTATGAACAATACAGAAGTCGAGATGGCTGACGAAGGAAACAAGAAGCGTGCATCCTTTCTGAAACCGATGGGCAGCATCAGCAAGAAGAAAGTACAGCTTCACTTGAAGATCAAGAAGGACAAGAGAAAAGCTAGAAAGAAGGGAGGGTTTGGGAAAAAGAAGTTTTAGATGTGTGCTTCTACTACTCTGTCATGGATCGTGCAATTTTGTTTTGTTAGTTTGGAATACCCATGTAACCGTAATCCTACTTGTGCACCTAAGTGTTAACCATCCATTCTTGGACGTGCTGCAACTATATCTCAATGAGCACTCAGCGAAAATAGTGTATCCCTGTTCATCTGTTTCCAGCCAACTGTCTGAACTTGAGCTCACCGATTCAAGAGACTGCGCGCAGACGACCTTGTGAATTATATTTTGCTTTTGGTGCTGAGAACGCTGCTCTCCCTAAATTACTGGTGCAATTGTATCCTGTCATCTAGGGGTGTACTCCCAATAGGGGAGGGTGTACTGAGGGAGTGCATATAACCTATTTCTAGTACCTGCTTCTATGCAATTTCTCTGGCTTCAGTTCCAGCCTTGACACATGCCTACAGATCATAAGCCCATGTTCCGTTAGGTAACATATATGCAAACTGGCTGCTGCATATATCCTATAGAATGCCTGTTGCAGGCCAAGATATAAATCCAGTCACTGTCATGTGCACATCAGATTGTGCTCGAAGCAGAATAACGAAGTTGACTTCTTGTTCTCTACCATCATGAACGGTTGGACAACATCCAGACTGGAAGAATATCATCCACACTCGGGCACATACAGTGAAATTTGCGCAATATATTTCACAGTTTTCTATGATGTCGGTTGACGAAGGACAAAACTTGATGCAATCGAATACGATCTCTCATGAAATTTGTGCTATATATTCAGTTACTCCCTCTCACCCATATTAGTTGACTCAACTTTGTCTAGATACAGATGAATCTAGACTAGATATTTAACTAGATACAGATGAATCTAGAAAAAGTTGAGTCAACTAATATGGGTGAGAGGGAGTAACTTTTTTTAAGGTGTAAAAAAACTGTTTTCTATCATGTCCGCTGATGTAGGTCAAAAATGGTTGTAATGGAACATGATCTCTCATGTAAACAACTACTCCCTCTATCCTAAAATAGATGTCGCAAGTTGGTCAAAATTTGAATGAATCTACATATTAAATGGTGTCTAGATTAATCTAAATTTTAACAAATCTATGAAAACTATTTTTGAAACATCATTTGATTACTATGGGCTAGCTACTTGTACACCACAGTACCGATTAAATAAGGATCTGTTCTGATGTCTCCCTCCGTCCCAAAATCGTAAGACATATAAGCGCTAGATAGTACCAATTAAATAAGGATGTTAGTACGGAACATCCTTGAGTTGTTCTTGGCACGTCTGATCTAACCTACACGCCCTGTGGCAATCATTGTCCTCACCCCTCCGATGTCAGTGTCACAACTCACAACTCGCATGGATGATAGTCCCATATGGATCCCCAGAAAAATAAAAATGAAGATTGGAACTGGTCGGTCAGAGCGTACTTAGCACGTCACGGTGTGCTGCTGTGCAAAGCAAGCAATGTCACACTTCTCGTGTGGTTGTTCTATCGATGGAAATGCTTTTGTGTACCAGCAAGCAGACTTGCAGCCGGTCAATGAGAAATTACAAAGTTACATTACATCATCTTGAACTGTTGTACAGCGACATGGCGTAGAAAATTCGACCTTTGAACTCTTCTAGGACAGCAATTTGCAGTCTACGCGCCATTTTTTCCAAAAAAGAAAACGATTTTTAGTCTCGTCACTGAAAATGACGCATTGATTGAGTAAATAAAACCATTACTGTATTAAAAACTCGTCGTTCGTTAGTCTCCTCCTTGTCCGACTTCCATGTCGTCTCCATTACTACGTCGCCGGTTTTAACCAGAACAATTCCAAGATCCAACGCGCAGCAAGGGACCGAGAGAGATAGAGAGACACATGGTGAGGATGGCGATGCAAGGAGACGGAATAAGGAGTCTGGCGGCCGCGCTGTGCCTCGTCGTGGTGGCGACGGCGAGCGTGGCGTCGGCCCGGTTCATCGTGGAGAAGAACGGCATCTTGGTGATGTCGCCGCACTCTATCAGAGGCCGCCACGAGGCCGCGATCGCCAACTACGGCGTCCCGGACTACGGCGGCACGCTGACGGGCGTGGTGCTGTACCCGTCGGACGCAAAGCTGGCCAACGGGTGCACGCCGTTCGGGGAGACGTTCAAGTCCCGGTCGGGCCGCCCCGTGGTCCTCCTGGTGGACCGCGGCGGCTGCTTCTTCGCGCTGAAGACGTGGAACGCGCAGCAGGCGGGCGCGGCGGCGGTGCTGGTGGCGGACAGCGTGGAGGAGCCGCTGCTGACGATGGACACGCCCGAGGAGGAGAGCCCCGACATGGCCTTCCTGGCCAACATCACCGCGCCCTCCGCGCTCATCTCCAAGTCCTTCGGCGACGCCCTCCGCGCCGCCGCCTCCAAGTACGGCGACGAGGAGATAGTGGTGCGTCTGGACTGGCGGGAGTCGATGCCGCACCCGGACGCGCGCGTGGAGTACGAGTTCTGGACGAACAGCAACGACGAGTGCGGGCCGCGGTGCGACGAGCAGGCGGCGTTCGTGTCGGCGTTCCGGGGCCACGCGCAGCTGCTGGAGAAGGCGGGGGACGCGCTGTTCACGCCGCACTACATCACGTGGTTCTGCCCGGCGCAGTTCCAGGGCACGCGGCAGTGCGCGTCGCAGTGCATCAACCATGGGCGGTACTGCGCGCCGGACCCGGAGGGGGACCTGGGGGCGGGCTACGAAGGGAAGGACGTGGTGGTCGAGAACCTCCGGCAGCTGTGCGTGCACCGCGTGGCCAACGCCCGCAACGCGTCGTGGGTGTGGTGGGACTTCGTGGCCGACTACCGCGTCCGGTGCTCGATGAAGGAGAGGAGGTACTCGCGGGAGTGCGCGGAGGAGGTGGTGGCGTCGCTGGGGCTGCCGGCGGAGATGGTCGCGGAGTGCATGGGGGACCCCGACGCCGACGCCGAGAACGAGGTGCTCAGGACGGAGCAGGTCGTGCAGGTCGGGCAGGGGAACCGTGGGGACGTCACCATCTTGCCCACCCTGGTCATCAACAACGTGCAGTACCGCGGTACGTGTGCGATCGTCGAGTTTCAATCACACAAATTTCTTCTCATCACGAGAAAGGGAAAATTTGTCTGAAACAGAGCCGGTTTTTTTTTCTCTTCTTGGCAGGAAAGTTGGAGAGCAGCGCGGTTCTGAAGGCGATCTGCGCTGGATACAAGGAGACGACCGCGCCCCGCGTCTGCCTCACACAAGGTATGCATCCTCACGCTTGACATTTGGTGATTGATTGCTTCATCAGTTCTGTTCAGCGCTGATGATCGCATGGGGAGGAATCCAAATTCTGACCGATTACTTGTTGCAGATATGGAGACTGACGAGTGCCTGAACAACAACGGCGGCTGCTGGCGCGACGAAAAGACCAACATCACCGCCTGCAAGGTACCCTACCCCATCCATCTTCTCATATTAACACCGACTGTTTCGAAACAATATTGTTGGAAGCATTGTCCAAATTGCAGAACAGAAACTAACACTGGCTCCTTGAACTGGGGATATGACGGCAGGACACGTACAGGGGGCGGGTGTGCGAGTGCCCCATGGTGTCAGGCGTGCAGTACGAGGGGGACGGGTACAAGGAGTGCAAACCCATGGGTCCGGGGCGGTGCGCGGTGAACAACGGCGGGTGCTGGAAGGACACGAGGCACGGCAGGACCTTCTCCGCCTGCGCGGGGTCGGACTCGCTCAGCGGCTGCGCGTGCCCGCCGGGGTTCAGGGGCGACGGCGTCACCTGCGAGGACGTGGACGAGTGCGGCGAGAGGCTGGCCTGCGCCTGCCCGCACTGCTCCTGCCGGAACACCTGGGGCGGCCACCACTGCCGGTGCAGCGGCGACGGCATGGTCTACGTCAAGGACCAGGACACCTGCGTCGGGAAGAGCGCGTCGGCGTCGTCCGGGTGGTTGGTGGCGGCGCTCCTGCTCTCCTGCCTTGTTGGTGCCGGGGCCGTCGGGTTCGCATTCTACAAGTACAGGCTCAGGGTAACAGCCTCCTCCAGCTCGAAATCTAAGCTTGCATTTCCACGGAACGCGCATGGCGACCACTGGTTTGATCCTGCTTGACCCTGTACTATTATTGCAGAGTTACATGGACTCGGAGGTGGCGGCGATCATGTCGCAGTACATGCCTCTCGAGAGCCACGGCGGCGAGAACCGGCCGCTCAGGGAGGAGGCCGTGGAAGCGTAGGCAGGCAGGTGATGGCATCTGCAGTTTTGCCATCACAATCTCTTTGGTAGTGATCTCAGTACTACTTGGCTCTAACTTTGACATCATGATCTTTTCAGGTCCTGGCTATTGCTGTTCACTGCTGTAATTTAACTGTCATTACTGTTCGTTCTTGCAGGCCGCTGCAGGGGTTGAGTCCATCAGTTCGCAATAGCCTCTGTGGTACCTCGACATTTTCGGCAAACAGTGAATATCATTATTGTACATGACACAAGTTATATGTAGATTTACCTGACAGGCAGGAGATATTGCATTTCCTGCTTGCTGCTTTTGTAGAGAAAGAAAGATGGCTGGTAGTTTTTTTTTTGTCATGCATGAATGAAACATACAGATGAGATGTAGCACATAGTAGAAGTGATGAATCTGTCGACTGCTGTATAAAATTTGGGACAGCGATGTACTGCTGTAGATAATGCAAATTTATAGAACTCCGCATGCACAACAACGTCTTGATGTATCTGATCTTTCAGGCATCAACGTGTCTTGAACTGAGCCATTTTTACTGCTACTACTTTTCAACATCAATGTTTCAGATTATACACAGGAGTCGGTACATTTTGTTTCTTGGGCACTTCAACAGAACGACAAGGCGAAAGCTACTGCATGAAAAAAGACCGAAAACTGGGAGACAACTAGAAAGGCTTTGCCCAGAGCGAGTGATATACTATCATACAACGGGGTCAAAATGGTTGCTTCGTGTCAGCTCATTACTACTCTAATATTCTTGAAAACTTAGCAGAGCCTTCATCCATAAGACTAATTTGTTTCCTCTTCTTTGACATCCTCTGGAAACCGCTCTGTTCATCAACAAACTGAGCGGCGGTTCTTGCTCGCAGTTCCTCAAGGGTCTCTCCCTCTTTTGCCCGTTCAATCACCTGAAGCGAATGCAGGAAAGTCAATAATATGCAGTCGGTTCCTGCAGCAATAGGGTGTGAGCTCCAAGGAGAAAGGCTCATACCAGATGTCGCCCGTAGAGATGGGTGCTTGCAAGGGCTTGGAGGGCGTTCTGTGCCTCTTGCTTCGTGACAAATTCAACAAACGCAAAACCTCTGTGACTTCCAAACTTCATAGGAAGTCTGAGGCTTTTCAGCTGAAATTGTTGTCATCGATGCAACTCATTAGATTTCAGGAAAAAGAACTCATCCAGCAAAGAGAATCTAAAAGTAAAATCCACTTATGGTGAGATACTTTCTTTATACGAGGAGTTAAAACATTCTTGATGATACCAATAAATTTAGATAACAAAAGGAGGACATTCACCTGGCCAAATGGACTAAATAATTGCCTCAAGTCCTTTTCAGTTGCTTCAAACGCTACATTTCTCACAAGCAATTTGGTTGAACTCTTATCCTTTTCATTTTTCTTTGCACTCTGACCATCCTTTCTCCCATGGCACAGTTGTAAGATCAGAGCATGCCCATCCAAAACCGTCCCCTATTACCACGCAAGTCATTTAGCATGCGGAATATATACATGGGCACATTATAATGTAATCAGGAAACACATAGCAAGAGGGAAGGACAACCCTGACAGATGGGTCCAACAGGGATACCTGTAGATCCTTGCACACACTAGTAGCAGTTTCAACCGAATCAAACTCAACGAAGCCAAATCCCATCGAAACGTTCTTGCCTTTCTTAATATGTTTTTTCACCTAAACAGTGACTCAGAAAAGGATGGGTAAGACTTAAGAGAGTGAGACATGCAAGAATGCATTTGATATTCATAAGCACGTCCATACCGTTGCACTTTTAAGACTCCCAGTCTTCAATTTTGTACTGAAATGCTGCTTTAAAGATTCATCTGTAGTCTTGAAATTCAAATTCTTTACAAATACAGATCGGGACTGCAATGAATAATGGTACATTACTAAGATTTCTAACAGTCCAAGTATAAGTGAGTAGCCACAAGAAGACACAAGACTGTCCTGCCTTAAAATGTACAATTTGAAAGGGCAAGTTAGAGAAATCTGCAAACCTCCACTCTATCAGGATCAATCTCCTCAGCACTCACTCCTTCCACAGTTTGATCTACAATAGCTTTTGTAATAATCCTCTCACCCATGGTATTCGTATCTTCCTCTTCCACATGTGTTGAGGTAGGAGATAAAATGTTGTCAGGTGCCCATTCCAAATACAGTGGAGTATCCCTGTAGTACAAAAGCAAGAATATTATGATATAATAGAGCATTGTAGATTCATATAACCAAGATAAGAGCAATTAATATAATTTTTTGACAGAGCTGTCAGAAGCCACCACGGGTAAATAAAGCTAAAAACAGTAAAATGGAAAGAAGAAGAAACTATATCAGCAGGAACTTTATAATCGGCCAAAAGTAGATCTGCATCCTAACATCCTGTATACAAGTCAGTTATGGGTCCAATAAAGAAAAGGTAGAACTTATTGCATTGATGTTGATAATTGCAATCCATAGTGGCATAAAAATAATTTTTATAGCAGAACAGAAGACACTGATATGTTTCTTAAGTTTTTAGGAATATACTCCCTCCGTTCCAAAATATAAGATGTTTTAGACTTCTTCTAAAATACACGTATCTAGCCTTTTAGTGCGTAGGTTCACTCATTTTGCTCCGAATCTACATAACAAAAGGCATCTAGATACATGCATTTTAAAAAGGCTAAAACATCATATATTTTAAAACAGAGGGAGTACAAACTAAAGAGAATCTTCCTAACTGAAGTAAACAAGGCTGTGGCCTCAAGTCAGCATGAGAACATCAGATACGAAAAACCACTGATGCATATTTCACTGAATTACAAAAGGCTATTATGTCAACCAGTCATGTATCACTTCACTTAAACAAAAATATTACCTTACTTAATACCAGTGGCTTATACAGATCTCAATTAAGTAACCAACACAGAGCGCAGAAGTTTGTGAGCTGGAATATATAAGAAGTAACAACGAATTAACTAGCACCACTGCAGAAACTTACTTGTATCGTGTGTATAGCAATTTTTTGAAAGCGTGACGAGCTTCTGTTGCTTCAACAAAGACTACCTGAGACAACCAAAAGAAATACTTCAAGATAAACCAATGAGGTCAAGGGGGCATTGTCTGTAGTGAAGGTAATGACGCCCGCTTGCCAATTCGAGAGCAAATAATATACAGCCATGAATAGCTACAAAAGGAAACAAACAGTGATACAACACAAGAAAACTGCAGAACATACCAAGGCAAATACTCTTGTTGGAGGGAGAATGATTTTATCCAAACTACCATGTTTCTGAAACATTGCAGCAAGATCTTCTTCAGAAGAATTAAATGGCAAGTTTTTTACCAGTATCACATGATTGCTTCTTTTCAACTTCTCGTTTCTTTTCGAAGTATTTTCTTCCAAGGCAGCAACATTAACTCCAGACCTAGATAGATGCTTCTTGGTCTCCGCAATGACATGTGTCTCACCAAGAGCGATACGGACAGCAAGGTCATCCGCTTCCCTATGAAGTAACTCACTCTTACTTATACCATTCTTCCTTGCTATATTTTCAACAACCTAAATACAAAAACAATAGCTTCAATCAGTTTGCATAAAAGATCCGATGGAAATTTTCAAAATTCAACAACACTAGCTAATCCTAAAAGGAATAACAAAGACATATTTGACAACAATAGCATGTGATCACTACAATTTTATAAACAGCATGTTGAGTGGCACAAATAACCAGTAAATCAATGTGAAGGCTAGAAGATAACCATACAGTATCTTGACGCATATAAAAGCTGTTCCATGCTCTCGTATCCCCACCAATTTCAGAAGCTTTCTTTTGTTCCAGCTTTTGCTGTTTGAGATTCATTTTCTCGTCAACAGCAAAATGATTGGACCTTGACAATTAAGAGTAAATGAATTGAGCATTATTTGCATAGAAAATCCAAGAAAGGAAACAACACAAAAGAGACTTATTTTCATACTCGAATGTCTTATTATTTAGTGGTTTAGCAGCCTTTACACGTAATAGCCGCCCCTGAAAACTGAAGTTATCTAATTCATCCAGTGCCCTGCAAAGAACATATCAAGGTGTGATGCATCATGCAAGGAGGAAACTAAATCTGTAGAGCAAATGATTAAACGATATCTTGTAAGCTGAACTGTCAGAAAATAAGACTATTGTTCTGAATCAGACATGGTAAAGTTGCTAGCCAAATATTCACCTGACTGCTGAGTCTGGAAGGTTAAAAAGCACATAACCTCTGCCTGTTGAGAGCTTAGTGGTTTTATCGACAACAATATGTGCCTGTTCAACATCACCATACTGGCTGCATAGCTGAACCAGGTCATCTTCACTGAAACCATAAGCAACAATATGGTTGTAAGAAAAGGCAAGCAGGTATATCTTGAACATAACACATAAAGGTTGATCTGAAGTAACAGGTAAGAACCTACGTAGTCGCATACGAAAGATTGCAGATATATAAACGGCCAGTCTCCAGTGCCAGCTTCTTTTCATCAGTAGCTGAAGCGGCTTCGACATCTTCTGTTTCTTGATTGGCATGTTTTTCATCTTTTTGTTGTGTATCAATATGATCATCGTCTTGGTTGTCAGGATCTTCCCCCTCTTCCATGTCACCAACTTCCATGGGTGCTTTCTTATCGACATGATTTTTCTGGTTCAGATTACCCTTCTGATCCACCACCTGACCAGTTTCATTTGCATCAAGCAATTCATTAGATGGTTCTTCATCATCAGAGCTGCTACCCAACTGATCTCCAGAATCTTCATCATCAGATTCAGAATCTGACCAATTTTTTTTAATTTTACTCTTCAAGAAGTCCACATCTGTCAGATTGCTGTCTCGTTTACTTCCAGATTGTAGCTTCTCTGAAGCATCTTTCGTGGGCATATCATTTGTTGTTTTCTCCTCAAAATCATCTTCAGAAGATGAATCGTTCTCGGATGAATCATTTTCAGAAACTGCATCAGTACCCTTCAGAGGATTCTTAGAGCCAGTTACTAGGGTGCTATCTTTGTCAGTGGCATCAAGGGTACCGGTTGTATCATTTGCCCACATCTTTGCTTTAGAACGGGGCTGCATAACTTGAAGAAACTCAAGGAACTTGGGATCATCAGCTACACTGCCTTTAGAAGCTCCTACATCAACAGACGTTCCTTGGCCCTTTGAACTTTTCAGCGGTGCATTGGCATCCATAGTGTCCGTCTTATCTTTGCTATTGTATTGAGGCTTTTTTAAGGAATGACGGCTCCAAGGGCGAGGAGCGTCAGGATCACCAATCTTACGAGCAACCTGTCACACACCAGACAATACAAAGACATGTTCATTCTATCATATACAGCAATGCATCCAATAGACACGATCCCAGAGAGGAAAAAAAAGGAGAGGCTGAAAACCCACTTAGAAAGTAAAGTACCTCACAGGTGATCTTAGAAGTGTCGATGTAGGTATTGTTGAAATACTTGAGGGCCTCTGCTGCCTCTTCATTGGTTCTGAAACCAATAAATGCAAGATGCCTACTCTTTCCATCCCTGTAGAAAAGCAAAACCATTCAATTTGATGTAGAGTCTTGGCGCTACAAATATTATAATTTCTTCAAATTACATATGGCGTGGCGCATATATCAGGCTAATTGTTTATACACATTACAAAGAAAGCCCAGGTTCGAACAACGCAAGAAACAAGTAATTCGGAAACAATGGGAGTTGGAATCTCTTCCCCAAAAGAAGTTGTCATTTTCTATAGCAAGTTAGCAGTTGTTCATTCTTATGTCTATGTGTATTCTCAAACTGCCACAGAGGCAGCAAGCAATTGATGCTAATTCCTAACGGGTAGGCCCGATAGGCAGCGCGCTTACTTGGTTCGGATGACCTTGGCGTCGGTGACCTCGCCCTTCCGCGAGAACACCTCCCGCAGCCGCTTCTCGTCGGCGCCCTTGGGCAGGTTCTTGACGCACAGCCGCGACGACCTGCGCAGCATCAAGCAGACCAAATTCAAACACCAAGAGGCGGCAGAAGCAGCGAGACGTGGCAGAGCGGTGCAGTGAGCTGCTATGCTAGCGCGAAGAGGCGGGCGGGCACTCACATGGCGTCCGCCGACGAGGTTCCTGTGCAGCTGCGTCCGCGAGTTGGGGGCGGGGCGGGGCGGGGCGGTAGTAGGATTTGGCGGGTGGCGAGTGCCGAGTGGGTTTTGGCCTTTGGGGGCGGTGGGAGCACCGGTTTACGGTTTAGTGGCAATGGCGGGCGGCGGCGGCGGCGGCAGGACAGGCAGGGAAAGGCGGTGAGATGTTTTTTCAGGGCGCCTTCGCGTGAGATGTATCTGGGCCAAGTCAACGCGTACCAGTGCGGGGATGGGCCTGGCCCATTTTTGGGTTTCACGAGCCGCTCTATCGGCAGGAAGGCCGACCTCGCGGTAAGTTTTTGTTTTTAGAGCGAGCATATATTTTATTAATTGAAAATCAAGTCACATGAAGTAACACACGTGGACACTAAAAAATAGATCGGGATAAAAATATTATCCTAAAAACAATGTAGATAAAAGACTAAGAGATCAAAAAATACAAAACGACCCCTAGATTTTACTACAACCATCGAATCTAGTGGCTCGCTTAAACTCGGTATTACTTAGAGATGAGCCCGAAAAGAGACGTCGAGCCTCCACCATTGCAAAATCTAAAAAAGTACCATTGCCAACTTTATGAGTCGATTAACACGCAGCGAGGCACATGTCGCTGTGGCACGTCGACCGGTGGACGTCCCCGTGCTGTCTTGGACCAAGATTCGTCGCCTCCCGTCGACAAAGTCGAAGGAGAAAAGCAGACCCACCACCTCCGGACCAACATCCTTGCTCCAGAGAACCACCTCGTCCCGGCTGCCAGCGCCATCGCGGATAACGACAAGCGCCCGCGACACAACGAGAAACAGATCTGAAGAACGACGAGAAGACCAAGTTGTCGATCTGAAAGACCAAACAACAAAAGTTTTCATCACCTCCGAGGCGCAACCATGAAGATCAGCGTTGGTGTGGGAGTAGAGATGGGGCAGATTTATTCATCCGGGCGCCGTTCCCACCACCCCAACGGCGCACCACGACAAAAATATCCTAACCCTAACTACTAGGCGAAGGAACAAGGTTCCCCCTTCCTCCAGCCGCCAGAGCGGCAAGTGGAGGGAGAGGGAACCAGTTCGATCGCCGGCTGAGATCTGGGGAGGGAGTTGGGTTGACCACTGCCGCCTGAGGAGACGTCCGCGTCCGTGATCTGTTTTACCAATACCCACCTCGCGGTAAGTTAGATGCAAAGTTAGCGGTGGATTAGAGCACGTACAATGTTAGCGAAGACATGTTTTTTCTTAGCTCTCCATATTATTTAGAAAAGATAAAATACTATCTTCATTCAGGTTTATAAGACAAATACTTATTTTGAGAAAATAGTTTGATCGTAAATTCGGTGAATAATATATAAATTATATGTCACGAAAATTATACTATTGGAAGCGTATTTTGAATATGAATCTAATGCTATAATTTTTGTTAAATATGGTTTGTATTTTATTGCCCAAATTTATGGTCAAACTATTTTCTCGAAATACATATTTGCCTTATAAACCGGAATGAAGGTAATATATTACAATGCATTATCTTTTATTGTTATCTCTAGCAATTAATAAGAATTAACTATAATGAAGAAAGTAGTCTTCTTTTATTTATAAGAGATCATCCCTTAGCTATGGGAAGACAAGCTTCTCTTTCTTGTTTCTCTCCCCTAAGTAAAAATTCAACGTAACAAGCATAAGGAAAAGTGGCGTCCTGCATTATACATGCCCTTAGAATTTGCGTTTTGGTTTGGCTAGTACTTATGGACTAGAAGGCGTCTAAGCCTCTAAGAACTGGTTAAAAGTTAAATCTTATTAATTTTAACCATATATCTAGAAAAAAATATGTACATCTATATTATAGAATGGACACATTAAAAAATTATAATAAATCTATTGATATTAATTTGGTATTGTAAGTATTTATATTTTTATATATAATCTTGGTCAAACTTAAAAAATGTTGACTTTTAACTGAATGTCTTCTAGTTTAGGACGAAGAATCTTGTCGATACATACCAGAGGCGGAGGCACTACTAAGAAAACGTCTGTTCGTGGCGCACCTAAAAAGGCCATCCGTGGCGCACTAGCAGCACGCCACTAGCCTCGCGTTGCGGTTATATCCTAGCCGTGGCGCACTGCCTGATGTGCCACGGTTGTGTCGAGATATGCATGGCGCACATGCTAGTGCGCCACGAAAAGTAGTCCAGGTGCGCCACACGTATGAAATGATAACCTGGCGCACTATGTGATGTGCGCCACGAATACAAATTTCAAAATTCAAAAAAAAGTGGCAGATCTGGATCTCGCCATCAATGTCGTCGTTCTTCGATGCAGGTCATCGTCGTCGCCTCGTCGTCGTCACCTCGTCGGAGAGGCCTCGTCGTCATCGGAACTACAAGGAGGAGGAGGAGAAGAAGAGTAGGAAGAGGAGGAGAAGAAGAAGGAGCCCGCCATTGTCGTCATCACTGGAAGGAGGAGGCCTCCGTCACTATCTTCACTACAAGGAGGAGGAAGGAAGAGGAGAAGTAGAAGGAGAAAGAGAAGGAGGAGGAGGAGGAGGAAAATGAGAAGGAGGAGGAGGAGAAGGAGGAAAGGAAAAGGGAGGAAAAGGAAAAGAAGAGAAGGGGAGGGAAAAAGAAAGGGGTAGGTGGGCGGGGTGGGGATTCAAATTTTGAATCCTGCCCAACTTACTCGTAGCGCACTAGGTGGTGGTGCGCTACAGGTCAGTTACCCTTTATTTATTTTTCTGCAGGAAAAAACGGTCTTTTGACCGTAATTTTTTACTCTTTTAGAATTTTGAAAATATAAATAATCGTTGCGAGCGGATGCGAAATCTCGTTCTCGTCATTTTGGTATATTATACGATTTTTTTCGACATCGTATGCAAAAGTTACGACCATTTTACCGTGGCATTACTTTTTTTTGCAGAAAAAGTGGAAACTCATGTTTGTCAATTTTCCTAGAAACTATACCACATTACCTACCTACATATGAAATGATTTTATTTTTTGAAGTGTTTATCATTTTCTTTTATTTTTTGCAAAGCCTAAAAAGGCGATCCACGGGGGGTTGGGGGGTTGGGGGTGGGGGGGTTGTAGGGTTCCTAGCATGGAAAACAAAAAAATTCTACCGCATACAAACAAACAAGCCAAGATCTATCTACTAGATTGTAGCAACGAGTCGATGGAATAACTCACCCTCGAAGATTCAAAAGTGTTTAACGAGAGCGGATTCTCGTGGGTGATGTAGTCGTACTATTGTCGATCTCAAGATCGTGTAGACGATCCTTCCGGCTGCGTTAATCGGCGCTCCATAATCGGTCACCGTTCGGTACTCGATGAAGACCTTCCTCTCCTTGTTCCAGTGCAATGGCGGAGGTTGTAGCACTCTCCTCGCGATTCGGCTGACCTGACGGCGTGGTGCAGGAAGTAGAGGAGATCTCGCAGGCTTGGCCGAGGCAGTATGGTGGACTATGAGAGAGGCCTCGGTGATCTAGGGTTTAGACACACCAAGGAGAGAGGGCTAGGACGGCGGCTAGGGCTTAGGGAAGCCCAAGTCGGCGTCTAGGGTTTTCCCTAGGCGGCGGCGGCAGGAACAGGAGGTGGTGGCGCCGGCGGCTTAGGGCTAGGGTTTTGGTGAGGCAAGGTGTAGTCTTGGAGGGGCAGCCCTGCCCCTCCTTATATAGGTGGGAGGGCGCGGCCAAGGGGAGGGGAGTCCCTCCCCAACTCGGCTTCCAAGGCCGGCGGTGGAGGGAGAGTGACTTCCTCCCCAAGTAGGTTTCCTACTCTCCCTCCACCAAGCAAACTTGTCGTTTGACTTTTCAAATTGGCGTTTGACTTTTCAAACTAGGATTTGATTTATCCCTTCATTTTGCTCAATGATGACACCTAGTACATGATGCAACCATTCCAACTTGTTATGACACATTCATGTACCCTTCCCCTCCGGAGTTCCGGACCTTCCGGAACCTTGTAGAACATTCGCGATGAAAAACACCGGAACCATTCTCCAACCCCGAAACAGGACTTTCCTTATATGAATCTTATTCTCCGGACCATTCCGGATCTCCTCGTGATATCCTGGATCCCATCCGAGACTCCGAACAACATTTGGTCTCTTCCTCATCATTTCATAACTACTCAACAACATCGAATCCTTAAGTGTGTCTCCCTACGGTTCGTGAATTATGCGGACATGATCGAGACACTTCTCCGAACAATAACCAATAGAGGAATCTGGAAATTCATATGGCTCCCATATTTCTCGATTACTTTGCGATCGAATGAACCACTTACATGCGATACCAATTTCCCTTTGTCTCACGATAGTTTACTTATCCGAGGTTTTGATTACCGGTATCTCTGCATACCTAGTTCAACATTTCTTGATAAGTACTCTTTTCTCGTTCCGTGATATGTGATACCTTGTGAGCCATTCACATGCTTGCAAGCCAATTGGATGACATTCCACCGAGAGGGCCCGAGTATATCTATCCGTCATATGGATGGACAAATCCACTCTTGATCCATGTGTCTCAACCAATACTTTACGAACACTCAATGCCACCTTTATAGCCACCCGTTATGGTGTGGTGTTTGATGTCATCAAAGCATCCTTCCGGTGATGGTGATATGCATGATCTCATGGTCGAAGGAATTAGGTTACTATGTATCAGAAAGCATATAGCAATTGAACTATTAAAATGACTTGATCTTTATGCTACGCTTATCTATAAGAGTATGTCCATCGTACCATTCTCCTAACGATATGATCTTGTTGTTAATAACATCTCAATGTTCATGATAGGGAAACCACAATCATTTATTAACCAACAAACTAGTATTATAAAGAGGCTTTACTAGGGACTCTAATTTAGTTTACAAATCACACAAGTATTAATGTTTCCTTGTTAATACTATTATAGCATGAATGTAAACATTTATCATAAACACAAAGATATAATAATAACTACATTTATTATTGTCTCTAGGGCATATCTCCAACAGTCTCCCACTTTCACTAGAGTCAACTAATCTAGATTACATGGTAATATACCGAACACCCATGGCGGTTTGGTGTTGGTCATGTTTTGCCCTCGGGAGAGATTTAGTCAACGGATCCGCCACATTCAGATCTGTGTGTACTTTGCAAATCTTTATGTCACCATCTTGGACATGTTCTCGAATAGCGTGAAAACGTAGCTTGATGTGCTTCAGCTTCTTGTGTGACCTTGGTTCTTATGCATTGGTTATGGCGCCCATGTTATCACAGTAGATAGACATTGGGTCCAGCGCACTTGGAACCACACCGAGCTCTGTAATAAATTCCTTCATCCATATCGCTTCTTGTGAAGCCTCGAAGCGACTATGTATTCGATTATTGAAGATCTCGCCACAACGCTTTGCTTTGCACTCCTCCGACTAGCTTTTGCACCATTCAAAGTAAATATGTATCCAGATTGAGATTTAGAATCATCCGGATAGGTGTTCCAACTAGCATCGGTATAACCATTAACAACGAGTTGTTCATCACCTCCATAAGAAAGAACCATATGCTTAGTTCTTCTCAAGTACTTAAGGATGTTTTTGACCGCTGTCCAATGATCCACTCCTGGATCACTTTGATATCTGCTAGTCAAACTAACAGCATATGCAATGTCGGGTCTAGTACATAGCATGGCATACATTAGAGATCCTATGGCTGAGGCATAGGGAGTCTTACTCATCCTTTCTCTATCTTCTGGCGTTGCTGGACTTTGAGTTTTACTAAAGGTCGTATTTGGCAACATGGTCAAGAACCCTTTCTTGCTATCTTCCATTCCAAATCTCTTTAGAACTTTGTCCAAATATGTACTTTGTGACAATGATATTAGGCGTCTCGATCTATCTCTATAAATCTTTATGCCTAATATGTAAGCTGCTTCGCCAAGATCTTTCATTGAAAAACTATTATTCAAATATTCCTTGACACTATTAAGAAGGTCTACATCATTCCCAATCAACAATATGTCATCTACATATAGTATTAAGAATGCTACAGAGCTCCCACTCACTTTCTTGTAAATACAAGCTTCTCCATAAGTTTGTATAAAACCAAAACTTTTGATCACCTTATCAAAGCGTTGATTCCAACCGGGATGCTTGCTTCAATCCATATATGGACATTGAAGTTTGCACACCTTGTTAGCATCTTTAGGATCGACAAAACCTTTGGGTTGCATCATATATAACTCTTGACAATGTCTTCATTGAGGAATTGTTTTGACATCCATCTGCCATATCTCATAATCATAATATGCAGCGATTGCTAACAAAATCCTCACAGACTTTAGCTTTGCTACTGGTGAGAAAGTCTCATCGTAGCCAACTCCTTGAATTTGTCGAAACCCTTTTGCGACAAGTCGAGCTTTATAGACAATAACATTACCATCAGCATCTGTTTTCTTCTTGAAAATCAATTTGTTCTCGTGACCTTGAGCCATCCGGTAAGTCCACCAAAGTCCATACTTGGTTTTCATACATGGATCCAATCTCGGATTTCATGGATTCTTGCCATTTATTGGAATCTGGGCTCATTATCGCTTCCTCATATGCCACAAGGTCATCGGTGTTGTCCACCAACATGACACTCATAACGGGATCATACCAATCAGGAGTGGTACGAGTTCTCGTTGACCTGCGAGGCTCTGTAGCAACTACAACCGAAGTTTCATGATCATCATCATTAGCTTCCTCTCTTATTGGTGCAGGCACCACAGGAACTTCTTCGGTCTTTGCGCTACTCAAAGTTCGAGAGAAGGTTCGACAACCTCGTCGAGTTCTACTTTCCTTCAGTCACTTCTTTGAGAGAAATTCCTTCTCTAGAAAGGATCCATTCTTAACCGAAGATTTTGCCTTGGATCTATGATAGAAGGTATACCCAATAGTTTCCTTTGGGTATCCTATGAAGACGCATTTTCCGCTTTGGGTTCAAGCTTGTCCATTTGTAACTTCTTTACATAGGCTTCGCAACCCCAAACTTTAAGGAGCGACAATTTAGGTTTCTTCCCAAACCATAATTCATACGGTGTCGTTTCAGCAGTTTAGATGGTGCCCTATTTAAAGTGAATGCGGCTGTTTCTAATGCATAACCCCAAAATGATAGCGGTAAATCTGTAAGTGACATCATAGAACGAACCATATCTAAGAGAGTTCGATTACGATGTTCGGACACACCATTACGCTGTGGTGTTCCCGGCGGTGTCAATTGTGAAAGTATTCCGCATTTCTTCAAATGCTCGCCAAACTCGTAACTTAGATATTCACCTCCACGATCAGAACGTAGAAATTTAATCTTCTTGTTACGTTGATTCTCCACCTCACTTTGAAATTCCTTAAACTTCTCGAAACTTTCGGACTTATGTTTCATGAAATAGATATACCCATATCTACTCAAGTCATCCGTGAAGTTAAGAACATAACGATAACCACCACGCGATGCTACACTCATTAGACCACACACATCGGTATGTATGATTTCCAATAAGTCCGTAGCTCGCTCCATCATACCAGAAAATGGAGTCTTAGTCATTTTACCCATCAGACATGCTTCGCATATTTCAAGTGATTCGAAATCAAGTGATTCAAGAAGTCCATCGGAATGGAGTTTCTTCATACGCTGCACTCCAATGTGACCAAGACGACAGTGCCACATATAGGTCGAGTTATCGCTCGATTTCAAATGTTTAGCTTCAATGTTATTAATATGTGTATTTCCACTATCGAGATTCAATAAGAATAGATCATCTATCAAAGGTGCATGTGCATAAAACATATTACTCATATAAATCGAACAACCATTATTCTCGGATTTAAACAAGTAACCGTCTCGCAATAAACAAGATCCCGATATAATGTTCATGCTACTTGAGCACCAAATAACAATTATTTAAGTATAAAACTAATCCCGATGGTAGATGAAGAGGTAGCGTGCCGAGCGATCACATCAACCTTTGATCCATTTCCACGCAGCGCATCGTCACCTCGTTCTTCGCTAGCTTAGTATATTCTGCAAAGACTTTTTTGAGTTACAAATATGAGCAACGAACCATTATCAAATACCGAGCACTACTACAAGTACTAGTGAGATACACATCAATAACATGTATATCGGATATACCTTTCTTCTTGATGTTGCCGTTCTTCAAATCCGCCAAGTACTTTGGGCAATTCCGCTTCGGTGACCTTCTCCCTTGCGGTAAAAGCACTCGATGTCGGGCTTAGGTCCAGCCTTGGTCTTCTTTCGGTGCGGTAACTTTCTTACCACCCTTCTTGAAGTGTCCCTTTGCTTAGACTTGCCTTTCTTGAATTTGGTGGTCTTATTGACCATCAACACTTGGTGCTCTTTCTTGATCTCCACTTGCAGATTTTAACATGGAGAAGAGTTCGCAACGCTTGTTCATGCTTTGCATATTGTAGTTCATCACAAAGTTCTTGTAACTTGGTGGCGGTGATTGGAGGACAGTAAATCCCCAAAGCATTAGGAATCACTATACCTAAGCTTTGGAGTTTGTTTATGCGATGAGACATCTTAAGCACATGCTCACTGACGGAGCTGCCCTCTTCCATCTTGCAGTTAAAGAACTTTTCAGAAGCCTCATAGCTCTCAACTGTCGCGTGAATCTCAAAAATAAATTTGAGTTCATGGACAATATCATGTGGGTCTGAATTCTCAACCTTTTCTGAAGCTCCAATTCCAAACCATACAAGATAGCACACTAAACTATGGATCTTGATTCTTAGGCGAGGTAAACATTCTTTACTTCATCGGTAGCATCAATTGGCGGAGTCACCATGTGCATCCGACATAGGTCAAATTACCAGCATTGAGGACAATCCTAAAATTGCGGAACCAACCCGCGAAGTTGCTTCCATTGTTTTTTAACTTTTCTTTCTCTAGGAACGCATTAAAATTGATGGTAGGGGCTGCCATTGATCTACAACATATTTGCAATAGTTTAGACTAAGTTTATGACAAATTGAGTTCTAATTAATAGTTAAATTAATCTAGGTGAACTCCCACTCAAAACAATATCCCTCACATTGTTTTAGTGATCACACGAACCAAATCCACCACATCAAAATCGATCATCACGAGAGTTGATGTAGCTTCAATGGCGAACAATCGACATGTTCATCATATCTACTACATGATTCATGCTTTACCTTTTGGTGATCTGTGTTCCGAGACCATGTATGTACATGCTAGGCTCGTCAAGATCAAACCTTAGCTTACGCATGAGCAAATATGGCTTGCTCACGTTGTATACACTTGCAAAATCTAACACACCCAATCATCACGTGGTGCTTCGAAACAACAAGCTTTAGCAACAATGCTTACTAAGGATGAACACTTTAGAACTTGAAATTCATGTGCATGAGGGATCATCTTATAATGCTACCGTCGTTAACTAAGCAATACAAGATGCATAAAGGATTAACATCACATGCAATTCATAATATGTGATATGATATGGCCTTTCTTCTTTGTGCTTCCGATCTCCATCTTCAAGCATGAACATGATCTCCATCATCACCGACATTGCATCAAGGTCAATGACGCTGCTCCATGGTTTTCGTCCACCGGCTTCAACTATTACAACTACTTTGAATAGACACGCAGGTCTTAACATAAATTAAAGACAACCATATGGCTCCTTCCGGTTGCCAACTTACAATAAGGAACATTGCATACATAAAATATAATCACAATCATGGCCATATCACATCACAGCACACCCCTACAAAACAAAGTTAGACACCTCTAATTTCTTTGCATATTTTACGTGGTTTGGGGCTTTCAATAAGTGTCGATCTAACTTACGAACAAGAACCACAACGTTGATGTTTGAACTATCAAGTGTCCGTTGTAAATTGGATCTATACTATAATGGGAGAGACAGACACCCGCAAAGCCACTCATGCAATACAAGTTGCATGTTGAGCGTGGAGCAAGTCTCATGAACGATGTCATGTAAGGTTAGCGGGCGCTTCATCCCATCATACCAAGATGCAAAGTACACAAGAAGCAATTGATAATAAAAGCACCACCGCCCACAATGACCATTGTGTTCTACTTTCGTAACAGATCTACATATAGACATGGCTCGATACCCTGTAGGGGTTCGTAGCATGGAAAACAAAAATTTCTACGCATACAAACAAACAAGCCAAGATCTATCTACTAGATTGTAGCAACGAGTCGATGGAATAACTCACCTCGAATATTCCAAAGTGTTTAACGAGAGCGGATTCTCGTGGGTGATGTAGTCGTACTCTTAGATCTCAAGATCGTGTAGGCGATCCTTCCGTGGCTGCGTTAAATGGCGCTCCCGTAATCGGTCACACGTTCGGACTCGATGAAGACCTTCCTATCCCTTGTTCCGGTGAATGGAGGTTGTAGCACTCTCCTCGCGATTCGGCGGCGACAGTGGTACCGGAAGTAGAGGGGAGATCTCGCAGGGCTTCGCCTTAAGCCGGATCGAGTATGGTGGACTATGAGAGAGGCCTCGATGATCTAGGGTTTAAACACACCAAGGAGAGAGATCTAGGACGGCGGCTAGGGATTGGGGAAGCCCAAGTCGGCGGCTAGGGTTTTCCCTAGGCGGCCCGAGAACAGAGGTGGTGGCGTGACTTAGGGCTAGGGTTTTGGTGAGGCAAGGTGTAGTCTTGGAGGGGTAGCCCTGCCCCTCCTTATATAGGTGGGAGGGCGCGGCCAAGGGGAGGGGAGTCCCTCCCCAACTCGGCTTCCAAGGCCGGCGGTGGAGGGAGAGGGACTTCCTCCCCAAGTAGGTTTCCTACTCTCCCTCCACCATGCAAACTTGTCGTTTGACTTTTCAAACTGGCGTTTGACTTTTCAAACTAGGATTTGATTTATCCCTTTATTTTGCTCAGCGATGACACCTAGTACATGATGCAACCATTCCAACTCGTTATGAAACATTCATGTACCCTTCCCCTCCGGAGTGCCGGACCTTCCGGAACCTTCTAGAACATTCCCGATGAAAAACACCGGAACCATTCTCCAATCCCGAAACAGGACTTTCCTTATATGAATCTTATTCTCCGGACCATTCTGGATCTCCTCGTGATATCCTGGATCCCATCCGAGACTCCGAACAACATTTGGTCTCTTCCTCATCATTTCATAACTACTCAACAACATCGAATCCTTAAGTGTGTCTCCCTACGGTTCGTGAATTATGCGGACATGATCGAGACACTTCTCCGAACAATAACCAATAGAGGAATCTGGAAATTCATATGGCTCACATATTTCTCGATTACTTTGCGATCGAATGAACCACTTACATGCGATACCAATTTCCCTTTGTCTCACGATAGTTTACTTATCCGAGGTTTTGATTGTCGGTATCTCTGCATACCTAGTTCAACATCGTTACTGATAAGTACTCTTTTCTCGTTCCCGTGATATGTGATACCTTGTGAGCCATTCACATGCTTGCAAGCCAATTGGATGACATTCCACCGAGAGGGCCCAGAGTATATCTATCCGTCATATGGATGGACAAATCCCACTCTTGATCCATGTGTCTCAACCAATACTTTCTGAACACTCAATGCCACCTTTATAGACACCCAATTACGGTGTGGTGTTTGATGTCATCAAAGCATCCTTCCGGTGATGGTGATATGCATGATCTCATGGTCGAAGGAATTAGGTTACTATGTATCAGAAAGCATATAGCAATTGAACTATTAAAATGACTTGATCTTTATGCTACGCTTATCTATAGGAGTATGTCCATCATACCATTCTCCTAACGATATGATCTTATTGTTAATAACATCTCAATGTTCATGATAGGGAAACCACAATCATTTATTAACCAACAAGCTAGTATTATAAAGAGGCTTTACTAGGGACTCTAATTTAGTTTACAAATCACACAAGTATTAATGTTTCCTTGTTAATACTATTATAGCATGAATGTAAACATTTATCATAAACACAAAGATATAATAATAACTATATTTATTATTGCCTCTAGGGCATATCTCCAACAGGGGTGGGGGTTGGTGCAGCCACTTAGCCGTAGGACACTAGGACAGAGTGCCCTACGGCTAAGTTGACCCATCTGCTCTAGCACACATGCCCGTAGCGCACTAGGTCAGAGTGTCCTACGGCTCAGTTCCACATCCGTAGCGCACCTTGACGAAGTGCGCTGCGGGTATGTGTGTTGCTGTCACCTGCGCGCTGGCCCACACATAGGCGTGGCGCACCACCCTCATGTGCGCCGCACTTATGGCAGTTAGGCGTAGGGCACCTGTGGGCAGTGTGTCACGCCTATTTTACCCGTGGGGCACCACTAGCACATGCGCCACGGATGTGTGGATTCCCTATAGCCGGTTTCCTAGTAGTGAAGAAGAGGGGGCAGCAACCGTAATCGTGTGGTTTTCCCCACGAGAAAGAAAGCAGAGCGGCGAGTCTTGGTTGCGGAAGGAGTAGTCTGGAAAGAGATCTGAGATAAAGCAGTATGAACGGATGAAGTTGTTAAATGTCAATCCAAATTCTATAAAGTAAGGACCAACTTCTGACGAGCGGATCGAGGTCCGTCGCCGGAGGCTTGGGCCGAGTGGATCGTCGTGTCAGGAATATGCAACTTGTATTCCTCTGGGGGCCAAAGGCCACAATATATAATACAGGTACAGGTGCAAATATGCAGGAAACCCCCTAACATATGGGGAAACTATAATATACAAATATACATCTAACACCCCCCTTCCCTCAAACTCATGGTGGATCCACAACACTGAGTTTGGAGATTAAGAAATCATGCTGCGCTATGATCTGTGCCTTCATAAAGGCATCCGCCAACTATAAATCTGAAGGCACATACTGAAGCGTAACAACCTGAGCGTTGTTTTTGTGCATTGCATCATCATGACCGCATGCTCATGTCATCATGCCACATTGCATTTGAGCATCGTCATCATGACTTATTTTCGGGAAAAAACCTATTTTTGTTTTCTAAACGCCCCGTCTTTGTTTAAACGCAAAACCCGGGTCTCCGGATTATTTTTGTTTGTCTGCTATCGGTTTGCAAAAGCCCGGTTTTAATCAAATAAAATATTTAATTATTTTTAGTGGGCGATCGAGCGGGCGATTCGACCCGATCGACCACCCGATATTAAAAAGCCCACCTAAATCAGCCCTCTAATTCCTAAAACCACCCAAACCTATCCTACCCACCACTCACATTTCGCCACCTCACCTCCCCATTTCCCTACCCACCGCCACCTCATCAATCCACCCTCTTCCCCACGCCTTCTCTCACCACACCCTATCTACCCTCCCTCTCTCTCCCCACCGGGCCCCACCCGGCCCCACTCTCCACTCAACCTCCCACCCCACTCACCCACCTCTCTCCACGCCTGTGGGTCCCGCCTCCAGCCACGCGCACCCACGCCCCACACGCCTCATGGCGGTCCTTGCCACCCAGCTGGCGCCAGCCACCTCACCAAACCCCACGCCACGGCCCCGCCACCTGGGTCCCACCCCGCACTTTGTCTCCTCCCACCTTCTTCCTCCTCTAGCCCACCCCCACGCGCCGCCTCCTCCTTTTCCTCTTTCGTCGGCCTCCCTTCCGGGACCGCTCCCCGGCCACCTCCCCTCGCCCCTCGCCTCGGCCTCCTCTCCTCACATGTGGCCTGCCTCCGCTGCCCGTGCCAGCCCGGCCCCGCGCCCGTCGTCGCCTGCTGCTGAGCTCTCCGCCTCCTCTCCACTGCCTCGCCCGACGCCTGGCTCCTCGATCCTCCGCCTCGCCTCGCTCCTCCTCCTCACGCTGAGACCCCACCGCCAGCGTCGGCCTCGCTGCGCCCCCCTCCTTCCTCCGCCCAGCCCTCCTCCGCAAGCTCCGCCTCCCCAGCCTCGCCAGCCGCCTTCCCCTCCGCTGCGCGTCGGCCTCGCCGCGGCCGCCCTCCGCCCGATTCCGCCGCCTCTGCCCCGGCGCATGGTCACCTCCCTCATGCCACCTTCCTCCTCGGTTTCCCCGTGCACGCGCCCCGTAAGTCCGCCCCGCCTCTGCCGGCCGCCCCTGTCCCTCCCGGCCCCGTCTCCTCCGCGTCAAGCTCCGCCCCTCCGCCTCGCGCAGGCCGCGCCATCGCTGGTTGTCCTTGATCGCCGGCGGCCGCAAGCACCTCTCCGCCCTCATCCGCCATGCCGCCGCTGCGAGCCTCCGTGGCCATCCTATCGGTGTCTTTGGATAATCAATCCTGGGCATGCCGTTGATGCTAACGTCCCGAGTACACCGAACGCAAGCACTCCAAGTAGCCTACCTCCATCGGAATATTTGGGACGACAAGATCGACGCCGATGCACAATTACCATCAATCCTCGAAGTTCGACACCGACAAAGGCAGGAAAAATAAGTACTCCCTCATGGAACCGATAATTGTCGGAACCCAAGATCTTCCTCATGGCACGACAAGACCTTCCGCATGGGAACCGAAGGCAATGACGCCGGATCCTCAAGTTCTTCGTCACGGACGCCAAGTACTCCCCTCGGGCGCCAAAACCCGAACCGGAAGGACGCCAAGATCGCCACAAGGACGACAAGTTCTACTTTCGGACGACAAGACCGGCCGATCCGTGGACCCGACAAGATCGACCGCTTGGAACCAAGATCTCCGACACGTCACGATAAGCTCCCCACCTTGTATCCGATCCCACCGAGACCGAACCCGTCGAACCCTGGACCCTGAGACCGACCCCGAACCCCGGAACCCCAAGTTCGTCGAACCCTAATGTGTGACCCCTTTTCTCGAGCCCTATTTTATAAATGTAATAACAAATTGTTGCATATTAAATTGTCATACTTGCATGCATATTTGTGTGGTTTGGGGGCCTTATGCCGATTCACCATATAATTAAATATGGGGCCCATATGCGGGCAAATCTAGTCTCATATTGGCCTCATTTAAATTGGTGTAGCAAATCGATGCCATGTTTTCGTATTGTTCAAACAACATTTAATTTGCGGGGTAGATAAATAACTTGGACCATCTAATTAATTGCCGGGACCCCGGTTCCGCTTAATATGATCTAATTGCATCGCAGCTTTGCCATGTCATACATCATACATGCATCATGCCCGATCTTTTGCCGTAGTATTAAATAGTCCATCCGGTGTTCCTTCTAGTGATTTGGTTCTTCGCGGATAAGGCCGTTGAGTTGATGCGAGTGTCGCCCCGATCTTCGGATGAACCCTTCGACAATGTTTTCAGGCGAGCATCTTCCCCTTTCTACCTATCTGACTTTTATAGTATTTATTTCCCTCCTGTTGATCTATTGCTATCTGGTTGCGATGCTCTAGTTTTCGTACCCGTGATATTCCCTGCAGCCTTATATTGCCTGGGACACATCCTATTACATGTTGTTTGGTAGATAATTGGACTTGCGCGTCGTGATAAGCTTGCTCAGTGTCTTTGTCGTCAAGTGCCACGATTGTTGGAGTATTGCCGCATGTTTGACGTTGGAGATGATCATGGCTTTATTTATCGTTCACTTTAATTCATGTTTAACAACTAAAATTGAAGTAAGTAAGCGAGGCAATTGGGCAATAGATGTTATTTGGTTGTTAACCGTCCACTTGTCCGTGGGACCCCGAGTACTTGATACATTCCTTGAATTTTCGCTCTATCCACATCGAGGCTTATGGGACCCCGAGCGAGCTTGATTCGATCTTATTTCTTGGGGCCACAAACTAGTTTGAAGTTTTATTTACTATCTGTACTGTACCTATGCCATGCTTTCTTGCTTTATTACGTTTGTGCGAGCACCTGTATTTAGGATCGTAGCACGATTCCGGTATCGACAAGCCCAGTTTGGGTTCCCGATCGTTCTGGCCGTCCACAACCTTGAGTCCGTCTCGAAGCTAGCCGGCCGTTGCGAATCTACTTTAAGGTGGCCCCTGAAATATTTCTGAATCCTGTGATTGCTTTGTCGTGAAGGCCTCGTTGGGTTTTGATTTGGTTTTTCCGAGGTTGATCGAGTGTGTGTTGCTATTGGTGCACCCCGGCCGGGTAAAACTTTCTGAAAGCCGTGTCCGCGGTTATGGACGACTTGGAGCACAGTATCTCGATCATAGACAACTATAACTAAAGTAGTGCTATAAATTTGACTTTATAATGACTAGTAATCAGCTTCACTATAATGGAATGGCTAAATAAAACTGCCCACAATTGCTTGTTTTGGTTGTCGCTTGCGACCATTGTACCTGACTAGTAAGTATTGCAACTACAACGGAATGGCTAAATAAAAGTACCAACAACTGCTGGGTTTTGGGGTTATCTCATGCTAATTGTATCTGACTAGTAAGTGATGCAACTACAATGGAATGGTTAAATAAAAGTGCCCACTGCTTATTTTTATCAGGATGACTATCTATACCTGACTAGTAATTGCTGCAACGATAACTGAATAAATAAAACTGCCAACTGCGTGAGTTCCTCGGTTGACTTCCTCGTTTGGTCTCGAGGGGGAAACACCAGGACGGGTTTGTCTGATGATAGAATCAGGTTGGATCCGAATAGATCTTTCTTACCCCTCTCTGATAGCCGCTAGTTGTATCGAGTCTCTATAGGTTGTTTAGTGCATGCCGCGCTGCCGCTCAGCCCACCATACCTGTGTAGGCGAGGACCGCTGAATTCTAGTCTCGCCATGTACTGGCCTCAGTACTGACGCTCCTCTTTTTCCTTTGCCCTTTGTCGGCACCCCTTTTGTTTAAGCAGGTTTTGAGATCGACGTCGTTAGCAGGGTTACCCTTCCGGCTTGGCACAGGCGGGTTATGGGCCATTGGTTATTCTTCAGGCTCTTAGCCCCATTTGCATCTTGTCCGTAGTCGGACGCTCTATCATTTTCAAGGTGATTTGGATCTTTGTATATTATATCGTATTCTTGACTCATGGAGTCGTGTTGTATATATATATCTTACGTGGGTCCCATCGAGGACTGTTGTGTAATGTTATTACGCTTTTCCACCCACACGAAAGTGCTGGTGGCACCTTTGAATCGTTTCTATGCGGGTTTGGCGGGTTTCGCTAAAACTTGCATAAGGCCAATTCGAGGTGTTCTGAGTGGTATCGAGCTCGGTTGCGATACCACAAGTCCACTGTAGGATAACCTAGCTAACGAAGTAGAGTGTCAAAACTATTTTCGAAAAAATCGGTTGGATAGTTCTGATTAGGTCTGATTTTATTCCTTACCCCTCTGCTGCTCTCCTCTCACCTCTGCGTGTTTTGAATCCGCTCTCTTCTCTCTCTTCGAGTCCAGGATTTCTCGTGGTTGGGTTCCATCGTACCTTCAGGGTTTCGCTTCCTCCTTTGGTAACGGTGTTGCTACATCTGGTCTTCATGCTATCCGAGGAATCCTTCGTCTGGTGGACTTCTCTTTGTTCCTTCTATTGCCTTCCGGTGTTTTCCGACGCGACGACATCATCTACGCTAGATCCGATGCAAAGTCTGCATCACTCCTTTGTTCCTGAACCTCGATTGTCGAGATCTTCAGTCTGATTCCGAGAATGGTTGCACGCTTTTCCACTGATTGTGCGGAGTAATAGTTTGGGTGCGTGATGGATTGGCCCCCATGCCGACTACTCACTCTATTCGTTCTTGTACATTGAAGTGGGATAGGCCGCATCTTTTCTCCCCTTCTATCGAAGTTAGAGGTGGCTTTAATTGTGGATACCTCTACCTTCACCCTTTGTTACCGGAGAGTTCTCTCGACGATCACGGACAACGACCTCTTGTTAGTGGTGTCGCGAAGATCTACACGAAGCGAGAAGATGCAGATCACCGACGTTCTTTCCGGTACCATGAGGCGGATCTCGAGGGCGAGATCCATTGTTAGTGGTGTCGAATTGTGGCATCCATAAAACCACTACTAGAAAATCGCGTTGTTTTTGTGCATTGCATCATCATGACCGCATGCTCATGTCATCATGCCACATTGCATTTGAGCATCGTCATCATCTTGCATTTTGCTTGCATAAAATTATTTTCGGAAAAAACCTATTTTGTTTTCTAAACGTCTTTGTTCAAGCAAAACCCGGGTCTCCGGATTATTTTGTTTGTCTGCTATCGGTTTGAAAAAAGCCCGGTTTTAATCAAATAAAATATTTAATTAATTTTTAGCGGGGCAGTCGAACGGGCGATTCGATCGACCACCCCAGATTAAACGGTCCACCTAAATCAGCCCATCTAATTCCTAAAACCACCCAAACCTATCCTACCCACTCCACTCGCCACCACCCCTCCCCATTTCCCTACACTGCCACCTCATCAATCCACCCTCTTCCCACGCCTTCTCTCTCACCCTATCTACCCTCCTCTCTCTCCCCACCACCGGGCCCCACCCCGCCCTCTCTCACTCAACCTCCCACCCCACTCCACCTCTCTCCCTGCACCTGGGTCCCGCCTCCCACGCCCACGCGCCACACGCCTCCCCATGCGGTCCCCGCGGCCACCCATGGCCCACGCCTGCCACCTCACCAACCCCACGCCTGCCCCGCCACCTGCCCAGGTCTCACCCGACCCTCTGTCTCTCCCACCTTCTTCCTCCTCTAGCCCACCCAGGCCTTGCCTCCTCCTCCTTTTCCCTTCAGTCGGCCTCCCTTCATGGGACCCGCTCCCCTTGGCCGCGCCTCTCCCTCCTTCTCTCTCCTCCGGCCTCCGGCCCGGCTTGGCCTCCCCTTCAGCGTGCAGGCCGCCGCCTCGTCGGCCGCTGCAGGCTCCTCCCGCCTCCTCCACCTCGCGCCTCCGCCTCCTCCTCAAGTCCTCTCTCCTCCTCGCCTTCGGCCCAGCCTCTCATGATGGCCCGCAGCCCCTCGCGCCGGCGAGTGGCAGCTTATTCTGCTGTCCCTTGATCGCGGTGGGCAAGCACCTCTCCGCCCTCATCCGCCATGCCGCATGCGGCCTCCGTGGCCATCCTATCGGTGTCTTGGATAATCAATCCACGGCATGCCGTTGATGCTATGCGTCCCGAGTACACGAGCATAAGCACTCCAAGTAGCCTACCTCCATCGGAATATTTGGGACGACAAGATCGACGCCGATGCACAATTACCATCAATCCTCGAAGTTCGACACCTACAAAGGCAGGAAAAATAAGTACTCCCTCATGGAACCGATAATTGTCGGAACCCAAGATCTTCCTCATGGCACGACAAGACCTTCCGCATGGGAACCGAAGGCAATGACGCCGGATCCTCAAGTTCTCCGTCACGGACGCCAAGTACTCCCCTCGGGCGCCAAAACCCGAACCGGAAGGACGCCAAGATCGCCACAAGGACGACAAGTTCTACTTTCGGACGACAAGACCGGCCGATCCGTGGACCCGACAAGATCGACCGCTTGGAACCAAGATCTCGACGCGTCACGACAAGCTCCCCACCTTGTATCCGATCCCGAGACCGAACCCGTTGAACCCTGGACCCTGAGACCGACCCCGAACCCCGGAACCCCAAGTTCGTCGAACCCTAATGTGTGACCCCTTTTCTCGAGCCCTATTTTATAAATGTAATAACAAATTGTTGCATATTAAATTGTCATACTTGCATGCATATTTGTGTGGTTTGGGGGCCTTATGCCGATTCACCATATAATTAAATATGGGGCCCATATGCGGGCAAATCTAGTCTCATATTGGCCTCATTTAAATTGGTGTAGCAAATCGATGCCATGTTTTCGTCTTGTTCAAACAACATTTAATTTGCGGGGTAGATAAATAACTTGGACCATCTAATTAATTGCCGGGACCCCGGTTCCGCTTAATATGATCTAATTGCATCGCAGCTTTGCCATGTCATACATCATACATGCATCATGCCCGATCTTTTGCCGTAGTATTAAATAGTCCATCCGGTGTTTCTTCTAGTGATTTGGTTCTTCGCGGATAAGGCCGTTGAGTTGATGCGAGTGTCGCCCCGATCTTCGGATGAACCCTTCGGCAATGTTTTCAGGCGAGCATCTTCCCCTTTCTACCTATCTGACTTTTATAGTATTTATTTCCCTCCTGTTGATCTATTGCTATCTGGTTGCGATGCTCTAGTTTTCGTACCCGTGATATCCCCTGCAGCCTTATATTGCCTGGGACACATCCTATTACCTGTTGTTTGGTAGATAGTTGGACTTGCGCGTCGTAGTCGCTTGCTCAAGTGCTGTTGCGGGTCGTCAAGTGCCACAATTGTTGGAGTATTGCCGCATGTTTGACGTTGGAGATGATCATGGCTTTATTTATCGTTCACTTTAATTCCTGTTTAACAACTAAAATTGAAGTAAGTAAGCAGAGGCACAGGTGGGCAATAGATGTTATTTGGTTGTTAACCGTCCACTTGTGTCCCGTAGGACCCCGAGTACTTGATACCTGTTCCTTGAATTTTCGCGCTATCCACATCCGGGAGGCTTATGGGACCCCAGGCGAGCTTGATTGATCTTATTTCTTGGGGCCACAAACTAGTTTGAGGTTTTATTTACTATCATGTACCTATGCCATGCTTTCTGCTTTATTACGTTTGCGAGGAGCACTGTCTTGTTAGGATCGTAGCGCGATTCAGCGGTATCGACAAGCCAGTTTTGGGTTCCCGATCGTTCTGACCGTCCCCACAACCTTGAGTCGTCTCGAAGCCGTCCGGCCGTTCTTGAATCTACTTTAAGGGGTGGCCCCCTGAAATATTTCTGAATCCTGTGATTTCTTTGTCGTGAAGGCCTCGTTGGGTTTTGATTTGGTTTTTCCGAGGTTGATCGAGTGTGTGTTGCTATCGGTGCACCCCGGCTGGGTAAAACTTTCTGAAAGCCGTGTCCGCGGTTATGGACGACTTGGAGCACAGTATCTCGATCATAGACAACTATAACTAAAGTAGTGCTATAAATTTGACTTTATAATGACTAGTAATCAACTTCACTATAATGAATGGCTAAATTAAACTGCCCACAATTGCTTGTTTTGGTTGTCGCTTGCGACCATTGTACCTGACTAGTAAGTATTGCAACTACAACGGAATGGCTAAATAAAAGTACCAACAACTGCTGGGTTTTGGGGTTATCTCATGCTAATTGTATCTGACTAGTAAGTGATGCAACTACAATGGAATGGTTAAATAAAAGCGCCCACTGCTTATTTTTATCAGGATGACTATCTATACCTGACTAGTAATTGCTGCAACGATAATTGAATAAATAAAACCAAGCTGCGTGAGTTTCTCGGTTGACTTCCTCGTTTGGTCTCGAGGGGAAACACCAGACGGTTTGTCGATGATAGAATCGTTGGATCCGAATAGCTCTTTCTTACCCCTCTCGATAGCCGCCCGGTTGTATCGAGTCTCTATAGGTTGTTTAGTGCATGCTTGCTGCCGCTCAGCCCACCATACTGTGTGGCGAGGGCTTGAATTCTAGTCTCGCCGTGTCTTGGCCTCGATCTTGACACTCCTCTTTTCCTTTGCCCTTTGTCGGCACCCTTTTGTTTAAGCAGGTTTTGAGATCGGCGTCGTTAGCGGGGTTACCCTTCCGGCTTGGCGGGGGTTATGGACGCCATTGGTTATTATTCAGGGCTCTTAGCCCCATTTGCATCTTGTCCGTAGTCGGACGCTCTATCATTTTCAAGGTGATTTGGATCTTTGTATATTATATCTGTATTCTTGACTCATGGAGTCATGTTGTATATATATCTGTTCTGTGGGTCCCATCGAGGACTGTTGTGTAATGTTATTACTTCGTTTTCCACCCGCACGAAAGTGCCTGGTGGGCACCTTTGAATCGTTTCTATGCGGGTTTGGCGGGTTTCGCTAAAACTTGCATAGGGCCGATTCTGAGGGTGTTACACAAAGCCCTCAAACCAGGCACGAGGGGCCTGTTTGAGGCCATAAAGAGAACGTCTAAGACGACAAACCATCCCCTCGGGAACAGAATACCCAGGAGGAGGCTGCATATAAACCTCCTCACTCAACTCACCATTGAGAAAGACGTTCTGAACATCAAGCTGGGACACATACCGGTGTGAGCAAACAGCAAGAAGAATGCGTCGGTGGTCATATGAGCCACAGGAGCAAAGGTCTCATCATAGTCACGACCATGCTCGTGCTGAAAACCACGAGCCACGAGACGCGCTTTATAGCGCTCAAGAGATCCATCAGAGCGGGTCTTAATCTTATAGACCCACTTACATGTGATAGGATGAACACCGGGAGGGGGAGAAACAAGACCCCAGGTGCCAGTGCGCTCAAGAGCAGCAATCACCTCAGCCATGGCCAGCTGCCATTCAGGATGATGCTCAGCATCCCGATAAGAAGTCGGCTCGAAGACAACAGAAAGACCATACTGACTAGGAGAGTAACGGTTGGGGGCACGATGCTGACGAATAGGACGAGTAGAGGGAAGCTCATCAGAGGAAGACGACTCAGGAGACGAAGATGAAGAAGAAGGAATATCAGAGGAAGACTCCGGAGAACGAGGAGAACTAGGAGAACTAGACGGAGCAGAGGAGGACGGTGTCGAAGAAGAGACATCAGGGGGAGGAGATCCTGAAGAAGACACAATAGGAGTAGAAGGAGGTGTGTCAGGAAAGAGAAGAAAAGAGATATCTTCCACCGGATAAGTACCAGAGGTGGGACGAGGATAGAAAGGACGCGTCTCATCAAAAGTAACATCACGAGAGATACGCATCCGACGACCAACAGGGTCCCAACAGCGATAGCCCTTATGCTCATCACTGTATCCAAGGAAGACACACTCAACGGACTGAGCGGTCAGTTTGGTGCGTTCGCGAGGAGCAAGGAGATAGCAAACACAACCAAACAAGCGAAGCATGGAGTAGTCTGGAGACTGTCCAGATATGCGCTCAAGAGGGATACCACCCTGCAAGGCGGCAGAAGGCTGAATATTGATGAGGTAAGCCGACGTAGCGATAGCCTCAGCCCAGAAATGCGGCGGGAGAGAAGAAGCAATCATCATGGCACGAGTGGTCTCAAGAAGATGGCGATGCTTACGCTCATCAACACCATTCTGGGCATGTGCGCCAGGACAGGAGAACTGAGCAAGGGTGCCCTGCTCAGCAAGAACACCTCGCAACATCTGGGAGATATACTCACCAGCAGAATCAGCACGAAACACACGAATGGGGGTAGAATACTAAGTATGGACCATGGCCGCAAAACGCTGATATATGGAGAGCACTTCACCGCGAGAGCGCATAAAATACAACCAAGTGTACCAAGAAAAATCATTGATGAATAAAATATAGTAGTGATGGCCCCCTTTCGAAGCGAAAGGAGGCGGACCCCAAACATCGGAATGAACTAAATCAAAAGGTCATTTGAGATAGACGCTAGTAGGATAGGGAAGCTGAATCTGTTTACCCAACCTACAACCACGACAATGTAAAGACCCATCTCCCGAGACAGACCCCGAAGACCACGATGAACTAATGACGAAAGTGAGAGTCACAAAGGAGACCAAGACGATGATGCCACTGCTGAAACGAGCTGGTAGCAGAGGTGACGACCGGAGAAGAACTGGAAGATGAAGTGGCAGCGGAAGGAACACAAAGCCAGTCTAACTCCTAAAGTACTAAAGAGTCACGGCTGCGAGGGCCAGATCCAACCAGGTCCTGTGTGCGACGGTCCTGTACAACACAAGAATCAGCATCAAGAATGACGCGACAACCAGAGTTAGTAAGCTGGCTAGCAGAGAACAGATTCATCTTAAGAAGAGGGACATGAGAAATATCAGGAACAAAAAAAGAAGAAGTAGAAAGGGTGCCCCGACTAGAAACAGGAAGAGAGGTACCATCAGCCGTGAAAACACGGACATGAGAAGGGAGAGAACGAAGAGCAGACAGAAAAGAAGACTCAGAGGTCATATGAAAGGAAGCTCCAGAATCCAGATACCACGGGGACGTACCTGACTGTGTAGAAGATGGTGGTCGCGCAGTGCCGGAAGAATCAGTCACAGAACCAGCAGTGCATGTCGAAGAAGAGCCTATAGCAGCAAACAGACCTCGAAGACTCCTGATAATGTCCTGATCAGAGAGAGCAACTGCTGAAGACCCGGAAGGGGCCGACTGCCCACGAGCTCTTCTTGGCGTAGCTGGGGGATCCGTGTATAACAGGTGGCCCAAGTGTGGCCATCCCATTGTAGTAAGAAGCGATGTGAAGAGAATCACAGCGACCACGACCACGAGCCTCTGGTGCTGACTCGACCACGAGGGCTGTAGTGCTGACTCGAGACCACAGGCTGGTGTTGAAGCCGACCACGACACGGAGGAGTGGTAGTATCGGTGGCGGCTGAGAGGACCCGGCGAGTCGAGGAGCGGAGCGACATAGGAGGACCACGAGTAGCAAGCACAGATGGAACCGCAAGAAGACCAGCACCACGGAGACGGGTCTCCTCAGCCCGAAGCTCAGACAACACCTTAGAGAGCGGAACACGACCACGAGCATTCAGCTGAGCACGCCGGGGCTCAAACTCCTGGCGGAGCCGAGACAGAAACTCATAGATGCGGTGAAACTCCAAATCCGAGCGCACAATCTGGCAGCACGAGCATGTGCCACAAACAGCAGTACGAAGAGAATCAAGATGACGCCAGATAGCAGCACTCTGAGTATAGAACTCATCAATAGTGGAATCACCCTATTGAAGAGCATGCTCCTGGCGAATCACAGACAGGTAAAGAGCATCCCCAGACGGCTGATAGCGCTGACGAAGATGTGCCTTGGCAACAGAGAAAGACTCATGAACTCAGCGACATCTTTGGGCGAGAACCTTTGGAGGTGAGAACAGCAGCAGCACGAGCATCCTTATCGACCCACTGAGTGTAGGCAGTCAGAGTGTGGCGATAGGACTCGAGATCAACAGAGTACTGCTTGAACTTCAGGTCATAAGCAGCAACAACACTATCATCAACACTCTGAGCAGCATCCTTGGCCTCCTGAGAATCATCAACGCCAAGAACAATCGGCGTCGGCAAAAGAGGAGCCACAGGAGCAGGGGGCACGGCGGACAGGGGACCTCGCCGGAGAGCACACCCCAAAGACGGAGACCACGCATGTGAACGGGCATAAAGGCAGCGAAATCAGGATAATTCGCGCCATCGAAGATCACCGGGCAGCGAGAAATCGCAACATAGCCCGATGGAGAAGACATCTCTCTTTTTCTCAATTTTTTTTCTCTCTCTCTTTTTTTATACTCGGAGAACTACCGAGGCGGTTGGCAGAGTCTGGCGGCGGGCAGTAGTAGGGCCAAGCTCGGGGACCTGGCGAGCGGGCGGCAGGGCAGCAGCGTGTGGCCCGCACGTGGTGGGGCCCGTCGGGTGGGGGCGGCCGGGGGTGATGGGCGGCCAGGGGTGACGGGCGGGTGCAGCTCGGGAGAGGCCGCTCGGGGGTGTCCCGTCAATCAGGAGTTGTCGGGGGCGGGGCGTGCAGCAGCAGATCTGGGGCGTGGCGTGCAGCAGCAGGAATTTGTCGGGGGCGGGCGTGGCGTGCAACAGGAGTTGATCTAGCGGGGCGATCGATTGGAGCAGTCCCGTCAGCGGGTGCAGATCGATCTGTCCCAAGACGAAGCAGGAGTCCTGGTCCCGTGCAATCCCGAGAAGTCACCTGAGTACCAAGACGGGATCGGATCTGGACGAGACCGATTTAGAAAGGAACTGAACGGACGGCAATCAGCGGCAACCGGCGGCGGCAGCAATCTGTCGGCGGCGAGGACGGTGACGGCAGCATGACAGTTGCATATAGGAGGAGGCTAACCTGGCTCTGATACCATGTCAGGAATATGCAACTTGTATTTCTTTGATGGACAAAGGCCATAATATATAATACAGGTACATGTGCAAATATGCAGGAAACCCCCTAACATATGGGGAAACTACAATATACAAATATACATCTAACACGTCGAAGACCTAGGTTTTCCCTATTATATAAACCTTTTGTAAGCCGTCGGCTGGGATATAGTGAAGTTTCGCTGGCTAGCGTCCGTGATTTTTTCTTTCTTTGTTGCATAGGTTTTTTTTCACTTTGAATCTGTATCCCCTTTGCTATGATTGTTTTTTCTTTTTTGTTATTATTTTACTACGAAGGTACGGGAACGGAGGAAGGACGCCAGGGGACGGGCCAGGACGAAGGCTAAGGTGGAGGTGAAGGATGCAGAAGGTGAGACCGGGAAAGCTAAGCCTCCCGGCCGTGATCGTAAAATTTAGTGTAAATTTTTTCTCAAAAATTGAACTAGATTTTGACAAATAAACTAGAAGTCGGATTTTGATGGGATCCCACTTGACACCCTACGCTCGTAATAAACCTGAAGAATCTGTAACAGAAGCTGGTGGGAAAGCTCAAGACTCCGTGACTGTGGGCAACGCGGCGGCGAATCAGCCATGAACCAAGAGGTGCTGGGTCTCAGCTGTGCCGATGACGAGAGGAGATCCTGCGGCAGGTGCTCAAATACAGATCGGACCTTTCTTGGCGGTCCTTTCATACCGGACGAAACCGAGGAAAAAGAGATGAGGGTGATGCTAAAGACGGTACAGGAGAGGATGGCGAGGACAAGTCCCAGTGGTGGCTATACACCGGTCTAGCTCCAACAACATTCCCAGCGTGGTGCGTGATACGTGCGTGATTAGATTTATATGTATATACTGAGATCATCAATGGAATAAGGGTGCGAGATAGTCGGTTTCATATTGCAACCGACATAGGAATATTACATGGGAGGATTATCCCTATAATTAATCTAATCTATTAATTAAATCCTAACACTCCCCCTAATCCTTCCATGTCCTTGCGATCGATCATCTTTAGAATTATCTCCTCCAAAAACCCTATGGGAAAAATATGAGGAGAGTAGTGTATGATATGTTGCTAAAACTCCTTCAAACCAAGTGGAAAAATAAGGAGAAACTGATGCAACATATAATGGTTAGATATGCTGTTAAAACTCCTTCAAACCCTGTGGAAAAATAAGGAAAAAATGATATAGCATATAATGATTATTACCTCCATGTTAACTCCATATGAGAAAAACCTTGTAAAAGGGAAAAACCCATAGAGTTTAGAGGATAATATATATGTCATGTATACTTTCCTAAAAACCCGAGTGGGGAAAAAAGAAAGTATGACATATGATCTTGTGTTGATATTACCTCATTAAAAACCTTGATGAGAACCTGGATAGTAAACTCATAAAGGGAAAAAGAGTGTAATATAATACTTTGAATAGGAGTAGTCTAGGATGATACTCCCCCTGATTCTTGCAAATCCTGAAGCCGTCAAATACCAATTTCATAAAAATATTTATGGAATATGAAAGTTGGTAGAGACCTCATGAATAGATCAGCGAGGTTATCACATGATTTGACTCGCAAGACGTTTATTTCCTGACTCTTTTGGAGTTCATGAAGATAAACCAATTAGAGGCAATATGCTTAGTAATATTGCTCTCGATGTATCCTATTTGCATCTATACAACACAAGCAACATTATCTGTATAGATAATGGTCGATGATTCAAGAGAACCAATACCACATGACTCATGTATGTGGTTTATCATTCTGTAAATCTACACATGGCAATGTGGCTTTGTATTTCAGAATGATTGGTAGGTGTAGTCACCGAAGTATATTTCGAAGACATCAATGGAGTGACACTTCTACCATGTAGGTACACAATATGGGGATCATTCAAGTAGCCAACATCAGTGTATTACGATGATATTGGAGTTACATTTCTCTGAAATTACATGAACATATCAAATAATGTGTGGTGTCTTGGAGATATCGAAAGATATTCTTGATTCCCAACCAATTGTCTTGGTGGGTCCAATGGCACTGGGATATGGAACTTCAAGTCCCGACATCCCTTCTACATCATCCCTTGGTTTGAGTGAATCTTTCTCTACGTCTAGAGATCGAACAACCGGTCATGGGAGATGGATATGACATGTCTATTTTTAGGTTTCTCCAATATTTATAATATAGGCAACTTGGTGTACCATAATACTTGAGTGAAGGAGTTCGAGTTGTGGTCTCTAGAACTATTTGGTTTTATCCAAATTCTTCATCTCAAATTCTGTCTTTTAGATGATCACGTGCTTCGTCATTGTAGGAGTAATCCTTGAGCATGATAAACACGCATGAGTAATCATCATTGTAGGAGTAATCCTTGAGCATGATAAACACGCATGAGTAATCATCATTGTAGGAGTAATCCTTGTGTATAAGGAACTCACTATGTCGGTTGTACCAGAATATACCGACAACAATAAGTCATGTGATGACTTATTGATTTTACACAATGTATGTTGCATTTACATTTCGATTCGGATAGAGATTCCATCGGGAACCATACATGTACAAATCTAGTGATCCACATGAAATGTCGTCACTACATCTATCAACTGCATATATAGATGATTTTGCACTGCCAATGATATAATTATCGGAAAATTTTGAGGATTCCAATCATGTCTGGAGAGTAGGTCTCGGATCTCTGCGAAAACCCGACCTTATGCTACAAGCCTTGCGTTCTCACCACCTTGTTGTTCTCATTCCGTTTTTGAAAGAGAACATATGGAATCCCATGCATAGGGAATTCATTTGGAAGAGCGAGGCCAATTCTTCTTGGATTGCATCCTTTGTTTGTTTCAGTCCGAGCGAGTGGTTTACACTCTTTCATGGCCATGGTCTTTGGATCTGAATCATTTGAAGGATGTTTGCAATCATACAAGAGAATGTTTGTCGACAATTGTAGTCTTGGTTATATGATTCTCCATAATTAATATCGTTGAAGGAAATCTCATGCACCCATGATGACTCTTCGTGATTTCCCAATACGCGTGAGTCCGGGTGTTCCGATGTCCCAGCCAGTGTGTGCAAGCTGAAGCTGGGGTTGTGGAAGTTTTCCTTCCACTGGGTGTATAATACCCATAAGGTGTTTATCAACACAAGGTTGACTTGCATTTACTGATTTAGAGGATATCTCCTCGATTTCCTTTGTTGCTTGCAGGAAGCTAGATTCTGGTTAGAGGCCATACTACTCCTCCTCTTCTCGGGTACGTAGAGTTGAGTGGTTTTTATTGGTACCTCCACTCTTTCAGGCGCGTTTCTAGCCGGACTAAAGGATTTTGTAACACCTTTGAGATCAATAAATGAATCTGGCAGGTTATTTGCAATATGTTGCAAATATGTGAATTCCGGACGTAGTCCAAATTCTTGAATACGTGGATATAAGGCGGAACGTGTAGTCCCAATTCATTTCCTGGCATTCTATGTGGTACTTGAATTCTCCCCCTAATGCCCTAGAAATAATCCATCATTGGATATAAAAATCAACATACTGGGCAATGAATGGATCCCGCAAGAAGGGTTCCAGGTACTTTGTGATCGACAAAGATCTGTATCCCACATTGATCCCTAGTTCGTGGGCCCTTTTAATGTATGTTGCGGTGGTGAGATCGGTATGCGTGAAGCGCTTCCGAACTTACGCAGATGGAAAATGCTTGGAGGATTTCCACGTATCAATTTCAGAGGGGAAGTACTGCTATATACAGTTAATCGGTCAGCAACGTGTAAAACTGCATGACTCCGGCGTAAAGTTGGTAGTGCATTTCATCGACAAAAGTCATGCAATAAGTTCGATCCTCTTATTCAGGGATTCAACCAAACCATTATGAGTGTGGATGTATTAGATAGAGTGCTGAACTTCAATCCGCATGGCCATGCAATATTCATTGAAGGCACATGAGGAAAATTCTGCAACATTTTCTGTGCGAATTTGTCAAATTCTACTTTCTCGATAATGGGCCTGTAACTTGATTACTTCCCTCATTATCATGGTAAATGCATGGTTCCATATGGACAGAAAACACATGTATGAGCATCGTATAGATGCATAATTGAGAACCATGCAAAATACCTTAAAAGACCCACACAATGGTTGGGGAATAAAAATTCCTCTCTGGATGTGTTCAAGGAACTGAAGCGGTCCAACTTATTTTTGAGGTGCGAATGCCTCAAAATTAGCTTCCTTGTGTTGCACAATATACACACAAAGTCTGATGACCGAGGGAATTTGGACTCATGCAACCTGTGACCAATGAAATTGCTTTGTATGCAACATGTGCTACAGGTGGGATGTACATGTAGTACATTCCAAACAATAGAGAGGGTATTTTTTCAAATACTTGTTCCTCATCCATCGGACTACCCCTATAGAAATCTATATATCGAGTTGAATGATTTTCGCTATGGAAATCTTTTCTCAGATAAATAGATCATACAATCTTTTTTTATATCAGAGTGCTGATACAATGTATTGTGATATACAATACTTATGTTCTGTTACAACATCACAAAAGGACATGATTAAAAATGATCACAAAGGAGATAATGGGACTAGTCAAAGTCTCCAAACATGTCATTTGAGGCATACTCAACAATCATGTTCTTCGTGCTCATAGGATCCGTGCTCATAGGCTTCAAACCGTTTCCTATGAGGTGCTTTGAGTTCTTGGGATTGCGGTTAGAGAATTGCCGGATGCTTTGGGTTATTGCACTTGTTAGTACGATGCGTGTAGCATCCACACTTGTCACAAAGCCTAGTTTTGTCATACTTTGGTTTTGCGGTGCCATCCCACGGTCCGAGTTTTGAGGCTTGTTGTTCTGGTTGTGCTTACGCTTACCCTTGAAGTTTGATTGGTTGCTATTGAAGGCACCACCAAACTTTCTTTCATTCGCGACATTCATATGAACTTCCGGCAAAGGTTGGGAACCAACCGGGCGCTGAGAGTCATTCATAGCAAGAAGCTCATCATGCTTTTCGGCCTGAAGTAGGATATGAATAAGGTCTGAATAGACCTGGTAGTCACGAGCACGGTATTGGTGCTGGAGGATCCTTTCAGATGGGAGCATAGTGGATAGAGTTCTTTCTATCTTTTCCGCATCTGTAGGTTCCTTCTCACAAAAGCGTAATTTAGAACTTATCTTATGAACTTCATGATTGTAATCCCCGACGGACTTGAAGTCCTGGAATCGAAGATGAGTCCAATCATGAAGTGCTTTAGGCAGGATAACTGCCTTCTGCTTTTCATACCTCATTTTAAGGGCCTGAAACAAAGTAAATGGGGATTCCTCCTCCTCCAAATACTCGGACTTAAGATCTGGGTGGATATGGTGTCTTATAATGTATAAGGCAGCATATTTCTGCTCTTCTCTCAGCGGTGCGACTCCAGCCGGAAGGGGGTCCTCCGGGTTCTGGATGGCATGCACTATCCCACGGGACGCAAGGGCGATCTTGATGTCCATGGCCCAGATAAGGTAGTTGTGGCTATTGAGGTCGAGCACATCGAACTCTCATTTCCGGCCATCTGTTACCATCATGGGTAAAGCAGAGATTAATAATTTACGCATAGTAAACCAACAACCATCATGGTTGTGTTGTAATGAACTATGCAAAATTATGGACGACTCCAAGAAGTGGGCTTTAAATCATTAGTGTGAACTTCAAATTCTTAAGTTTGACACGCCGTAGATACTCCCCGAAAAGAAATTTTGGGGTCCATCTCTCAGCACTAGACAGTATAATCTGATGAAATCAGTAGATACTCATGTTTCTAATGCCTTATGTCATGACTTAATAAAATGTTTAGGACATCACATTGTTAAGCAATCATAATGTCAAATATGACAAAATGTAGGCTCTAAACAGTAGTGGTAATAATCTACAGTGCAGTAGATCTAGCCACTACCTTGTGTTCCCAAAACATCAATTCGACGAAATCACTTTGAAATTTTTGCATATCAATTCTTTCTCGTATTGAACCAAAAATAGTTCAATTAAGATGAATCGATTTTTATTTGCAAGAAATTAAATTCTCAATTGCAAATAGTGACGTAATTAATCTCAACATGTAGGGAACATGGAAATAAATAACATCAAAATATTCTCTGAAATATATAGTACTTAACAGAAATACTGAATAAACATGGTCATGAACCGAAAATACTAGCTATTAGTATTGACTAATCTACGAGAACCAGAAAATACGATGTCCTCTAGCAGATTTGTTTTTGTTTATTCTAGTCCTGACACACTGTTTAGCCTGTTTTGCTAATCCCTGCACATGGAAGGACTATGGTGCAAAAATGGTGAAAGGATAAGGTTCCTATACCGTTTCTGGATAGATACCAATCGAATGATTTGGGCTCCATCACGAGCCGGCCATGGCGGACATGCCACCGGAAGCCACGACTATCGATGTGTCGTGGAGACGCCGACCCAGAGGGCTATGAGGCCACGCTGCCGTGGAGTCGGAGCCAAACGCCGGCCTCAGGCTATGAGGCTGTCGTCGCCGTTGAGGCTCGATGCATGCGGAGACGAGGCAAGCGCGGTGCTCTGGTTCGAACAGCACGGGCGGATCCGCGTGACGTGGCGAGGCCGTGGGAAGCCGTGCCGCCGTTCTCCGGTTGGGGCGCTGCTTACGGGCTTGCAACAGCACCACGTCGGGAGGCCACGGAAACGCGCTGGCCATGACGCCTGGGTCGCCTGGACCGACCGCTGCGTGGAGCAGCACGGCGCCGGTGCCGGCCGCTGCAGGGAGCCGCTGTGAAGAGCGGCTGCCGATGTGTGCACGCAGGGCCTTGTCGGGCATTTTCCGTCGTTGTGCGCGTCGCCTCACCGCTGGAATTTGCGTTAGGCGGCCGTGGATGTGGGCTCCGCCACGCCGCGAGGATGAGAAGGGGAAGGGCCGGTGCCTATGGGGAATAGGCCATGCGGCTGCCGCTGATGCGGACGATGCAGACCGCTCTGCCGTCAACACTCGATTGTACGACCGCGTTTGCTTCTGCCCGGGTGGAGTTTATTTCCGTAGCGCCGGAGCGACGCCGGGATGGGCTCACCTTTCTCCGTAGAGTGGTCGACGGTGGTCCACGATTGACGGTACGTGCCGAAGCCGCCGTCTGCCGCTTGTTCTCTTCTTCTCGTCTTTCTTCGATGTAGATTCAATTCGCCGGCTCGTTCGAGCGTGCTGATAACGTATTAGAAGAAATCGAGAGAGAGAGGGAGATACAAATGATTCAACCGTTCTTTATTTCATTGATGATCTCAGTATATATACAAGGGGAAGGGACACGAGCGAAGAGGCAGCGTGCATGCGAGGGTGCGAGATAGTCGGTTCCATATTGCAACCGACATAGGAATATTACATGGGAGGATTATCCCTTTAATTAATCTAATCTATTAATTAAATCCTAACAAGCGTGACTAGTGCTTGCAAGATCGGTCAAGTCGATCAGTCTAGCTCAGCTACGCTAGCTTGATACGTACTGTATGTTTTTGTGTTTCTCTCGGCTAAAGGAATCAGCCAGCAGCAGCGTCGGATCGATCAGGAGAGCTAGCTTCGCAAGCAACGGGTTACGAGTTTGTTGCGGGTTTGAAGCGTTTTTCTTTTTCGGTTGATATTGCTGTTCGGTTTCTTCGCGTCTTTTTCTAGCTAGTTTTCTTGATACTGAAATGTGACCATTCATGGACTAGAGATTTCAAGTTTTAAATTTCATAACTTCACCTAGAGAACCTTAATTAAGTTTGCACGGATCTGAGAATAAAAATGAACAAATGTTATAAATCGCAAGTGGTGCCTCCGGATGATCCCAATTCGTCAAGGAGCTAGCAACCTCGCGTGTCGCCCAAACCCAGAGGAGAGGGGGGAAGAGAATATCGAGGCGCTAGATGCGGATGGCACTTCACAGGTAAATGCCAAAATGCACGGCACATGCATGTTATCTTCATCATTGGCTGCAGCATAATTGGAGTAGAATAGCAGGACCTCAAGAACATTAAACTATCCATATTGTAGCGACCGAACATAAGAGAACGCCTAGACGTGTAGTTGAACCCAATGGATAAATGCGCCCCCGTGGGAGACCAGCGGAAACCTAACCTAGCCAACGCGTGCTCCACCTCCGCTGCCTTTTCCGTCATCGCCCGGTGCGACCCAGCAAGGTAAAGCCCGTGGAGCCGACTGGAGGTGATGATGTGCCCTCCTTTTAGCGGCGTTGTCTGTTCTAGTGGGAGATCTGAAAGCGCGGGATTCCTGATCTCGACCAGCGGTGGAGTGGTGGTGGTGACAACAACGGTTTGGCGACTCTGCGACACGGCCGTATCGCAATAGCAACGATAGGGATGATTTGGCCTGTTGGGCCTACGTGTTGTCTGGGCCTAATCTGGGTTGATGGCCATGATGCTTTTTGGCTCCGGGACAACGGCGACCTCGGCGGAATATGGATGAGGCGTACTCCTCACCTGATTTGTTGTGTGGCCTATTGACTTCACATGATCTTGTGTCGGCTCACCTTGCCCAATCCGTGACCTTTCGTTGTGATGTTGAGTGGTGGGATGGACTCAAGTTAAGTGGGCGGGCCGGCGGCCTACGAAGGTGGACCGCACGGGTGTCTTTGAGCAAGTGATGTGGCGGTGGTGATGGCATTGTCATCACTGGACTTCTTTGGGATGGAGAGGAGCAGGAGCCGGTGGGAGACCTTGGTGGTGGTGGCGGCTTCGGACCCCACGACATCTCCTAGATCATGCTCTCCAAAGACCAGGCTCGGAGGTAGCGGGTGATCCGATAAGCGGCGGGCTTGTGTGTGGGTTTTTCTAGGCAAAAGTCCGCATTTGTGTGGCTGTGTGATGGCATGCCTCACAGGTGTCATAACCTCTCGGGGGCACCATTGGCCAGGGAACCTTCACGTGAGGGGCTTTGGGTGAAAACCTAGACCATTTTAGGTCTTGTTGACGGTAGGCGTGCAACATTGTTTCCCCTTTATTGGTGCGTGCGTCGGTAGTGAGTTCCTTTCCTAGTGGTTCTCGAAGTCGTCTCACGGTGACAAGTCTTGAGTCTTCTATATACTTTGTTTGTTTATTGTTATCGCACTTTCTGCAAGAAAGGTTTCTTCATTACAGGCGTATGTCCGGCCGTGTGTAGCTGTGGCTTTGTTTATAAAGTCCAGAAACGGCTTATATTCGAGAATGTGGGTGAGTTTAGAAAAAGAATGATGCGCGGGCACATACACACGAGAAAATACGCACCGCCGGTACGGTTGGATTAATATATCAACTACGCCGAGGTTAACGAGTCTTAGACTGACAAATTAAAAGGAGCTTTTCATCAGGCACACGTTGAACACATACACTGACACATGAAGAAAAACAAGCATGCATGCTAAGAACACAAAATGGAGAAGAAACCAATAATAGACGTTGTTATAGCTCCGGAGAGGGAGGTGGGGTGTTCCATTCCATGTTGCATTCCTGCGTCCACCAGTGTACCATGTGTGAGCATCTCCGGCCGGCCGTGGGTACATGTGTGAAGACATCTCTGAGAGCGTCCTTCAAATTTTGTACTAACCCGCTATAAATTTATTGTATATAATTGACTCAATTTTTTGTCTAGATACAGCGTAAGTACTCTATCAATTAAAAGTTAATTTGGGACTGAAGAATTACATCGCAAGTACAACCAAGTCTCGTTGACGGGTATATAACTATGTATACACTCGGCCACATACTCGATTAGCTATCACTGTGGATCGATCAATTGATTCCTCCTTGTGCTAAAAGGGCTAAACCCTCCTCTCCTGCTGCACCGTCGACGGATCTTGTGATGGCCGCTAGGGTTGTGAAGCGGCTGCTGCCCGGCTCCCCCCTCGTGCCCCCAAAGGCTCACGGCGGCGGCGGACCGTCTGGCCTACCATGCGGGGTGCTGCCGATGCCACCGAGCAGAGCACCCCGGCCTGCCGTCGTTAGAGGTAGCCTGACATGCTGCATCTCTTCTTGTCTGGGCTAGCTCACGGGATGACATGGAATGTTCTGTTTGGTGATGCGAGGCTCATCGTCTTTTTCTTCTTCTCACTCAATTGTCCTCTTTACAGCAGTTGCCAAGAACAACTCAGGAGCTGCAGAAAACCTGGTACGCACGAACCAGGCTACTTATTACAGTACTGTTTTTTCTGGTAACATCTCTAGCTCATGCAATGATGCTAGCTCTTCTTCTCGTGTTTCAGTTGGGGTTACCAAATGGCGGTCCGGCCGGTCATACGAATGCAAGGGAGACTACTAGATCAACAAAGAAGCAGCTCCAGGAAGCGGCAGAGTATCCGAAAGATATACACCATCAACTTTCCATGGTGGATGTGCTCGAAAAGATCGGAATATCTCAGCACTTTGCTGGTGAGATCAAGAGCATCCTGGACGCGGCATACAGGTATATGCATACACTATACTACTACCTATAGGGCCTTGACCCTGAGTAAAGTTCGGTGTATGTATGTTAGCGGTCCATGCACTTGACAAGAGCCATTTTTACAGCCGTTGGTTGCAGAGAGACGAGGAGATCATGCTGGACACGGAGACATGTGCTATTGCATTTCGGATCCTAAGGATGAACGGTTACGACATCTCATCCGGTATATATTTGGCTGATCTACTACCTCCATTTAGAAATATAAAATGTTTTAGATTTGTGAAATAAATGTATCTTGACACATTTTAGTGTGTAGATTTATTTAAACCTACAAACTAAAAAGATGTCTAGATACATTAGCTTCACTAACCTAAAACATCTTATATTTCCAAACAGAGGAAACATCTTATCTTGAAGCTAGTTGATTTATTTTTGATTCTCCATCGTTTTCATTTTACTTTGATCGATCTGTTAAATCTTACACGTTCGTAGGGATGATTTTCGTGTCTCCTTCCAGTCCTATACAATGCTGAGGGACAAAAATCTAACTGATATCTAATTGAAGATCAGCTAGATACAGATTTTAGTTTCTGTCTCTAGGAAAATGATGCTTGTGAACTTGGTTAAGTACATTTGATTCTTAATTTTGGTTTATATATATTTGATCACGATTATATATCCACCTGGTTTTCTTTTTTTGTAGATGCTTTGTCACATCTTGCCGAAGCCTCTAGTGGTTTGAATGGCACACGGTCTTTATTGGAACTATACAAAGCTTCACAAGTCAGCATCTCCGGAGATGAGATAATTTTGGATAGTATTGGTTCTTGGTCAGGTCGTCTGCTGAAGGAAGAACTGACCTCCAGTGCAGCACAAAGAAGCCCACTGTTGAGAGAGGTAAATGATTGATTTTCCCATGCAATTAATATCCCTGCAGGCCCTGCCTCTGTTGGAGAATATAATTCTACTTCCATGATCAACGCTATCACTGTGTTTGTGCTCATATAGGTAGAACATGCTCTTAATACCCCTTTCTACGCCACTTTGGATCGTCTAGAGCATAAGAGGAACATCGAACAATCTGATTTGATGGACCATAAGATGCTACATCTGTAAGTTTTTTCATATTTGGCAACAAAGTTTCTATGTTACCCATGTACACACTATTGAACCAGACACCAATACCATTTCATTTCTTTTGCGCAGACCTCAGCAGACAAACCAAGAACTTCTAGCCTTGGGCGTCATGGATTTCAGTACAAGTCAATCCATTTACCAACAAGAACTGGAGCTTCTCAACAGGTACATCTGGTTGACACTAACTGTTTGTTGTATAGACCAAGAAATTTTGTCTTACGGGCGCACGGATGTTTTTTTGTGACAGTTGGGTGAAAGAGAGTAAGCTGGACCAGCTACCTTTCGCACGGATGAAGTTGGCATATTTCTACCTCTCCGCTGCCGGCACAATGTTTTCTCTAGAGCTATCCGACGCACGCATTTTTTGGGCCATGAATGGCGTGCTCACGACGGTCGTCGACGACTTCTTCGATGTAGCAGGATCAAAAGAAGAACTGGAGAACCTCACCACTTTAGTCGAGATGTAAATAATGATAAATATTTCTCATGTTATTTTGATGCTTTGTTCCTTGACCTTTACTATGGTTGTTGCAGGTGGGAAAAGCAGGAGGAACCTACTACTACTCTGAGCAAGTTGAGATTGTGTTCTCTGCAATCTATAGCTCAGTGAACCAACTTGGAGCAAAGGCTTCTATGGTGCAGGGCCGCGACGTCACTAGACACCTAGTAGAAATTGTAAGACTCTTCCAATCCACATGTTATCTCTATAGACTCTAGGAGCGTTTATTTGCTTTAGTTGATGATGATAATTTGTAGAATTTCCTTGTGCAGTGGCAGGATTTGTTGAGGAACATGATGACCGAAGTTGAGTGGCGGGAGAGTGGGTATGTGCCAACATCGGAGGAGTACATGGATAATGCAGTTGTGACATTTGCGTTGGGTCCTATCGTGTCCTCAGCGTTGTATCTCGTCGGGCCAGAGATTAAGGAATCTGTCATTAGAGATGCAGAGTATATCCAGTTGTTTAGGCTCATGAGCACATGTGGCCGTCTTCTTAACGATGTCCAAACCTATGAGGTATATTAATTTGTCAAAAGTTTTCCAAAATTCTTAGAATAATTTCATTTATGTTAATAGCTCAAGAGTGGCCTTTGTTGATCTATGTTGTTGTAGAGGGAGTACAACGAGGGCAAAATAAACAGCGTCTCGCTGCTCGTTCTTCAGAGCGGCGGTTCCTTGACCATAGCAGAGGCTCGGAGGGAGTTGCAGAAGCCCATAGACACCTGCAAGAGAGACCTGCTAAGGTTGATCCTCAAGGAGTACGGTGTGGTTCCTAGGCCCTGCAAGGAGCTTTTCTGGAATATGTGCAAGACATGCTACTTCTTCTACTCCAAGGGCGATGCATTCAGCTCGTCGGAGGAGAAGGCCGGCGCTGTGAATGCACTGATCCATGAGCCGTTACAACTCCCGTGTAGTCTAAGAACCTCTTACCCTTCGGCAAAAAAGTGTAGGGGCGGATTCAAGATTTGGATATAGGGGGGTGGGCAAAGGAGACAAAGCTCACATATAGTATGTAATATGTCAATATATAAGGTCTCACAAAATATCGTGTAGCAGCTTATCAGGCCGGCGAATTTTACTGGGCGATTCATGCCTGGAGATTGCTGTATCGGGTGGAATTTGGACGTACGCACCCATGTATTTCTCTAACCATTTGGTTTTAGAGGGATCACTACGAAGCTCTGGTGGTTGTTACCATCGTGGGGCACGCTTTCTCGTTCCATGGTAAAGTCAGTTGGCGGAGAATGTCATGGAAGTCGATATCTGATGAGGATAGTAATGGTGATTTGAGTCTTTGTGGCGATGAGAAATTGGCTTGGTGATTCATGACTTGGAGCAACAACATCGTAAGTGGGGAGAGGACACATGAGAAGTTCAAAGTATTACCTTTCAGGGTGAAAATCCAAGGTTTGGCCTCAATTGGTTGTGTCTGGCAATGACCTTGTTAAATGCATTGTTTTGTTAGTGAGGACATTCTTTAGGGTGAAAAACTAAGATCTATAATCGGACGACGACGGCTCTTGTGCACTGTTTTCTTATTGGAGACGTCGTTTTTGGAGGAGCTGGACTTCTAGTGTTGTCTTGATGGTGTTAGTAGTGCTGCTACAAGGAATAGATCACTGCAACGGGACTTTCTTTTAATTGTAGTTCTTCTTATTTTTTGAGTTGTGTGCATCTGTAAGGCCGCTAGGGCAATGCGTTGTTGAAGAGGCTTGGTGTAATTGGTATCTTCATGATATTAATATACGCTCTTTGTTGAAGAAAACAAAACATAGATGTAGTAGGAGAGCACAAACTAACCCGCATGGTCGATTGATCGATCTTGTGCTCAGCCAGATAGATAGACTAATTAATATGTGTAGTGCAAGCTAAATGGATAGCAACCCTGATCGGGATCGACAGAGGATTCAAGATCCATGAGTCTTTGCTCGGATGTACTCAGTCCCATCAAATTGATATCAAGGAATCAATCGGAGATTTTCTCTGGGCAGTGAAGAGAGGAGGAAGCCATCTTATGAGGGAGAGACCCCTTGTTAATCCTACGGCTTGGAATAGATTATACATTAATCTGATGGGTAAAATTCTCTAAACTCCAGGATTAAACATGGAGGATGCCTCCAATTAGTGTGTGTGTGTGTGTGTGTATATATATATATATATATATATATATATATATATATATATATAAAAGATTTGTTTTCCAGGTAACACATTACAGATAGATGGCTCTGTTCCACAATATAATCCAGTTTAGCAAGGAAAATAGCTTACTAAAAAGGTTTATAATGTGAAACAGAGAGAGTACACAACAAAGTGTGGGATTTGGTCAATGTTAAACACCAACAAAACATCAATTACACATTGATCACCTTTGAGATTCCATGGGAGCACTATATGGTGTTGCGACTAGGTCCAGTGGGTTCCTTCTCTTCGATGTTGCGCCAACGATCATTTTCATGTCAACCTGATCTGGCCGGATTCCAGCAGGGAGGCTCCAGTTAAAGTAGTACAGAAGCCGTGCCAGGATGAGCTCCAATGCAGCCAACCCAAAGTTACTGCCAGGGCACATCCTCCTCCCACTCCCGAACGGCAAATATTCGAAATTTGTGCCTTTGTAGTCCAGTTTGCTATCCAGGAACCGCTCTGGCCTAAACTCCTCGGCATCATGCCAATACTCAGGGTTCCTCCCAATCGCCCATGCATTGACCATCACCTTGGATCCCTTCACCACCCTTAACCCACCGATGTCACATGTCTCCCCACATAAATGGGGAATCATGAGAGGTAGCGGTGGGTGTAGTCTCAAGCCCTCCTTGACCACCATCCTCATGTATTGCATCTCCTCAATGAGGCCCTCATGGTCTTGCTGTTTTTTGTTGTCCCATGTTCGTCGCACCTCGGCCTGCACCTTGGCCATCACCTTCGGGTTTCTCATGAGCTCCGACATGATCCACTCGACGCTTGTGGAAGTCGTCTCCGTCCCTCCTATAAACAAATCCTAATGGCAATCGAAAGAACACAAATAATGAACAAATAAACAAAGTAAGTCATGGTAGACAATATTATTGGAGCATCTTTTCCAAAAAAAAAAAAATTATTGGAGCAGAGCAGTACACACTACTGACCAGATCTGACATTTTTTTTAACAATCTAACCGATTCAAAATTGCAGTACTGTACTACAAAACCACCCACCACTTACCAGAATGATTGCCTTGATGTTTGTGGTGTCGATGGGGAATTCAAGCTCCCCCTCGTCCTTGATTCTAAGAATTACGCTCAGAAGATCATCATCTTCCGTCGTTCCCGCCATGTTGTTCTTCTTCTCTCGCCGTGCCTGGCTCTGAGCGATGATCGTGTCAAAGACGGCGTCGAGCTGCCGGTGCGCTCGCCAGACCCGGCGTTTCAGCCCAGTAACGACGTCCACAAACCCCAGGGACGGGAAGAGGTCCCCGACGCTGAATCCCCCGCCTAACCTCACCCCCACCTCCATCGCAGACAAGAACTGCTCTCGGAGCTCGGCGCCGCAAACCTCGCCGAACGCCGCCTTTGCGGTGATCGAGTTTGCACATAACAGGAGCAGACCGGCGAGATTAACCGGCTTGCCGGCTCCACCGGCGGCGCGGACATTTTCAACTAAGGACAGGGTCTCGCTATCCCTGATGGGTGCGAACTGCCTCACCTTTCGCGCGCTGAGGAGCTCCACCGTGCAGAGCTTCCGCAGCGTCCTCCAGTAGGCTCCGTACGGCGCGAAGGCGATGTCGCTGTTCCCGTAGCAGATGATCTCAGAAGCTAGGATGCTCGGCCGCGACGAGAAGTTGAGGGTGTTGTCCCGGAGCACCTCCTGCGCTGCCGCCGGCGAGGAGATGACGACGGTGTCGACTTGGCCCAGCCGCAGGTACATCACCGGGCCGTACTTCCTGGCCAGGTCCCGGAGAGCGACCTGCGGCTCCGACGTCAGGAGGTGGAGGAGGCTTCCGATGAAGGGGAGGTTGCGTGGACCGGGAGGCCATGTCTTCTTGGAGCTCGATGCTGATTTCCGGCGAAGTAAGGATACAAGGATCGCCAGCGAGACGAGAGCGATAGAGAGGAGGGTAGCTCCGGTTAGCTCCATGTGGATGGCTTGATTATTTTGCAGCTTTTGCTTGGGAAGAACAGCAGGCACAGATGGCATTTTAAAGAGTCGCCATTCGCCAACACTTGCAGCTGCAGGTGTCAGGTGTGTGTACCCCTTGCAGAAGAGTTGTCACGATCGAAGGATACCGGGACGCTCCACGTATTGCATCCAAAGGTCGCACTCACACGCCAAACATGGTGAGACTTTTTTTTACTTACTTATAAATTGGTAACTAAACATGATGCTTTATCTATAAAGAAAGGCGAAAGACTATTTCGAGAATAATACAATCCCTTCCTTCAAACACGTAATACCTCACTCCATACCCATATCCAAACTCGGTATATCTATGTATAGGGGCTTAGGTGGAGCAATCCCTTCCCGCACATGACCCGAGCCGTCCAATCTCGCCCTCCGTGACAAACGCCGACGGTGAGGCGACCACAGGATCAAGGCGGTTGACAGCCATCATCGCAACCGTCGCCGTCGAGTGTCGGTCATGTCGCCTGACGTGTTCCTGGACTGTCAATCGTGTCACCGAACATGTTCCCGGACTGTCCATCGGGTCGTCGGGCATGTTCTCGGACTGTCCGACGGGTCGCCAGACAAGTCGTCGGACATGTTTCTGGACTGTTTGGTGGGTCAACTCGTAGCCGCCAAGATCTCACGCCGTCTACACACCGCTGTCAAGCTTGCACGCCACCTACACCGCCGCCAGCCCTTCCGGCACAACCTACAAGACCAGGCAAAGGTGTGTGCCAACCAAATCCACCTCGGAGTTACCACCACCAGCTCGGCGGACACAACCGCCACCGCCACTAGTTCTTCGGACACGATTGTCGCCAGCGATCAGCCTGCGTACATCCATATTAATATAGACACGTTTTCTACAAAAAAAAGTATAATTTAGTTAGGATATACGAATTTTCTACAAAGTTACGTATACCCGGTTAGTGTTAATTATCTAAAAGTATCGAGCGATCATAGCCATTCTTCTGTTTAAGTTTGCATGAGTTTTATACGAGTTTGGAGTAGCTACTCATTAATCAATCGACCTGTCTTCATATGAAGGTGTCATTATAGAAACATGGCTGGTCAGCATGCTGAGATGCCAAAGATAATTGAAATGACATATATATAGAGATATGTCCAACCCGAATCTTATCTTCTGTTGTCAGTTTGGAGATGCTTCGTGGAGATGCTTCAGAGTTTAGACCTGGCTTTTGTCCTGTATGGTGCTCATTAGGTTGAATCGTCGTCTATAAAATAAAATGAGTACGTGTTAATTTTCTATGATAAAAAAGGAGGAGGTGGAGGAGGTAAGTCTTAGTTATCCTGATAGCACATGCCACCACCAGCTGTTGCGGATATACCATTGACTTTTCTTTTTGACAAACCACATTTTGTTTTATTGAACTTATTGTCGTGGTGGTATCACGACAGATGCCATGGGTAGGCTAAAGTATGGGGCCAATGGATGCTAGAGGGATCTGGGAAGGGAAGATGTAGTTGATTCTACACACAGAAGATGAAGGCAAAGATCTTTATTTCTTCTTCCTTGGGCTACAAGTGCTCCTTGAGCTGTTTACAGGGAGAAGAGAAGAACTTCACCAGCCTAACGGCTCTCACTTTAGTCGATCCCCCCTTCTGAGTCCAAGCCTCTCCTTATAAAGGAGAGCCCTGGGTTCCTCTAGGGCTGACGTGGCAAGCATATTCGAGGAATATGCTTGTCCCAATATAGTAGTTCGGCGCCCCCCTTTCCCTGTCGCCCCTCTAACGACGACAAGGTTTCAGAGGGCCCCTCCTGCGCGCCTCGGTCTTCTGGACTGTCACCTCCGTGACCTCCTCCTGCCTCTCTGTCGCTCTGCGCCTTTGTCCGTAGTGTTTGGCTCTGCTCAGATTCTCCCTAGCTTGCAGCTAGGGTTTGACTTCAGGCTTCTCCTTCTCCTGCAAGCTTCATATCATTCGGTCCTTCCTCGAATAGCTCAGATATTCCTTCACCTGCATCGAGATCACTCGGGCTAACCCGGCCGACTTACGTAATATCTCGGCCGGGTAATGTCTTAATATACATATACGGGCCTATGGCCTCTTTATGTCGGCCGACTTATATGGGATCCGGCCGACTTAGAATTTAACTCGGAAACCAGACGGGGATCGTACCTTCATCTTTTCCCGTCTTTAACCTATCCGGGGTCAGCCCCCCAACATTAGTCCCCAAAGCTGGTGTGGCCCTGCCGATAATTTCGGTCGGGTCGTATCAGCTTCATCACATTTTTCTGTATTGTTTCCGAGTTATGTTTTTCTCGTTCGAGGTACCCATTTTCCTTCTTTCGTACGCCTTGTCCTACGTGTCACCCTCATCATTGTTCTTCTAGTTTTTTGTTCCTCTCGATTTATCGACAGGCTCTGATTGACCTTGTACTGCTGCGCCGCGCTTCTGACGCCTCGTGTGCCATTTCCCTGGGGGATCGCAACCTTCTTTGCTGCTGTGTGGACGTTGGTGCGGTTCCACTCAACGTCGTGCGTTCGTGCCGCACCCATGATCTACACGGTCAACTGATGCACCCACGATCCCACTACCTGGTTTGTGGCTTGACTATAAAGAGGGGCGCGACGTCTGGGAGTTCACTTTTCCCCTTCTCGTTCGCCTGTGCCCTTCTTCTTCCTCTCGCTTCCGCGCGCTCTTGCAGCTCCGCCGCCGCGCGCTCATCGGAACTTCCGACGGCGAGGACTCCGCCGTGTTGTTCCGTCCGCCTCGCCTGCGCTCGCCAGCTCCGATACTGTCGCCGGTGAGTTCTTTCCGGCCGCATTGCCTAGGTTCTATCTAGATTTCTCCGTTTCAATCTCGCATTCGTGCGGCGGCTCCTCTGCTCCTCCGCCGCCGCTCCCGTACAAAATCACGACGGGGCCTCGTAGCTCTAAACTTCCCTCCGCCGCCAACTCTTCCTCCGTCGATCTTTCCGGCGAACCCATGTCTAGCTCCTTTAGTGGTGCTCTGGTAGAGGATGATGACGCTGGCTCTGGGCCCGAGCGAGGCTCGTGGCAAGGCTCTTCTGTTACACGCCGCAAGATTGAGTGGCTTATCCGAACTCGGAGGATTCCCGCCGAGGTCTCCAGTCGCTTACCCGGCAGCGAGTCCTCTCCGAATGTTAGGGAGGGCGAGTATGTAGTTTTTATGTCGCACTTCGCGCATGGCTTCGGTCTCCCTCTTAGCGATTTTGCTACAGAGTTTCTCGACTACTTCGGCCTTCTGCCGCATCATCTTCCTGCGAACGCCATTGCTTCTCTTTCTGCTTTTATCTCCGCCTCGGAGGGATACTTCGGCCTGTGGCCGTCGGTGCACGTCTGGTCGAAGTTCTTCCAGATTCGTTCCAACGTAGTCCCGGACAAGTCTCTGCACCCTTCCGAGAAATTGCTTACTCAGTGTGGGGCAGCGTCCATTACACCTCGGAGGAAATCCGTATTTCCTCGTGTCACCGGGTTAGAGTCGTGCAAGAAGTGGCAAAAATCTTTCTTCTACGTCAAGAACAGAGGGACAGAGGACAAGATTCGGCTTCCTGACTTCTCAATTGGTCCGCCTTCTAAGGTGAATTGGACATACAATCCGAGGAAGAGTCATGCCTTGGCCGAGGCTTTTGAGATTCGGCTTAAAGAGCTGATCCGCGCCGGGTTATGCGGCGAAGACCTGATGGCTACCTTTATTAGTAGCCGAATTTGCGCATTCCAGAAGCAGACTCGCAAACTATGCTACATGAGTGGTCCTCTTGACCCTAACCGAGTCTCGACCGTGGAGCTGGACAATTACCTTATCTATAAGCGTGTCTGAGCTATCTTTAAGACGGAGATGCCCGAGGATTGGGCTTGGGGATTGAAACAGTTCACCCGCGATCATCCGCCTCCCGAAGTAAGCTTAATCAATAACGTTCTGCTATTCCATTGTTTTCGTAACGGATTCCGCTAACTTTCTTTTTCCTCGTCTTGCAGAGGTTCGCAGAGCAGAAAAATGAGGACGCCGAAGTTTTGCTGCTTCCGTGGCCCGCGGACCGGAGCACCCCTGATACTGGTGAGCCGGACTCGGAGGAGTTCGTCCCTAAGTCGGATCCTGCCCCGGCTCGAGCTCGTGGCAAGACCTCGGCGCACGAGGAGGAAGGTGATTCGGACGAGGTCCAAATTCTTGAGGTAGTTGCCGCAATGCCTGTTTCTTATGCATTTCCGGCTTCTACTTTCCCAGCTAATCCGGCCGGTCAGGTTCATGACGCCGAGCCTATTGCTTCTCGACCCCCTGTTACCTCGGGGAAACGCGGGGCTCCTGCTAGTGCCTCGGAGGCGGTCCCCAAGAAACGAACGAAGAAATCCGCTCCGAATCCTCCCAGGCGCAAGATTATGCCAGGGGTCGCCGGGTAAGTTCCTTTTGCTCGTATTTCTTGTTTCTCTCTTTATGTTTTTCATACTGACCTTCTTTTTTCTTTCTTATTTTTGCAGTGCTCCGCTTTCTGTTAAGCCCGACGGTCCAAGCATGACTAGCCGCCCGACTCGGCAGCCGTCTCCTCCGCCCCCGTCGATGATACTAGGATCCCCAGTCCTGCTCGTGCTGCCTCTCCTCCAGCTCCGAATCCATCGCCTCCTCGTCGCGACGTACCTGAAACTCCTTTTGTCGACAGTGATTCCAATCGGCCCTCCGAGATCTCCATCGAACCCGTTGCCCCTTCTGTGGGTCCCAGCGCCGCTACTGAGCCTTTATCTGCCCCAGCAGTTTCTACAGCCACTCCAGCCCCGGCCGAAGAGATCGTTATCCCGGCGCCTTCTGCGACCGTGACTCCTGCTGCTCCTGAAGACACAGCCCCAATTACCGAGGTATCGCTTCCTGCTGATGCCTCGTCTAAGGCGAGAAAAGCTGTTGCCACCAAGGCTTCCTCTTCCTAGAAAGGTCTTGTCGGCTCTTCTCAGCCGAGTATTGCTGACATGCTGCGCAAGGGAACTGCGCCTACCAAGGCCTCCGTTGCCTTGGCTGCCGGCACCCAGCTTGCTCTTCATAAGAGCCCTGCGGCTGCAGTGGTTACACAACATGTCCGGGGTAAGGTCTTAACTCGGACTGCTAGTGGGAACAACCTTGGCTCGCTGGTGGAGTATGCCAATAACTGGAATGCTGTTGATCATTTTGAGGGTAATCCCATCAATCAGCCCTTTCAGCTTTCCGACATCAGCGGCCGTTTCGATCAAGCCGCCAAGTTCATCCTTGACACTAACAAGATGAATGAGGTAATTGCTGTTTTGCGGAGTTTAGATTAGTTCCCCAGATGTTACTATATGCTCTAGTCCCCGAAAATTGCAAGGGAATAACTTGTTATATGCTTGGAAGTTTAATGCTGCTTTACTTAATTTAACTTTATTTCTAGGGTTCGAATATCCGGCCACTTAGATCCGAGTTAAGTTTTGCTTGATTCGGATCTTATTTAGCTCCGGATATCCAGACACCTAGATCCAAGTTAATTTTTGCTTGACTCGGATCTGACTTAGCTTTGAATATCCAGCCACCTAGATCCGAGTTATGTTTTGCTTGACTTGGATCTGATTTAGCTCTGAATATCCAGCCACCTAGATCCGAGTTATGTTTTGCTTGACTCGGATCTGATTTAGCTCCAAATATCCAGCCACCTAGATCCGAGTTAAGTTTTGCTTGACTCGGATCTGATTTAGCTTTGAATATCCAGCCACCTAGATCCGAGTTAAGTTTTGCTTGACTCGGATCTGATTTAGCTTTGAATATTCGTTTATCGTTTTGCTCCATTGTTCAGGTTGCACATGACCGGCAGTTCGAGGTTGCTTTTCTCGCATCGCAAACTGGAGGAAAAGTATGAGAAAATCCTTCCTGTGGTAAAAAAGGCTAGTAAGTCGATAGTTCCTTTTTGTTATTTTCGACATTCTTATTGATTTGTCTGCTAGATGTCGGCTCACGTTTTTGGTGAACAGGTAATATTAATAACCTCAACATTCGTCTTGAGAAGAAAGTCAAGAGCTTGGAAGGTTAGTTCCCTTTTATCTTAGACCTTTTCCCTTTTTAACATGTGTGCTAAGCTTGTTTATCTCGTTTGGCTTTGGTAAAGCCGAGTTGCAAACCTTTGCAGCGTCTCACCAAGATTGCACGCCCATGCCTGACGTGATGCTGCAATTTTTAGAACAAAGCGCTACTCATTCGGCGGAGTTAAAAGAAAAAGACGATGAAATAGCTCGCCTACGGGCCGAGGTGGAGACCCTTAAGCTTTCTCAGAAATCCGAATTAGAAAAGGTCGATCAGGAATTCTCCGAAGAGAAGAATCGGCTGGCTTTGGAGCTGTAGAAGAATAAAGAACTCCTCGAGGTTGCCGAACTAAAAACTTAGAGATTGAGCGAGGAAATTGCTCGTTTTGAGAAGAGCAAGGTCGATTGGGCCAAGGACCTTCAGATAATGATGAGTTACATTCATCGTAAGTTTCTTAGCACAGCCGAATTATATTTTTGTCTTTGTCCCTGCTGCCGCCTGACATGTTCGTGTTTTGCGCAGATCATTTTCCCGAAGCTAAGCCCGTGAGCTCTAAAGCTGTTCTTGCAGCTCGTGTGCGCCGAGGTGTTCCTGTTGCCGCTGACTCAGAGTATTCAATGGAGGATTTCTTGGTTGCTGTTGGTGCTGCAGTTGGTCCAATGAAGATTATGGGCCGGGATTTGGTGCAAGCCGCTATTCGAGCTTACCACGTTCTTTGGCCGAACACTTCTGGGACTCCTGATATCAACGAGGTCGAATTACTGGTGAAAAGACTGATGGCATCTGAGAGGCAACTAAGTCTCTGGAGGGAATCAGCCGGGCGCGCTGGCGCTGATATGGCCCTTACTGTTATCATGTCATGGTATGAAGACATTTCTCTTGATATCCTGAGAAATTTGCGCACTGGTTCCCGCTGGGTTGAGGATCCCACTTTTGTTGCTCTTCGGCAAGCTCGTGCCTTCCAACTCGTCGAGTATGCCGACGTGCATATCTGGAATGAAGGGCCGAGTTTTCTTCCAGACCCGGATGAGGAGGTCGCAGTTGAGGATGCCTCGGACAACAATTCGGCTGAGCAAGGGGAAGGTGAGGATGACTCGGCCGCATCTGACAGCTCCAGTTCAAGCTCGGACAGCAACGGCGATGCGCGGTCCTCCTCCAAAGGTACTGGGCATTCTACTGCACGGACTGATGCTCCTGAGCAGCCTCGGGCTTCCGCTAAAGTTGCACCTGGGTCTATGGAGGGCGAGGCGACCTCAGTCGAAGTTCCTCCTACGTCGGAGTGCCCAATACCGACCAAGTTGCGCCTCCAAATGAATAATGCTTAAGTTATTTCTTATCCCTGGCATGCCGGGCGTATGATGTAGGCGAAACATTTGTCCGTTCTCTGTATGATTTGAATTTCTTTTGCTGTGTACTGCTGTGACATATACGCTTGTAGCTGTTACCATTTGGTTTAAGTGGGTGTTCGTCCGAATTCTTGCTTTGGTGGCCCGCAATTTCCTGATTTCAGGATTTATCCTAGCCTTCGTTTTTTCATGGTTTATCCAAGTAGTCTAGGCGTGAGCTCTGAATATCATATAATATTGATCTGTTCTGAACAGAGGTTGACTACTACCTTGGGACAATATATGGCAATCCCCGAATCACTGTTTATCGCGCCGAACTTCAATATGTAAACCAAATTTCAGAAATAATATAAGACCAATACGGAGGCGCTCCTCAAGGTAGTGCTCAACATAAAACTGAGGCAGCATACGGCAGTCCCCAAGTCGCTGCTTTGGATGGCGAGGTTCAAATATTTAATATGAAATGAAAATAATATATGGCATTCCCCGAGTCACTGCTCTAGGTGCCGAGGTTTAAATACACAACACGAAATTGAAATGACATATGGCAGTCCCCGAGTCACTGCTCTGGGCGCCGAGGTTTAAATACATAACCTGAAATTGGGATAACATATGACAGTCCCCGAGTCACTGCTCTGGGCACCGAGGTTCAAATACATAATATGAAATTGAGATAGCATATGGCAGTCCCCGAGTCACTGCTCTGGGCGCCGAGGTTCAATACATAGCATATGGCAGTCCCCGAGTCACTGCTCTGGGCGCCGAGGTTCAATACATCATTGGTTCTTGACCTTGAGATACAATGCTACGAGTAAAATGGTCGAAGTAAAGCTACATTCCATGGACGTTTCTTCCGACTTTGTGCCTTGTTCCCTCCGGGGGGCTGAGCGTCGATTAGATAATAGGCATCATTATGCAACGCTTTGCTCACAATGAATGGTCCCTCCCATGGATGTGACAACTTGTGCATGCCGGCCGTACGTTGCACCAGTCGGAGGACTAAATCTCCTTCTTTGAACACTCTTGGATTCACCTTCTTGCTGTGATATCGTCGCAGGTTCTGCTGATAAATAGCTGATCGGGATAATGTCAATTCTCTGGCTTCTTCTAGCAGGTCTACGGCATCTTGCCGAGCTATCTCATTTATCTCCGAGGTTGTATACTGAGTAACTCTTGGCGAGTCATATATTATGTCGGCTGGAAGTATGGCCTCTGCCCCGTATACCAGGAAGAATGGAGTATAACCTGATGATCTATTCGGAGTAGTCCTGAGGCTCCATAGTACGGCTGGGAGTTCCTCAATCCAACATCCTGCTGACCGTTGCAATGGTTCGACAATTCGTGGTTTTATTCCTGATAGCACCAGCCCATTAGACCTTTCCACTTGCCCATTGGATGCTGGGTGAGCCACAGAGGCAATATCTAATCTTATGTGTTTCTCTCTGCAAAAAATCTGGCGAAGGCTCCTTCTGGAAAGTTTGTGCCATTATCTGTAATAATACTGTGCGGATACCCATATCTCAAGATAATATCTTTGAGAAATTTCACTGCTGTGGACCCATCGCATTTTTTTATTGGTTTCACTTCAATCCATTTTGTGAACTTGTCCACCATAACCAATATGTGGGTCATTCCTCCTCGTGCCGGCTTAAATGGTCCCACCATATCTAAACCCCATACAGAAAATGGCCAAGTGATGGGTATTGTTTTTAACTCGGCCGATGGCATGTGTATTTTGGTTGCGTATCTCTGACACCCATTGCATCTTTTAACTAATTCTTTTGCTTCTTTCAATGCCGTAGGCCAATAAAATCCATGCCTGAATGCTTTGGCTACCAAGGCACGAGATGAGGCATGGTGCCCACATTCCCCTTGGTGTATATCTAGGAGGATCTCCTGACCTTCTGCCGAACTCACACACTTCTGCAACACGCTTGTGACGCTCCTTTTATATAGCTCATTGTTTATGATTGTATAAGCTTTTGCTCTTCTTGCAGTTTGTCTAGCTAATACCTCATTACTCGGCAGCATTGAGTCTTTTAGGTAAGATAATATGGGTTGCGCCCATAACGGTGTGACTTTTTCTGGTGTGATCTCACTGTCTATTTTCATGTTTTCTGCCGACATATCTATCTCGGCTTTCCCCATGATTGTGCTTACTTCGGCTGTCCTCCTTTCTGGGGGTTCCGAGTTAGATTGCTGATCTATTTCCATCGGCGCATTATCTTCTGCTGAATTTGCCGGGATAAAGATAGATTCAGATTCTAGTGATGGGATTATTGATGGTTTCCTGAGATGTTCCAGGGAAATACCCGGAGGAATTGATTGCCGGGTTGATCCTAGTTTTGACAACGTGTCTGCGGCATCATTTTCTGCCCGAGGTATGTGGTGAAACTCACATCCTTCAAAGTATCCACTGATCTTTTGCACGTGAAATCTGTATAACGCCATATTAGCATCTAATGCGTCCCAACTGCCTGAGACTTGCTGTACCACTAGATCCGAGTCGCCATAGCACAAGATTCGGCGTATGCCAATTTCTTTTGCTACTTTCAATCCATGGACCAGTGCTTCATATTCGGCTACGTTGTTGGATGCAGCAAAATGTATTTGTAGCACATACTTCAGTTGATCTCTTTTAGGCGAGGTTAGCACTATTCCTGCCCCCAAACCATTCCTTAGCTTGGAACCATCAAAATGCATAGTCCAATAATTTGGGTCCGGCAATGGTGGCTCATACTGCACCTCGGCCCAGTCTACGAAAAAGTCGGCGACCGCCTGAGATTTGATTGCTTCCCTCCTATCAAATTGTGGAGCGTATGGTGATAACTCGATTGCCCACTTTTCTATTCGGCCGCTTGCATCTTTGTTGCTCAATATGTCGGCTATGGGTGCCTCACAGATCACTTTGATGGGATGCTCTTCGAAGTAATGTTTAAGCTTTTTCGCCGACATATATACCCCATAAGCCATCTTCTGATAATGTGGGTAATTCTGCTTTGAAGTGGATAACACCTCGCTTAAATAATACACCGGCCTCTGAACCAACTTACCATCTTCAAGTCATTCCACTACGACTACTGTACTCACTACTCTGTTGGTAGCCGCTACATAAAGTAACATAGGCTCTTTTGATAATGGAGAAGCCAAAATGGGTGCTGTGACCAACATCTTTTTCAATTGATGAAATGCGACGTCCGCTTGTGGAGTCCAAATGAATTTATCTGATTTCTTCATTAGCTGATAGAGTGGTAGCGCCTTCTCTCCTAGCCGACATACAAACCGGCTAAGCGAGGCCAGACAACCCGTGAATTTTTGTACATCATTTAAACATCTTGGCAATTCCATTCTTTCTACTGCCTTTATCTTTGTTGTGTTGGCCTCTATACCTCGGCTAGAAACAAGAAAACCGAGTAATTTTCCTGCCGGCACGCCAAATGTGCATTTTTTTGGATTAAGCTTCATTCAGAACCTTCTCAGGTTCGCGAAAGTCTGCCATATATCTTCCAGTAATGTTTTGCTTTCCTTGGTTTTGATGACCACATCATCTACATATACTTGTACATTTTTTCCTATCTGATCGTGTAGACATTTTTGCATGCATCTCTGGTATGTCGCTCCTGCGTTTCGCAGGCCGAATGGCATTGTGCGATAGCAATAAGCCCCGTACGGGGTAATAAACGCGGTCTTTATTTGATCGGCCGGATTTAACGGTATCTGGTGGAAACCAGAATACGCGTCTACAAATGACAATAACTCACAACCAGCGGTCGAATCAATGACTTGGTCTATTCTAGGCAATGGAAAAGGATCTTTTGGACACGCCTTGTTCAGGTTGGTGTAATCGATACACATTCGCCATACAATGGCTACATTGGGATCATCTTTCTTCTTTTCTACTAGCACCGGATTCGACAACCAATCCGGATACAGCACCTCCATGATGAACCCGGCCGCGAGGAGCCGAGCTATTTCATCTCCTATTATTTTTCTCCTGTCTTAGGCGAAGCGGCGGAGAGGTTGCTTCACCGGCCTTTCTCCTGGTCTCACGTTCAAAGAGTGCTCAGCCAACTCCCTCGGAACACCTTGCAGATCCTGAGTTGACCATGCAAATATGTCCCGATTCTCACGGAGGAAGTTGGTGAGCTCGCTTTCCTATTTAGCGTCCAGGCCTGCACCAATGGTAACAGTACGCTCTGGGAATTGCTCATCGATCTGAAATTTCTTCGTTTCTTTAGTCGGCTGAAAAGAGACACTGCCATGTGGGTTGGCCAGCGCCGGCATGTTCAGCTGTGCCGACTGAGCGAGGGCTGCTACCTCTTGAATCCTTCTCTTTTCTCTTGCTATAACCAATGATTCGGCCAAATTTGACCCGGCTGAAGCACACTCCATTGACTTCTTGTAATCCCCTGCAACTGTTATTACTCCTTGTGGTCCGGGTAGCTTCATCTTCAGATAACTTACATGACAGCTGCTCATGAATTTGGCCAGCGCAGGCCGTCCGAGTAGAGCATGATAACAACTTTCCAGATCTACCACCTCAAATTCTAAGTTTTCTGCTCTGTAGTTATCTCTTGTGCCGAATAACACATCCACTCGGATTTTACCAATGGGTTCGCATGAAAGTCCTGGCACTATCCCATGGAAAGTGGTCCTCGTGGACTGCAGCATGTTCTGCGATATTCCGAGTTTATGCATGGTATCTTTGTACATGATGTTGATACTGCTTCCATTGTCAATGAGTACTTTTGAAAATTTCACATTGATGCTTGGTCCAACGAATGTCGGATCCAACACGAGTGCATACGACCCTGGATTCGGCATTATCTTGGGGTGATCCTTTATGCTCCAAGTTACCTCCTGATCTGACCAAGGCACATATCTTGGTACTGCCGGCATAACTGCATTTACTTCCATATGCCGGCGCTGCACACTCTGCTTGTCTTGCTGTTCCGTTGTGAACACGCAATAAGACTGATGATGTTCTCTGTAATCATTGCGTCCAGTATTCGCTGGATTTGTCCTTCCATCCTGGACTTGGTTCATCACTTGATGTACCGCATCTCTCCGATCCGAGTTATCGTACCTCGGGGGAGGAGGCGGTAACATCAGTTGCTGTGCATTTGCTCCAGTCAATTGTGGTTGATGCTGTTGATGTACTTGATGGGGCGCTTCCTGAATGCCTACGTGGTTTCCCATTGCATTTTTCATCCATGCACATTGGCGGGTCGTATGGTTGGCTGGCCTGGATGGGTTTGACGTGTGAAATTTACAGGGCTGATCTAACATCGATTCGAACGTGTACTTCGGCCTCTCCTGCCACTGCTTCTTTTGTTCTGGGGTCCACTGTCTTTTTCCCTCACTCCTTGGTGTCCACTGCTGAGGACCATTCTTCTGCCGTTGAGTCGCTCCGTGACTCGGCGGATCCTGCGCTACTTCTGCCACTTGAGCCGAATTATATCTATAATCCGGCCTTTCTTCTCTTCTTCTTCCTCTGAAGTCACTGCGCCTGGATGACCCGGCCAAATCTCTTGCATATTGGTCTTGTTGCTCCCGATGATCTGCCGACATTAATTCTGGTTGCGTTGGATCTCCTAATGCGTAGGAGTCCGCTATTCTGATAGTTTCTGCCAATGTGGTCGGCATATCTCTTTGCAGACGGTGCCACAACACACTGGCATACCGGCATCCTTGAGCGAACCAAGCTATTGCCTGCGATTCTATAACTCCTTCACATGAGTTTCTCAGGTTACACCATTGAGTTAAAAATTCTCTATCTGTTTCATTCGGCCTCTGCTTGCACATGGCTAACTGTTGCGGCCTGTTTGGCCTCTTGTATGTGCTGGTAAAGTTACTGACGAACATTTCTTCAAAATCCAACCAATAGTTGATACTGCCTGCTGGTAGATTATTCAGCCATACCCTAGCTGGTCCTTCCAACATTTGTGGGACATACCGTACTGCCCATCGTAAGTTCCCACCCGCTATTTTTACAGCGGTGGCATAGTCAATCAACCAGTCTTGTGGCTTGGTACTCCCATTATATGTTTTCGTGCCTCTCGCTAGCTGAATGTTCGGCACAGGTGGTTCGCCCATGATCCGTGGTCCAAAGCATGTTGGACCCGGTGGACCTTGTTCTTCCAACAACTCGGACCGGTATAGCCGGTCCAGCTTCACTCTTGCATCATTTGATGGCAAATCAGACAGATTCATCTTGCATTCCATAGTGGTTATTTCCACCATGGATCGCATATTCCATCTCGGAATAACCATCATTGTACCTTTCATTCACTTGATTGTGGCGAGCTGGCCTCGCTTCTCTTTCCTGCCGGGGTTCATGCCTTGGTTGCGGGTTATGTGACAGCTCTCTCCTTACTTCGACCGGGGTTTCGTTCTCATGATTGCCTCTTGCGGGTTCTCGTCTGCCGAGATCTCCATTGCCTCGGCTTCCACCGTCCTTTTCCACACGGCCGTGATTCCTCTCCCCACTGTTACCTCGGCTCGCATTACCTCTGTTCTCATTTGCCTTTCCAGCCATTGCCGGATCATATGGAACAATTTGCTTGTTCTTCTTTCCTGAGGTTACTGCTTTGTCCCTTCGTGCATTGTTTCCGGGTGAAGATGCTGCTGCCGCGGATAAGGCAGGCGCTGCCCCTGCCGAGTGAACCATTCGCGAGGCCCCTGGCCTTGCCGGGTTTGTTCTGAGTATTTCCTCGTTTTGCTGGTTCGCGATGCGCACCAGCTCATTCACTCTTTCTTGCTGTTTTTGCCGGGCCTCCCACAACCCTCTAATTCAATCTTTGCGGCATTTGCTCTCGGTTCTTTGCGAGTCTTGTACCTCGGCAAACCCAAGTCACCTGACTCCGCCCTATGAGCATCATGCTCTTTGTTGATATCGTCCATGAGGTTCTTCCCCCTTAATCTTAATTTTTCCACCCGCTCGGGTGCGACATCAAGCTTATTAGCTTTGGCATATTCTCTCAGAGTCCTGTTCAAGGACTCCCGCAAGGCCGATACCTTCTTGGCCTCTACCAGCACCTTTTGCCTGGTTTCTTCTAACTCAGCCTGAGCATTTGCCGGATCAAGTATCGGCGCTACAGGAGTAGTCAAGTTTTCTATGGTCGCCTGAAGAATGTTCTCTGGCCTTTCCAGAGGTGGCCCTCTTACTCTTGGTGCCTTTGGGGTGGTATCCTGCACCTCGGTCGGATTGGTCACTGGCGGGATTACCTCGGTGGGTTGTGGTGCGTGCATGCAGTGCGCCTTATGCGCTGTGGCGGGTTCTCGCTGACCCGGCCGATGCTCCCTTGCACCGGCAGCGACCATCACCTCAACGCTGCCTGCAGGACATGCTCTGGGCGGACGGCTTGCTGCGTTAAGAGGTGGCTCTCCTGCAACAACAACTTGGTGAGGATAAACACCGGAGATGTCGACGCCGACGTACACCTTGTGCCCGCCCAGGCTGATGAAGACACCATTACGCGGGGGAGTTTTCCCCCTGAAGCTACCTGCATTGTCGCTGACATAGTCACAGAGACCAAATCTCTGGACCAAGCCAGAAACAACGTGATCGCCCGTGTTGATGAAGTTTCCCGTCCGGATCATAACTCCAGCTAGCACCGCTGCTGGCCCCACGGTGGGCGCCAACTGTCGTGGTGGTATCACGGCAGATGCCATGGGTACGCTAAAGTATGGGGCCAATGGATGCTAGAGGGATCTGGGGAGGGAAGATGTAGTTGATTCTACACACAGAAGATGAAGGCAAAGATCTTTATTTCTTCTTCCTTGGGCTACAAGTGCTCCTTGAGCTGTTTACAGGGAGAAGAGAAGAACTTCACCAGCCTAACGGCTCTCACTTTAGTCGATCCCCCTTCTGAGTCCAAGCCTCTCCTTATAAAGGAGAGCCCTGGGTTCCTCTAGGGCTGACGTGGCAAGCATATTCGAGTAATATGCTTGTCCCAATATAGTAGTTCGGCGCCCCCCTTTCCCTGTCGCCCCTCTAACGACGGCAAGGTTTCAGAGGGCCCCTCCTGCGCGCCTCGGTCTTCTGGACTGTCACCTCCATGACCTCCTCCTGCCCCTCTGTCGCTCTGCGCCTTTGTCCCTTGTGCTTGGCTCTGCTCAGATTCTCCCTAGCCTGTGGCTGTTTGACTTTAGGTTTCTCCTTCTCCTGCAAGCTTCGTATCATTTGGCCCTGCTTCGCGCAACTCGGCTCGTCTTTCACCTGCATTAAGATTACTCGGGCTAACCCGGCCGACTTACGCAGTATCTCGGCCGGGTAATGCCTTGCCATTATCATAAGGGTCTTGCCCTTTCCTATCTCGGCCGACCTCTACAGGATTCGGCCGACTCAGACTGTAACTCGGAAACTGGACGGGGAACATCCTTTCGTCTTTCCCCGTCTTTACCCTATCCGAGGTCACCTCCCCAACATTAGTCCCCGAAGCTGGTATGGCCCCGCCAACAACTTCGGCCGGGCCGTATCAGTTTCATGATATTCGTTCTGCGTTGTTTTCGAGTTATCTTTTTCTCGTTCGAGGTATCATCATATCTTCTCGCGTATGCCTTGTCCTACGTGTCATACCCATCATTGTTTTTCTAGTTTTTGTTCCTCTACAGTATTTACTGACAGGCTACAGTTATTACTGCGCCTGTCGCGTCGGCGCTGCGACGCCTCGTGTGCCGTTTCCGTCGGGGATCGTGACCTTCTTTTCCACCGTGTGGTCCTTGGTGCGGTTCCACTTAGCGGCGTGCGGTCATGCGGCGCACACGATCTACACGGTCAACCGCCACACCCACGATCCCACTACCTCGCAGGCGGCACGGTTATAAAGAGGGGCGTAGAGCTGGGAGATTCACTTTCCCCCTCCGCTCACCTGCGCCCTTCTTCTTCCTCTCGCATCTGCGCCCGTTCGCGACTCTGTTGCCGTGCGTTCATCTGGGTCTCCAACGGCAGGGATCCCGTCGCACTGCTCCGTCTGCCTCGTCCCGGTTCGCTTGCTCCGGCGTCGTCGCAGGGGAGTTCTTCCAGTCCCATCGCCTAGGCTCTCCTCTAGACTCCTCTGTTTCCCTTTTCGTTTTTGCGCGTTAGTTCCTTCGCTGCTCCGCCGCCGTTTCCGCTTAGAATCATGATGAGGCCATGCAGTTCTATGTTTTCTTCCGCCGCTAGTTCTTCCTCCGTAAATTTCTCCGGTGACCCCATGTCAAGTTCCGTCAGCGGTGCCCTTATTGAGGATGACGATGCTGCCTCTGGGCCCGAGCGGGGCTCGTGGCAGGGCTCTTCTGTCACCCGCCGAGAGGTTGAGTGGCTAATCCGAACTCGCCGGATTCCTGCCGAGGTAGCTTGTCGCTTACCCGGCAGCGAATCCTCTCCAGTTCTTAGGGAGGGCGAATATGTAGTCTTGATGTCACATTTTGCTCGCGGGTTTGGTCTCCCTCTCAGTGATTTCGCTAGGGAGTTCCTTGATTACTTCGTCCTTCAGCCGCATCATCTTCCTGCTAACGCCATCGCCTCTCTTTCTGCCTTCATCTCCGCCTCGGAGGGATACTTCGGCCTATGGACATCTGTGCATGTTTGGTCAAAGTTTTTTCAGATTCGATCCAACGTCGTCCCAGACAAATCTCTGCAATCCTCCGAGAAGTTGCTCACCCAATGCGGTGCCGCGTACATCACACCTCGGAGGAAATCCGTATTTCCTCGCGTTGCAGGTCTAGAATCATGCAAGAAGTGGCATAAGTCATTCTTTTATGTCAAGAACTCTGGGAGTGAAGATAAGATTTGGCTCCCTGCTTTTTCCATCGGCCCTCCTTCCAAGCAGAACTGGACCTATAATCCAAGGAAGAGTCATGCTCTGGCCGAGTCTTTTGAGATTCGGCTGAAGGAACTAATCCGCTCCGGGCTACGCGGTGAGGATATGATGACTACCTTCATCAGCAGCCGGTTCTGCCCATTCCAGAAACGCACACACAAGCTCTGCTATATGAGCGGTCCTCTCGATCCCAATCGAGTCTCAACGATGGAGCTGGACAACTACCTCATCTTCAAGCGTGTCCGGTCTATCTTTAAGACGGAGATGCCTGAGGACTGGGCCTGGGGATTAAAGTCGTTCACCCGTGAGCATCCCCCTCCCGAGGTGAGTTTACGACTTTGTGTTTTGCTTCCTAATCGCGTCCGTGACTCTTTTTGCTAGTTTCTCTCTTTCTTGTCCTGCAGAGGTTTGAGGAACAGAAGACTGAGGACGCCGAGGTTTTGTCACTCCCGTGGCCCGCGGATCGGAATACTCCGGACAGCGGGGAGCCGGACTCGGAAGAGTTCGTTCCCAAGTCGGATCTCGCTCCGGCTCGCGCTCGCGGCAAGACCCCGGCCCACGAGGAGGAAGTTGATTCGGACGAGGTCCAAGTTCTAGAGGTAGTTGCCGCAATGCCAATTTCTTATGCATTTCCGGATTCTACTTTCTCAGCTAATCCGGCCGGTCAGGTTCACAACGCCGAGTCTCTTGCCTCCCGGCCTCCCGTTACCTCGGGAAGCGAGAGCTCGGTGATGCTTGAAGCTGCTCGAAGCGAATACAGAAATCAGCCCAGCACCCTCCGAAGCGTAAAACTATGCCCGGGGTTACTGGGTGAGTTGCTTTTGTTTGTATTTCTTGTTTCTCTCTTTCTCCCTTCTGACTCGACCTTTTCTGTCTTTGCAGGGCTCCTCTTTCTGTTAAGCCCAGCGGTCCCAGCATGACGAGTCGTACGACTCGGCCGCCTTCTCCTCCGCCTCCTGAGGATACCAGAGTTCCGAGTCCTGCTCGCGTTGCTTCTCCTCCTGCTCCGAATCAGACGCCACCTCGCCATGATGCGCCTGAGATTTCTCCTGTTGATGCCGATACACCTCGGCCCACAGATATTCCTACCGAACCCGCTGCCTCCTCCGTGAACCCCGATGTTTCTGCTGAGATTCCTCCGACCCCCGCAGTCTTTACTGCGACACCAACTCCAGCCGAGGATATCAATATCTCGGCGCCCTCTTCAACCGTAATCCCTCCGGTTCCCAAAGATGCCACCCCAAGTGCCGAGGTATCGGCTCCTTCTGACGCCTCTCCTAAGGCAAGAAAGATCGTTGTTACCAAGCCTTCGTCATTTCAGAAAGGACTTGCCAGCTCATCTCAGCCTACAATTGCTGATGCGCTACGCAAGGGGGCTTCCTCTGTCAAGAGCACTGTTACTCCGACTGTTGATACACAGATTGCTCTCCACAAGAGTTCGGCGGCGGTGGTGGTTACCCAACATGTCCGAGGTAAAGTTCTGACTCGCACGGAGAGTGGGAACAGTCTCGGCTCGTTGGTCGAGTATGCCAACAATTGGAACGCTGCCGATCATCTCGAAGGTAATCCAAGCAGCCAGCCGTCTCAACTCTCCGATATCAGCAGCCGCCTACATCAGGCTGCCAAGATCGTTCTTGAAAGTGATAGGATGAATGAGGTAATTGTTCTTATGGAGTTTTGATTATTCCTCCTGATGCTATTATATATACTCTAGTCCCCGAAGCTTGCAACCGAATAACTTGTTATTCGTTTGGAAGTTTTATAATGCTTTACTTAGTTCAGTTTTTGTTAGGGTTCGAATATCCAGCCACCTAGATCCAAATCAAGCAATGTCTGAGCTTTGAATATCCAACCACCTAGATCCGAATTAAGCTTTGCTTGATTTGGATTTGTCTGAGCTTTGAATATCCAGCCACCTAGATCTGAATTAAGCTTTGCTTGATTTGGATCTGTCTGAGCTTTGAATATCCAGCCACCTAGATCCGAATTAAGCTTTGCTTGATTTGGATCTGTCTGAGCTTTGAAATCCAGCCACCTAGATCCGAATTAAGCTTTGGTTGATTTGGATCTGTCTGAGCTTTGAATATCCAGCCACCTAGATCCGAATTAAGCTTTGCTTGATTTGGATCTGTCTGAGCTTTGAATATCCAGCCACCTAGATCCGAATTTTGCTTAATTCGGATCTGTCTTAGCTTTGAATATCCAGCCACCTAGATCCGAATTAAGCTTTGCTTGATTCGAATCTGTCTTAGCTTTGAATATCCAGCCACCTAGATCCGAATTAAGCTTTGCTTGATTCGGATCTGTCGCATGTTCAAATATCTTATTGCTATTTGCTTTATTGCTTAGGTTGCGCATGACCGGCGGACCGCCGAATTCCAAATGCTGCTTTTTGCGCATAAAAAATTGCAAGAAAATTACGAGAAGGTTGTTCCTGTGGTGAAGAAAGCTGGTAAGTTGACAAACTCTTGCATCATCTCCGAAGCTCTTATTGTTTTGTACATGAGATGTTGGCTCACTTTGTTGGTAAACAGGGAACATCAATAATCTTAACATCCGTCTTGAGAAGAAGGTCAAGGCCCTGGAAGGTTAGTTACTCCTTTACTTTATATACTCCCCTTTGAAATGTGCACTAAGTTTCTTTTAACTCTTTTGGCTTTGGTAAAGCCGAGTTACAAACCTTTGCAGCGTCTCACCAAGATTGCACGCCCATGCCTGATGTGATGCTGCATTTTTTAGAACAAAGCGCTACTCACTCGGCGCAGCTGAAGGATAAAGATGAAGAGATAGATCGCTTGCGTGCCGAGGTGGAGTCCCTTAAGCTCTCTCAGAAGTCTGAATTAGAAAAAGTCGGCCCGGAGTTCTCCGAGGAGAAGAATCGGCTAGCTCTGCAATTGCAGAAAAATAAAGAGCTCCTCGAGGCTGCCGAACTGAAGACACGGGGGATGAGCGAGGAGATCACTCGCTTTGAGAAGAGCAAGAGTGACTGGGCTAAAGATCTTTAGATAATGCTGAGCTATATTCACCGTAAGCTTCTGACCTAGGCCAAGTTATCTTTTCCCTTGCTTACTGTTGACTGACGCACTTCTGTTTTGCGCAGACCATTTTCCAGAAGCTAAGCCCGTGAGCTCTAAAGCGGTGATTAATGCTCGTGTGCGCCGAGGTGTTCCTGCTGATGCGGACTCAGGGTACTCGATGGAAGACTTCTTGGTTGCTGTTGGCGCTGTAGTTGGTCCGATGAAGATTATGGGCAGGGATTTGGTGCGGGCAGCTATCCGAGCCTACCATGTTCTCTGGCCGAATACTTCTGGGACTCCTGATATTAATGAGGTCAAATTATTGGTGGAAAGATTAATGGCATCTAAGAGACAGCTAAGTCTTTGGAGGGAATCGGCCGGACGAGCTGGTGCTGATATGGCTCTCACTGTCATCATGTCATGGTATGAAGATATTTCTCTTGATACTTTGAGAAATTTGCGCACTGGTTCCCGTTGGGTTGAGGACCCAGACTTTGTCGCTCTCCGGCAAGCTCGTGCCTTCCAGCTTGTTGAGTATTCCGACGTGCATAACTGGAATGAAGGTCCGAGTTTCCTTCCTAACCAAGAGGATGAGGTCGAAGTTGAGGATGCCTCGGATGATAACTCAGCTGAACAGGGCGAAGATGAGGGTGACTCGGCTACTTCTGGTGGTTACAGTTCGAGCTCGGATGGTAACGTCGATGCGCGATCCTCCTCCAAAGGTACTGGGCATTCCACTGCGCAAGCTGACGCTCCTCAACAGCCTCGGGCTTCCTCCGAAGTCGCTCCTGGGTCTGTGGAGGGCGAGGCAACCTCGGCCGAAGTTCCACCTACCTCGGAGTGCCCAGCCCCTAACCAAGTCACTGCCTCTCCAGCTAAAAAACTCTAAGTCATTTCTTACCCCTGGTATGCCGGGCGTATGATGTACGTCAAACATTTGTCCGTCTTTTGTGCGGTATGAATTTCTTTTGCCGTGTGCCGATGAGACACATGTGTTTGTGATCGTTATTACTTTGTTTAACTGGTCCTGTTTGTCCAAATCCTTGCTTTGGCGGCCTTCAATTTCTTGAGTTCGGATTTTATATTTGCCTTTGTTCTCCCGTAGTTCGGCGTCCAATATTGCCTGACTCTGATAAACTTTGCCACTTGACCAATGTGGCTTGGACTGTTAATCTAGGCGTAAACCTTGAAGACCGTATTTGGGGAGAGCGAAATAATATCATTCTGGGAGCCTAAGTTTGATACCCACTCTTGTAACAAAGGATAACCCATACTTAGAAATAATATAGGGTAGTCCCCGAGCCACTGCTCAAGGCAATGAGGTTTAATATATAAACCAAATTTAAAAACAATATAGGATAGTCCCCGAGTCACTGCTCAAGGTGCCGAGGTTTAATATATAACACAGAATCAAAAATAATATATGTTAGTCCCCGAGCCACTGCTTTAGCGCCGAGGTCCAATACATGAATCAAACTTAGAAACAATATGGGTCAGTCCCCGAGTCACTGCTCAAGGTGCCGGGGTTTAATACATAAACCAAACTTAAAAAAAATATAGTGTAGTCCCCGAGCCACTGCTCAAGGTGCCGAGGTTTGATACATAACATGAAATTTAAAAACAACATATGGCAGTCCCCGAGTCACTGCTCTGGACGCCGAGGTTCAATACATAGTTGGTGCTCCATCCTGAGGCATCATTTTACAATGTGTCATAAATGACTCCTACGAGTAAAATGGACGAAGTAAAGCTACGTTCAATGGTCTTTTCGATTCTTCGCCGGCTTTGTCTGCCTTGTTCTTTCCTGGTGATTGAGCATCGATTAGGTAATACGCATCATTGTGCAATGCTTTGCTCACGATGAATGGTCCTTCCCATGGAGGCGACAGCTTGTGCATGCCGTCCGTGCGTTGCACCAGCCGGAGAACCAAATCTCCTTCTTTAAACACTCTTGGATTCACCTTCTTGCTGTGATATCGTCGCAAGTCATGCTGATAGATAGCTGATCTTGATAGCGCCAGCTCTCTGGCTTCTTCTAGCAGATCGACATCATCTTGCTGAGCTACCTCATTTACTTCAGCGGTTGTATACTGGGTAACCCTTGGCGAGTCATGTATTATGTCGGCTGGAAGCACAGCTTCTGCCCCATACACTAGAAAAAATGGTGTATAACCTGTTGATCTGTTTGGGGTAGTCCTGAGGCTCCATAGTACTGCTGGTAGTTCCTCAATCCAACATCCTGCCAACCTTTGCAGCGGTTCGACGAGTCGTGGTTTTATTCCGAACAGTACTAGTCCATTAGACCTTTCTACTTGCCCATTGGATGCTGGGTGAGCCACAAAGGCGACATCTAGTCTTATGTGCTTTTCTTGACAGAATCTAGCGAAGGCTCCTTCTGCAAAGTTTGTACCATTGTCTGTAATAACACTGTGTGGGTACCCATATCTTAAGATAATATCTTTGAGGAATTTCACTGTTGTGGGCCCATCATGTTTCTTTATTGGTTTCACTTCAATCCATTTTGTGAATTTGTCCACCATTACTAATATGTGGGTCATCCCGCCTCGGGCTGACTTAAATGGTCCCACCATATCTAAGCACCATACAGAAAATGGCCAAGTAATTGGTATTGTCTTTAACTCGGACGAAGGCATATGTATTTTGCTGGCATATCTTTGGCAACCATTACATTTGTCGACCAGTTCTTTGGCCTCTTTCAACGCTGTTGGACAATAAAACCCATGCCTGAATGCCTTGGCCACTAAAGCTCGGGATGAGGCGTGATGTACGCATTCTCCTTGATGTATATCTAGGAGGATATCCTGGCCTTCCGCCGAGCTCACACATCTTTGCAACACACTTGTGACACTCCTTTTATACAGCTCATTGTTTATGATTGTATAAGCTTTAGCTCTTCTCACTGTCTGTCTTGCCAATATCTCGTTATTCGGCAAAATCGCATCTCTAAGGAAAGAGAATATGGGTTGCTCCCATGTAGATGTGATTTTCTTTGGTGTAGTCTCACTATCTATTTCCATATTTTCTGCCGACATAACTACCTCGGATTTCTCCATACTCATCCTTGCATCGGCTGGCTTTATTTTTGGAAATTCCGGGTTACATTGCTTGTCAATTTCCATCGGCACATTATCCTCTCTTGATTTTGCCGGAATAAAGATGGATTCGGACTCTGGAGACGACGTTATTGATGGCTTCCTTAGGTGCTCTAGGGCGATACCTGGGGGAATTGACTGTCTGGTTGATCCGAGTTTTGACAATATGTCTGCGGCGTCGTTTTCTGCCCGAGGTACATGATGAAATTCACATCCATCGAAGTATCCACTGAGTTTTTGCACATGAAACCTATACAAAGCCATATTATCATCCAACACATCCCAATTGCCTGAGACTTGCTGTACTACTAGATCCGAATCTCCATAGCACAAGATTCGGCGTATGCCAATCTCTTTCGCCACCTTCAATCCATGGACTAGTGCTTCATATTCGGCTACATTGTTTGACGCGGCAAAATGTATTTGCAGCACATATCTCAGCTGGTCTCTTTTTGGCAAGGTTAACACTATTCCTGCCCCCAAACCATTTCTTAGTTTAGAACCGTCAAAGTGCATCGTCTAATAATTCGGATCTGGTAATGGTGGCTCATATTGTACCTCGGCCCAATGTACGAAGAAGTCGGCCACAACCTGAGATTTGATTGCATCTCGCCTATCGAATTGTGGAGCATAAGGTGACAATTCAATTGCCCATTTTTCTATTCGGCCACTTGCATCTTTGTTGCTCAATATGTCGGCTATGGGTGCTTCACAAATCACCTTGATGGGGTGCTCTTCGAAGTAATGTTTAAGTTTCTTTGCTGACATGTGCACCCCATATGCCATCTTCTGATAATGTGGGTAATTTTGTTTTGAGGCTGATAGTACCTCGCTTAGGTAATACACCGGCCTTTGTACTGATTTATCATCTTCAATTCGTTCCACCACGATCACAGCGTTCACTACTCTGTTGGTGGCTGCTATGTAAAGTAACATAGGCTCTTTCGATAATGGAGAAGCCAAGACCGGCGCTGTGACCAACATCTTTTTCAATTGATGAAATGCATTGTCTGCTTGTGGAGTCCAAATGAATTTATACGATTTTTTCATCAGCTGATAAAGTGGTAGTGCTTTCTCTCCCAGTCGACATACAAATCGGCTGAGCGAGGCTAAGCAACCTGTGAACTTTTGTACGCAATTTAGACATCTTGGCAATTCCATCCTTTCCACTGCTTTTATCTTAGTTGGGTTGGCCTCTATACCTCGGCTAGATACGAGAAAACTGAGCAATTTTCCCGCTGGCACACCAAATGTGCATTTTTCGTTAAGCTTCATTCGAACCTTCTCGGGGTTCGCAAAGTCTGCGGATATCATCCAATAGCGTTTTTTCTTTGGTTTTGATAACCACATCATCTACATATACTTGTACATTTTTCCTATCTGGTCATGTAGACATTTTTGCATGCATCTACGTCGTTGCTCTGCAAGGCGCAGGCCGAATGGCATGGTGCGATAGCAATAAGCCCCGTACGGGGTAATAAACACAGTCTTTATTTGATCGGCCGGATTTAACGGTATCTGGTGAAAACCAGAATACGCGTCTACAAATGATAATAGTTCACAACCAGCGGTCGAATCAATGACTTGGTCTATTCTAGGTAAAGGAAAAGGATATTTTGGACACGCCTTGTTCAGGTTCGTGTAATCGATACACATTCGCCATACAATGGCTACATTTGGATCATCCTTCTTATTTTCCACTAGCACCGGGTTTGATAACCAATCCGGATACAGCACCTCCATGATGAACCCGACCGCGAGGAGCCGAGCTATTTCATCCCCTATTATTTTTCTCCTGTCTTCGGCGAAGCGGCAGAGAGGTTGCTTCACCGGCCTTGCTCCCGACCTTACATTCAGAGAGTGCTCAGCCAACTCCCTCGGGACACCTTGCAGATCCTGAGTTGGCCATGCAAAGATATCCCGATTCTCACGGAAGAAGTTGGTGAGCTCGCTTTCCTATTTAGCATCTAGGCCGGCACCAATGGTGATGGTGCGCTCTGGGAACTGCTCATCTATCTGGAACTTTTTTGTTTCTTTAGTCGGCTGAAAAGAGACACTTCCATGCGGGTTGGCTAATGCCGACATATTCAATTGTGTCGACTGAGCGAGGGCTGCCACCTCCTGAATCCTTCCTTTTGCTCTTGCTATTACCAATGACTCGGCCAGATTTGATCCGGCTGAAGCACACTCCATTGACTTCCTGTAATCCCCTGCTACTGTTATCACCCCTTGTGGCCCGGGTAACTTCATTTTCAGACAACTTATATGGCAGCTGCTCATGAATTTGGCCAATGCTGGCCGTCCGAGTAGAGCATGATAGCAACTCTCTAGATCCACCACCTCAAACTCTAAATTTTCTGCTCTGCAATTATCTCTTGTGCCGAATAAGACATCCACTCGAACCTTACCAATGGGTTCGCAGGAAAGCCCTGGTACTATCCCATGGAAAGTGGTCCTCATGGATTGCAGCATGTTCTGCGATATTCCGAGTTTATGCATCGTATCTTTGTACATGATATTGATACTGCTCCCATTGTCAATGAGTACCTTTAAAAATTTCACATTAATGCTTGGTCCGACAAATGTCGTATCCAACACGAGTGCATACGACCCCGGACTCGGCATTATCTTGGGGTGATCCTTTATGCTCCAAGTTACTTCTTGATCCGACCAAGGCACATATCTTGGTACTGCCGGCATAACCGCATTTACTTCCATAAGCCGGCGCTGTACACTCTTCTTGTCTTGCTGTTCTGTTGTGAACACGCAATACGACTGATGATGTTCTCTGTAATCATTGCGTACATTATTTCCTGAATTTGTCCTTCCATCTGGACCTTGGTTTATCACTTGATGCACCGCATCTCTCCGGTCCGAGTTTTCATACCTCGGGGGAGGAGGTGGTAACATCAGTTGTTGTGCATTTGCTCCGCCAATCGGGTGATCGCTGATGTGCCTGGAGAGACGCTGCCTGTATGCCTGCGGGGTTACCCATTGCATTTTTCATCCATGCACATTGGCGGGTTGTATGGTTGGCTGGTCTGGCCGGGTTTGACGTGTGAAATTTACACGGGTGATCTAACATAGACTCAAACGTGTACTTCGGCCTCTCCTGCCATTGCTTATTTTGCTCTGGTGTCCACTGTCTTTTTCCTTCATTCCTTGGTGTCCACTGCTGAGGACCATTCTTTTGCCATTGACTATTTCCGTGACTCGGCTGATCTTGCACTATTGCTGGCACCTGAGTTGAACCATATCTATAATACAATCTCTCTTCTCTTCTTCTTCCTCTGAAGTCATTGCGCCTGGATGACCCGGCCACGTCTCTTGCATATTGATCTTGATGTTCTCGATGATCTGTCGACATTAATTCTGGTTGCGTCGGATCTCCCAATGCATAGGAATCCGCTATCCTGATGGTTTCTGCCAATGTGGTTGGCATATCTCTTTGCAGTCGCTGCCATAACACACTGGCATAGCGGCATCCTTGGGCGAACCAAGCTATTGCCTGTGACTCTATAACTCCCTCGCACGAATTTCTCAGGTTACACCACCGAGTTAAGAATTCTCTGTCTGTGTCATTCGGCCTTTGCTTGCACATGGCTAGCTGTTGCGGCCTGTTTGGCCTCTTGTAAGTACTGGTAAAATTGCTAACAAACATTTCTTCAAAATCTAACCAACAGTTGATGCTGCCTGCTGGCAGGTTATTCAGCCTTACTCTAGCTGGTCCTTCCAACATTTGCGGGACATATCGTACTGCCCATCGTAAGTTTCCACCAGCTATTTTTATAGCAGTGGCATAGTCAATCAACCAATCCTGTGGTTTAGTGCTCCCATTGTATGTTTTTGTGCCTCTTGCCAGCTGAAAGTTCGGCATAGGCGGCTCACCCATGATCCGAGGTCCGAAGCACGACGGACCTGGTGGACCCTGTTCTTCTAGCAGTTCGGACCGGTATAGCCGATCCAGCTTCACTCTGGCGTCAGTTGACGGTAAATCTTTGTACAGAACTCTCTCCTGCATTCCATAGTGGTTATTTCCACCATGAATCGCATATTCCATCTCGGAATATCCATCATTATACCTCTCATTCACCTGGTTGTGGCGAACTGGTCTCACTTCTCTTTCCTGCCTTGGTTCATGTCTCGGCTGCGGGTTGGGTGGAGGTTCTCTCCTTCCTTCGACCGGGATATTGTTCTCGCGATTCCCTCTTCCGAGTTCTCCTCTTCCGAGATCTCCATTGCCTCGGCTTCCGCCGCCCTTCTCGGCACGGCCGGGGTTTCTCTCGCCACTGTTACCTCGGCTTACATTGCCTCTGTTCTCATTTTCTTTTCCGGCTATCGCCGGATCATATGGAACAATTTGCTTATTTCTCTTTCCCGAAGTTACCGCTCTGTCCTTTCGTGCATTGTTTCCGGGTGAAGATGCTGCTGCCACAGATAAGGCAGGTGTTTCTCCAGCCGAGTGAACCATTCGCGAGTGTTTCTCAGCATTTCTTCATTCTGTTGGTTCGCAACGCGCACCAGCTCATTCACTCTTTCTTGCTGTTTCTGCCGGGCTTCGCCGGTCAATCCTTCTAACTCTAATGCTGCGGCATTTGCCGCTCTCAGGTTCTTTGTCGGGGTACTGTATCTCGGCAAGCCTAGATCAACTGAATCTGACTTATGAGCATCATGCTCCTTGTTGATATCATCTATGAGGTTCTTTCCTCTTAATATCAACTCGTCAACCCGCTCGGGGGCGACGTCAAGCTTGTTTGCCCTGGCATATTCTCGCAGGGTCCTGTTTAAGGACTCCCGCAAGGCCGACACCTTTTTTGCCTCTACCAGCACCTTTTGCCTGGTTTCTTCCAACTCAGCCTGAGCATTTGCCGGATCAAGTATCGGTGCTACATGTGTAGTCAGATTATCTATGGTTGCCTGAAGAATGTTTTCTGGTCTTTCCAGAGGTGGCCCTCTTACCCTTGGTGCCTTTGGGGTTGTCTCCTGTACCTCGGTCTGGTTGACCATTGAAGGAATTACCTCGGAGGGTTGTGGAGCTGTCGCTCGACGCGACCGCACGCCCGCAGGTCTCGCTGATCCCGCTTACTCCCGCCGCACTTTGCTGCGACCATCACCTCGACGCTGCTGACAGGGCGTGCCCCGCGCGGATTGCTCACTGCGCTAAGGGGAGGTTCTCCTAAAACAACAACCTGGTGAGGATAAACGCCGGAGATGTCGACACCGACGTAGATCTGGTGCATGCCCAAGCTGATGAAGACGCCGTTGCGCGGAGGAGCTTTTACCTTGAAGCTGCCCGCGTTATCGCTGACGTAGTCACAGAGATCAAATCTCCGGACCAAGCCAGAGACAATGCGCTCGCCAGTGTCGATGCATTTTCCCGTCCGGATCATGACTCCAGCTAGCACTTGCTGGCCCACGGTGCGCCAAGCCGTGGTGGTGGCAGATACCATGGGTAGGCTAAAGTATGGGGCCAATGGATGCTAGAGGGATCTGGGGAGGGAAGATGTAGTTGATTCTACACACAAAAGACTAAGGCAAAGATCTTTATTTCTCCTTCCTTGGGCTACAATTGCTCCTTGAGCTGTGTACAAGAAGAAAGAGAGAACTTTACCAGCCTAACGGTACTAAATGAGCCGATGCCCTCCTCAGGGTCCAAGCCTCCCCTTATAAAGGAGAGCCGTGGGTTCCTTTAGGGCTGACGTGGCAAGCATATTCGAGGAATATGCTTGTCCCAATATAGTAGTTCGGCGGCCTCCTTTCCCTTTCGCCCCTCTAATGATGGCAAGGTTCCAGAGGGCCCCTCCTGCGTGCCTCGGGCTTCAGGACTGTCACCTCCGTGACCTCCTTCTGCCCCTCTGTCGCTCTGCGCATTTGTCCCTTGTGCTTGGCTCTGCTCAGATTCTCCCTAGCCTGTGGCTGGAGTTTGACTTTAGGCTTCTCCTTCTCCTGCAAGCTTCGTATCATTCGTCCCTGCTTCACGCAACTCGGCTCGTCCTTCACCTGCATTAAGATTACTCGGTCTAACCCGGCCGACTTACGCAGTATCTCGGCCGGGTAATGCCTTGCCATTATCATAAGGGTCTTGCCCTTTCCTATCTCGGCCGACCTCTACATGATTCGGCCGACTCAGACTGTAACTCGGAAACTGGACGAGGAACATACTTTCGTCTTTCCCCGTCTTTACCCTATCCGAGGTCACCTCCCCAATAGAAACTCTTCTCTTGAAATTGTCGAACCCCTGATACGTCGGAAACGTATCTATGATTTTTGATGTTCCATGCTTGTTTAGTATCTAATTTGCTTTGCTTTGTCTATACTTTGAAGTGTTTTTATATGTTTTCTGGAACTAACCTATTAACAAGTTGTCACAGTGCCAGTTGCCTGTTTTCTTCTGTTTTTGGTTCTAGAAAGGCAGAAAATCAATATTCTCGGAAATGGACGGGACAAAGCCAAAGTCAATATTTTACCGTGGGCGACACAAAGTCCAGAGGAGAGATGGAGGGGCGCCACGGGGTGGCCACACCCCCCAGGCCCGGCCAAGCCTGGCCCGCTCCTAGGCAGGGGGTGGGCTCCCCTGGCACCCTCCTTCCTCGCCTCCTCGCCTATAAGAAGCCCCCGATGCAGAAACCCTAGGCACCCGATCAAAACTCCACGAAACCGTCTGTATACGTCGCCACCATTGTCCCTAGATCGGGGGGATCTGAAGTTCTTCCCAGCACCCTGCCGGAGGGGAGATCATCCCGGAGGCCTTCTTCTCTGGTATGATGTGTGAGTAGTTCCACCTTGGACTATGGGTCCATGTAGTAGCTAGATGGTTGTATCTCCTCCTTGTGCTTTCATGTATAGATCTTGTGAGATCCGTTCATGATCAAGATATAATCTATTTGTAATCATGCATGTTGTGTTTGCGGGGATCCGATGGATATTGAGATTACTACGTCAGATTGATTAATGGTTTTGTCTATATAATTCTATCATGTCTATGTTGTTTGTGATCTTGCATGCTCTCCGTTGTTAGTAGCTATCTTGGCCAAGTAGTTGCTAGTGACTCCAAGAGGGGGTATTTATGCTCGATAGTGGGTTCATGCCTCTAGTTTCCAAGGGAAGTGACAAAAATCTCTTCGGTTGTAGATGTGATGTTGCCACTAGGGAGAAAACAACGATCTCTTGTTCATGGAGCAAGTGGATTGTTTACCTTACACACTTTTCTTAAAGAAGTTGTCTGTTGCTTGCAACTTAATACTGGAGGGGGTTCGAATGATAACCTAAAGGTGGACTTCTGTAAGGTTCCCAACCTTTAATAAGGTAGAGATCCCTGTGTTTACAATGCTAGTCCTTGGATCAATAGCTAGCATTCACAGTTAATATGTAATATCAAGAAACAAAGGTCATAATACAACTTTATAACTAGGAATAAAATAATTCATTACATCTTACATAGCTCATTTGGCTATCTCATTACAATGCAGCAGAATATAACAATAGCATGGGGTCCTTCATCTTCAAAGTGCCACAAGCAGACATGTTGGTTGCTGACTTGTAATCCTAATCAATAAACTTCACTAATATCAAAAAAACCTGCAACATAACAAGTTACAGCCATAAGCGTCAATACATTTGAATTGTATTGGCAAGTGATACTATGGTAGTATAGTGGAGTCTATTATCTATATGCATTTGGCTAACTGGAGCTTAGGCTTGCTTTGCTCAAAATAATTTTTCCTTATCATTTGATAACACTAAGTTTTTTTGCTTGACAAAATCACCCAAGGCATCTCCCAATAGAAATTGGTGATTCTTCAACCCTTGTTCAACCACAAGTTTTTAACTTAGAAATTGGGATGAGGAGATTCTTGATAGCTTCCATTTCTTGATGCTCAAATTGTCCTTTACCAGGGACATAGCTAAGTACTTAGATTTTTCACTCTGCAGAGGTGGTGCACTTTTCCCACAAGACTTGGTTTCACCAAGACAAGATCTTTTAGAAGCCTGCCCTTAGACCAGAATGGATGCGTTCCAACCTATCATTCCCCTACCACCAACTGTCCATTTGGCTAAGTTATTGCAACCTATATGATCCAGGCAGAGCCCATAATGCCAAGTGGCTGCACTTGAAGCTTCTCAACATTTGACATCTCAAATCTCTTTGTTCCTGGGTGTCCATCCACAAGTGAGATACACAAGGTAAACCATAGAAATGGGCCTTGTGAACCACTCAACACGAACCATTCCTTCCATTCCACCCAGGTGATTCATTCACTTAGTTGTTTTATTAAACAAAACACAAGTCCTTGACTTAGAAATATTCCATAGCATGAAATATAATCCACCCTTGTTTTCTACTAGCTAAGCTAAGCATGATAGTAGTAGGAATCTTAACTTAGGAAATTCTACTAAGGTTTCATCTACTATGATTTCCCATGGCATAGTTTACACTTAGCAAAATTCCATGAAAGTCCTACTTGGAAATATCACTAATGCATAGTGAAAATAATGGGACAAAATTATGAAGCATCACTTGCCTTTTTGGTAGAGAATATAAGTTCACTCCTTGTCTTTGCAATGATCACACTCTTCAAATCACTACAATTCAATCAAGCAAGGGCACAATTTCAATCTACCATTCAAGCAACATCACATAAATTAATAGAATCAAAACAATGCATGCAAGCATGCCAAACTTTGTTTTATTTACAGAAGTGGTTTATAATAGGTTATAAACATTCTAAAACACTTATTGGTCATTTTATAAAGAGGCCAAACTATTTGCAAAAGATTTTACCTATAAACCAATTTTCAAACCAAATCATTATTTTATGTGGTTGAAAATGCCTTTATCAAAGTAGCAATCTTTATAGGGTTCACCAAACACATTTTTAAATCATAAAACTTGGTTCTTGGGGTCAGAGAGTTTAATTCAAAACATTTCTCAAAGGTTTTCCTCCAAAAGCATTTTTAATAAATAAACATTATCTTTATTTGTCTAGAAATGGTTTAAATCAAAGATTTATTCTTTTGCTTCACCGAATATATTTTTGAAACAACTAATTGATTTCTATGGTCAGTAGGTTCAAAACAAACCATTTGCCAAAGATTTTATCTCAAAAGTAATTTTAGAACAAACATTATATTCTAAATATGCCTACACAAGTTTCTGCAAAAACAAACAATTTAACAGAAGCAATTTACTAAACAAAGGGCATGGTCAGAAAGTACTTGTCTTGCTGAATCCATTGATAAAAAATTGCAAAATTTGGACGTGTGGTTTGAAAGTTATGAATTTTTCAAATTGGAACATCTAATAGACAAGTTTCTGGTTTTTAAAACAATCTCTGGACACGTGGGTCGATTACGATTAAAACGGTTCATGCGGATTGAGCTCTGTGGAGCGTTGGATCTTAATGAAATCGTGCGGCACAGAAGCAAGCATACCCTTTCATTTATGTTCTATCGCGTGTGTTAGATTTTAATCCTATGGCTGACGTTCGAGCAACCATTGAGTGGTGGGGCTGGCAGCGGCGACTGGCAGCGTGCGGTCAGACGGTGGCGTTGCTGGTGATGCAGGAAGCGGGAGAGGGTGGGGAGAAGCTCACCAGGTTCGCGGGGTCGTGGTGGTGCTCGAGATGCCTGCTGTTTATCGAGGGGCGCGCTGGAGTTGCGTGGATTGCTCGCCATAGAGATGTCTGGCGACGGGCACACACTATCGTTGTCGGGGACGTCGCTGTAGAGCACGTGAGAGGGAACAGATGGTGCTATTAGACGCGTGGAAGAGTAGGGAGTATGGGAGCATCAAAGAGAGAGGGTGGCGCGGTCAGAGACTACCTGTGGAGCTCATCGGAGTTGGAGCAGACGGTGGCGCGGTCAGACGAGGTGGTTGCCGACAATAGGGGCATGCGCGAGCAAGCTGAGGCCACTGGGAGACGTGTATGGAAGAGGGGAGCAGGCTCGCGTGGTCGAGGAGGCGAGGGGCGGCAGGGTTTGGCCGGAATCGGAGGTGGAGCTCGCCGGAGACAGTGGCGGTCGAAGCAGAAATCAGGGCAGTCTGGGGGCAGAGAGGGCCGGGCGAAAGAGGGGAAAGAGAGAGGGGGAGCAGGCGACTTAGTAAGCGTGATCGCTGGGAGGATTTATTCACCAAATAACTCGTATTGAATCAGATTAAACGCGGAGGAAACTGTCAGGTGAGTTCATCGCGGGGAGGACGAAGCTGACTTGGAAGTGGGGTCGCTTGGCAGCGAGAGAGAGAGGAGTAGGAGGTGGGGTCCAACCGTCAATGACACTGTGGTTTCGTTTGCGAGTGAAAATCATTTCACTACGGGGTAGATGGAGTGGGCTGCTGATGGGCTTAGTGGGCTAGGTTAGTTGGGCTGCTCCTATTCCATTTTTTTATCTGATTGTTTTTCCTTTTTCCATTTCTATTAATATGTTTTGGTTTTTTTAATTAATTCAAACATCAATTTGATTTCAAACCTCAACCAAATTTTTTGTAGATTCATATACTAATTATTAGCACATTCCAAAGTCAAATTTAGAATAATATATTTATCCTTTTAGTGTCTTTTAATTATTTAAAATAGGCTCTAGTATTAATTAAATAAGATTTAATAATATTTTTCAATCTCCATTTGAATTCAAATCACCACCAAACTTTGGGTGAATTTTTATTCTGTTTATCAACATATTTCAAAGTCCAAAATAAAATAATTCTTTTAGGATCTATTAATAATTAAATAAAAGACCATAGTCTTTAATTCAAATAGGTTTTAATTTATTTTAAAACTCTTTTTGAAATCTAAATAATATCAAAATATTTTCAGTAGGTTTATTTGAAAAACAAAAACACTTGAAAATCTTATTAACAATAAATTAACAAGTTTTAGTGTTTATTTAAAATGGAAAAGCCTTTACTTTAATAAAATTGGATATTAATAAATCCTCATTATTTTATTTAAATAAACCTTTACTCTTTTTATTAAATAGAAATATTTTATTTCAAAAGCTTGGCCAAGATTTAATTTGGCTCTATAAAATAATCCTTATTTATATTTCTACCTTTGCTTCATAAAAACCATATCTTTTTATTTAAAGATCCAAAAATAGAGATTCCAACTATTATAACTTTATTTATTATTTGTTTATCTTTTTAAATCCTTTTAGGATTATTTGCTCACCATTTGGTATGGATTTTAGATAAGGGCTTTATTAGCTTTGGGAAATCAATTTCCTAATCTTATTAAATTCATAAGGTTTTATCTATGGCTCCAAATTAAGTGAATCCAATTCATATGGTTTTATAATATTTCTAATAATCATTATTGATCAATTTGAAATGTTTGTTTGGCCAATTTTTATATGGATCAAATCCATAGGCTTGGACATAACTTGGAAATGATTTTCTTCCATTAGGATTTTAGGGTTTTGGTTTATTCTCCAAGTGTTTACATTTCAAGATGCATTTTATGAGGAATGCATTCCACTTGATTTGAATTTAATTAGATTAAAACATTAACCAAAGTTTGTTCAAGATGGGATTTTAAGTTTCCATTTAGAAACAAAAGTTTCTTTTCACCCTAAAAATCAACAATAATTTATTTTGTTTATTTATTTTTCACATTACAAGATTTGGAAAATCTTGGGACGTGACAGGCTACGACCCTTAAAATAAATCTCGTCCCGAGATTTGGGGAGGCTAGGGGTTACAAGTTGGCTCAAAGCAACTAGGGTACTACCACCCTTAAAATTTTTCCAACTAGATTACATCTTGGCTTTCTTGGGATCTTGTTGAAGCTTCTCTGGACACTTGTCTACATAATGGCCTAGCTCTTTGCATTTGAAACACATCACTTGGCTATTATCCTTCTTCTCCTTTGGTATCAATTCTTCTTGTTTATTTCCTTGGTTCTTCTTCTTTTCTAGGCAATCACTGGCATAGTGTCCCATTTCTTTGCAATTGTAACATTGCAACTGGCTTATGTCCTTCTTCTTCTTCTTTTTGGGTCACTCCAAAGCTAGGAGTTCTTCTAGTTCATGCTCTTCATACTTCACCACATAGGTGGGAAATCTTTCTCTCTTCTTGGGGCAGTTACTAGAAATATGACCTTCTTCTCCACAAGAGTAGCAACATTTTGAGGTCTCTTTAGATTTGGCCTTATGATGCATAGTATTGACTTTGCCTTCATCCTTCTTGGTAGAAGTTGTTCCTTCATGAGGGTTTACAAATTGTTGATGCACTCCACCTTGTTTCCTTTGTTGAACTATGGAATAGATGGGGCATTGGATAGGGACATGATTATTTCCTTCACATAGGAAACAAGTAGCTTGAGATGTGAGGCATTGATTATTTGGATGTTTCTCTTCACAGTTGGGGCAATGATCTTCATGCTCTTTGGAAGTGTGATCCTTGTCTCCACAAATATTGCAAGCTTGAGTTCCTTCTAGAATATCTTCCTTGATATCCTTGTTGTCACAAATTCTTTGGGAAGGGTTGTCTCCCATGTTGATCAATTGACTTGTCATCCTATGCAACAATTGGGTTTGGGTTTCCAAAAACCTTTGCATGGTTGGATCTACCTCACTGGTGTTGGCTATAAATTGAGCTGCCACTTGGTTCAACTGGGTTTGGGTTACTATGAGTTCTCTCATGTTGGTCTCTTGGTTGTTGTTGTTATCACCATCCTTGATGTTAGAGTTTCCTGGAGTAGTCATCTGTTTGGGTTGGGTTGGGATTAGAATAGGCAAAATATTTCTAAGGGAATAATTCTAATCACACACATTACAATTCACACAAGCAAAGTGCAATCAATCACAAACAAACATTCCACTCAAACAACAAGTTTCAAGCACACTTATAGGCAACAAAATAGTTTGTTACACCACATAAGTTGGTGGATTTGACTTAAACTAAATATGGTGGTCCAACTATATGGTTCACTTGAAATTATTCCATCCTTTGATTCTTCTTGAATGAGATCATGGTTTCCTTGGGAAAATTCTTGGTCACAAAAACTTCAAAGGTGATGATGATTCCCAAGTTGTGTTTCCTTAGTCTTCAAATCTTGAGCAACATTTCTTGTCTCACTTGTAGTCCTTAGTGATATCCAAGGTTGAAGTCCTTGTTGATAATAAGGTTGAAATCACTTGAAGATGTTGAAGTCATTAGAGTTGATGAAGTCCTTTGCTCATGGTGAAGTCTTTGGCCATGGGGTAGGCTTTGTCCATCAAGTTTGAAAAAGAAGAGATGTAGAGTTAAAATCAATAGATTGAGGAAAGAGTTTACAAGATTGTTTGCAAATAAGTTTTGGAACAAAATCAACTCCTATTTTTCTAAGGATTTTTTTCCAATCCTAGGGTTACAATCCTACAGGCAACACAATGCTCTGATACCATCTGTAAGGTTCCCAACCTTTAATAAGGTAGAGAACCCTGTGTTTACAATGCTAGTCCCTGGATCAATAGCTAGCATTCACAGTTAAGATGTAATATCAAGAAACAAAGGTCATAATTCAACTTTATAACCAGGAATAAAATAATTCATTGCATCTTACATAGCTCATTTGGCTATCTCATTACAATGCAGCAGAATATAACAATAGCATGGGGTCCTTCATCTTCAAAGTGCCACAGGCAGACATGTTGGTTGTATGCTTGTAATCCTAATCAATAAACTTCACTAATATCAAACAAACCTGCAACATAACAAGTTACAGCCACAAGGGTCAATACATTTGAATTGTATTGGCAAGTGATACTATGGTAGTATAGTGGAGTCTATTATCTATATGCATTTGGCTAAGTGGAGCTTAGGCTTGCTTTGCTCAAAATAATTTTTCCTTATCAGTTGACAACACTAAGTTCTTTTGCTTGACAAAATCATCCAAGGCATCTCCCAATAGAAATTGGTGTTCCTTCAACCCTTGTTCAACCACAAGTTTTTAACTTAGAAATTGGGATGAGGAGATTCTTGATAGCTTCCATTTCTTGATGCTCAAATTGTCCTTTACCAGGGACATGGCTAAGTACTTAGATTTTTCACTCTGCAGAGGTGGTGCACTTTCCCCACAAGACTTGGTTTCACCAAGACAAGATCTTTCAGAAGCCTTCCCTTAGACCAGAATGGACGCGTTCCAACCTATCATTCCCCTACCACCAACTGTCCATTTGGCTAAGTTATTGCAACCTATATGATCCAGGCAGAGCCCATAATGCCAAGTGGCTGCACTTGAAGCTTCTCAACATTTGATATCTCAAATCTCTTTGTTCCTAGGTGGCCATCCACAAGTGAGATACACAAGGTAAACCATAGAAATGGGCCTTGTGAACCACTCAACACAAACCATTCCTTCCATTCCACCCAGGTGATTCATTCACTTAGTTGTTTTATTAAACAAAACACAAGTCCTTGACTTAGAAATATTCCATAGCATGAAATATAATCCACCCTTGTTTTCTACTAGCTAAGCTAAGCATGATAGTAGTAGGAATCTTAACTTAGGAAATTCTACTAAGGTTTCATCTACTAGGATTTCCCATGGCATAGTTTACACTTAGCAAAATTCCATGCAAGTCCTACTTAGAAATATCACTAATGCACAGTGAAAATAATGGGACAAAAGTATGAAGCATCACTTGCCTTTTTGGTAGAGAATATAAGTTCACTCCTTGTCTTTGCAATGATCACACTCTTCAAATCACTACAATTCAATCAAGCAAGGGCACAATTTCAATCTAACATTCAAGCAACATCACATAAATTAATAGAATCAAAACAATGCATGCAAGCATGCCAAACTTTGTTTTATTTACAAAAGTGGTTTATAATAGGTTATAAACATTCTAAAACACTTATAGGTCATTTTATAAAGAGGCAAAACTATTTGCAAAAGATTTTACCTATAAACCATTTTAAACCAAATCATTATTTTATGTGGTTGAAAATGCCTTTATCAAAGTAGCAATCTTTATAGGGTTCACCAAACACATTTTTAAATTATAAAACTTGGTGCTTAGGGTCAGAGAGTTTAATTCAAAACATTTATCAAAGGTTTTCCTCCAAAAGCATTTTTAATAAATAAACATTATCTTTATTTGTCTAGAAATGGTTTAAATCAAAGATTTATTCTTTTGCTTCACTGAACATATTTTTGAAACCACTAATTGATTTCTATGGTAAGTAGGTTCAAAACAAACCATTTTCCAAAGATTTTATCTCAAAAGTCATTTTAGAACAAATCTTATATTCTAAATATGCCTACACAAGTTTCTGCAAAAACAAACAATTTAACAGAAGCAATTTACTAAACAAAGAGCATGATCAGAAAGTACTTGTCTTGCTGAATCCATTGATATAAAATTTTCAAAATTTGGACGTGTGGTTTGAAAGTTATGAATTTTTCAAATTGGAACATCTAATAGACAAGTTTCTGGTTTTTAAAACAATCTCTGGACACGTGGACTGTTCTGATTCGTCGAAAACGGTTCGTGCGGATTGAGCTCTGTGGAGCGTTGGATCTTAATGAAATCGTGCGGCACAGAAGCAAGCGTACCCTTTCGTTTATGTTCTATCGTGTGCGTTAGATTTTAATCCTATGGCTGACGTTCGAGCAACCATTGAGTGGCGGCGACTGGCGGCGTGCGGTCAGACGGTGGTGTTGCTGGTGATGCAGGAAGCGAGAGAGGGTGGGGAGAAGCTCACCAGGTTCGCGGGGTCGTGGTGGTGCTCGAGGTGCCTGCTGTTTGTCGAGGGGCGCGCTGGAGTTGCGTGGATTGCTCGCCGGAGAGATCTCTGGCGACGGGCACGCACTGTCGTTTTCGGGGACGTCGCTGTAGAGCACGGGAGAGGGAACATATGGTGCTATTAGATGCGTGGAAGAGTAGGGAGTATGGGAGCATCAAAGAGAGAGGGCGGCTCGGTCAGTGACTACCTGTGGAGCTCGTCAGAGTTGGAGCATACGGTGGCGCGGTCAGACGAGGTGGTTGTCGACGATAGGGGCATGCGCGATCAAGCAGAGGCCACAAGGAGACGCGTATGGAAGAGGGTAGCAGGCTCACGTGGTCGAGGAGGCGAGGGGCGGCAGGGTTTGGCCGGAATCGGAGGTGGAGCTCGCCGGAGACAGTGGCGAAAGCAAATCGAGGCGGTCTTGGGCGCGTAGAGGCGAAAAGAGGGGAAAGAGAGAGGGGGAGCAGACGACTTAGTAAGCGTGATCACGGGGAGAATTTATTCACCAAATAACTCGTATTGAATCAGATTAAACGCGGAGGAAACTGTCAGGCGAGTTCATCGCCAGGGAGTGGGTCGCTTGGCGGCAAGAGAGAGGGAGGAGGAGGTGGGGGGTCAGCCGTCGGTGACACTGTGGGGTCGTTTTGCAGTGAAAATCGTTTCACTGCGGGGTAGATGGAGTGGGCTCTTGATGGGCTTAGTGGGCTAGTTGGTTGCTCCTATTCCATTTTTTATGTTATGTGATTGTTTTCCTTTTTCATTTCTATTAACTGCTTTTGGTTTTGTTTAATTAATTCAAACATCAATTTGATTTCAAACCTCAACCAAAATTTGTGTAGATTCATATACTGATTAATAGCACATTCCAAAGTCAAATTTAGAATAATATATTTATCCTTTTTAGTGTCTTTTAATTAGGATCTAGTATTAATTAAATAAGATTTAATAATATTTTTCAATCTCGATTTGAATTCAAATCACCACCAAACTTTGGGTGAATTTTTATTCTATTTATCAACATATTTCAAAGTCCAAAATAAAATAATTATTTTATTCTTTTAGGATCTATTAATAATTAAATAAAAGACCATAGTCTTTAATTCAAATAGGTTTTAATTTATTTTAAAACTATTTTTGAAATCTAAATAATATCAAAATCTTTTCAGTAGGTTTCATTTGAAAAACAAAAACACTTGAAAATCTTATTAAAAATAAATTAACAAGTTTTAGTGTTTAATTAAAATGGAAAAGCCTTTACTTTAATAAAATTGGATATTAATAAATCCTCATTATTTTATTTAAATAAACCTTTACTCTTTTTATCAAATAGAAATATTTTATTTCAAAAGCTTGGCCAAGATTTAATTTTGCTCTATAAAATAATCCCTATTTATATTTCTACCTTTACTTTATAAAACCATATCTTTTTATTTAAAGATCCAAAAATAGAGATTCCAACTATTATAACTTTATTTATTATTTGTTTATCTTTTAAAATCCTTTTAGGATTATTTTCTCACCATTTGGTATGGATTTTAGATAAGGGCTTTATTAGCTTTGGGAAATCAATTTCCTTATCTTATTAAATTCATAAGGTTTTATCTATGGCTCCAAATTAAGTGAATCCAATTCGTATGGTTTTATAATATTTCTAATAATCATTCTTGATAAATTTGAAATGTTTGTTTGGACAATTTTTATATGGATCAAATCCATAGGCTTGGAGATAACTTGGAAATGATTTTCTTCCATTAGGATTTTAGGGTTTTGGTTTATTCTCCAAGTGTTTACATTTCAAGATGCATTTTATGAGGAACGCATTCCACTTGATTTGAATTTAGTTAGATTCAAACATTAACCAAAGTTTGTTCAAGATGGGATTTTAAGTTTCCATTTAGAAACAAAAGTTTCTTTTCACCCTAAAAATCAACAATAATTTATTATGTTTATTTATTTTTCACATTACAAGATTTGGAAAATCTTGGGATGTGACAACTTCTAGTCATAGATGCAGTTGGATGGCGGTCTATGTATCTTGTTGTATTTCCCAATCGAATCGCATAGGATCTTTTTGTCTAGTATTACATTGTTATGCCTTGGTCAGTTCCTGTCAATTGCCCTGCTGTAATTTGTTTACCCTTCATGCCATGTTGTTTATCTAAGGAGAGCACCTCTAGTGAACTATGGACCCCGGTCCAATCTTTACCATTATACACCTTCCACTGTTACTGTTTACTTGCTGCAAACCACCATTACCTTCCACACCGTATAGTTAATCCTTTGTTACAGCAACCAGTGAGATTGATAACCTCACTGTTAGTTGGGGCAAAGTCTTGAGTTTGTGTTGTGTAAGTTTCCATGTTGCTTGCAACACCTATGTGACGTTTCCTTCCTCCTGCTGGTTCGATAACCATGATTTGTTACTAAGGGAAGACTTGCTGTTGTGCTGCTTCACACCTTGCTCTTGGGGTTCCCAACAGGCTCCACATCAACTGAGCCATCAACCCCCAGTGTTTTTAGGTCAGAGGGTATTTGTAGGCGAAAGGGGAGGTCGAGGTGGAGTCCGAGGCGGCCACACCATGCCCTGGCACGGCCAGGCCTGGGTCACGCCTGGGGGTGGTGTGGGCCCCTCTGGTCTCTTCTCCCCTCCGTCTTCTGGATCCATGTGTCTCCTAGAAAAATAGGAGTTTTGGCATATTTTTTGGGATTCTTCCTGGAAGTTTATTTTCTACACAAAAATAAGACACCAAAGCAATTATGTTGAAAATAGCGTCAGTCTGTGTTAGTTTTATCCAAATCACACAAATTAGAGGAGAAACAATAGTAAAAGTGTTCAGGAAAGTAGATACGTTTTGGACGTATCAACTCCCCCAAGCTTAACTTATTGCTTGTACTCAAGCAATTCAGTTGAAAACTGAGTGCGATAAAAGAAACTTTCACGAACATATTTGCTTTATAAGATGTATATATTCTCAGCATATGAACAAAAACTCATGCAATTCCTAATAAAGAGTATGAAAATGAGTCTACTCAATAGTCATGCAAGCTATGAAGAGATTCCAACACAATAATAATAAGAAACATGAAACATAAGCATATGCAAGATTGTAATGCTCATAAGAAGATATGATAAAGTGGTATCTCACTTGCCTTTCTTTTTGGAGAAAAACATAAATGCCAAGGCACCTCTGAAGTTCAAGTGAAGACTAGAAGTAAAAATATCAAAGATACAAGCATCAAAGTTATGTCACAATTAACCACATTCTGGGACAAGCACATTACACTAAGAATGAAAGCTATGATCTCGGGAAGGTTCTCAAATAATAAATGGTGACTCGATATAATAGTGAAAGAAAAGATTAAAAAGTTTGAAAGGATTCTAACTGTTGAAAGTATGGTACTCATTATCTTTGAGCTCTCATTGCCCCTATCATAAGCATCTTTAAATGGTTAAGGTTAAAGTGAAAGCAAATATGAGTTATATGCTTGAAAAATCATAAGCTAAAAATACCATGCCCCTTAAGTACGAGGGTCGTTCCTCATGGTACTCAACTTTGGTCACAAGCAAGTCCTTGTCATTGTAAGTACATGTGTATCATAGAGAACCGTCAACGGGGTACCCCTTTCCCCATGACACAGGAGCTATCCCATGTCAAAATGACAAGGCAACAGACAATGAGCATCTCAGCGATCTTTTTATTTGCTATTTGCATAGGTTTTTTATTGAGGATGCTTAATATAATGCTCATCATGGTTATGCTGCAAGTTTCCACCATGATTAGGCATGGCTTAGGCTAGCCGCCCAGGCATTTCTCTAACACATTTACATAACTTCATGGACTTACAAGCTCCCATTTTATTTCACACCGCCGAATCCATAAACAAAAGAACATGATATCAACTGAATAGATATGTAAAAGTGTTGAAAGCATTCCCCATGACAACATGGTTCTGCTAACTCCCAACTGATAAATTGCAAGCATATAACTACATAGATGGTCACAATGGTTCAGGTTTATTAAGTGCAAGAAATAAAATGTGCCATCAATTTTGTGAGCGCTTTACTAACTAACTTCCGCATAGAAAGCAAACATTTTTATTCGGAAGAAAACAAGGCATAATAAGAATGCAATGAATGGCAATGATGCCAATAGGTGGATATGGTGGACACTTTTTGACAATTTTGGTTTTGGGGAGTTGGATGCACGAGTAGAAATCATACTCAGTGCAAGTGAAGGATAGTAATAGAAAGGGAGAGACAATCGATAGAGCAGTAACTGTCATAATCATGTTGCGATAAAATAAAATTAATAGTGGCATAAAAGTGACACAAGAACTCTGAGGCAAAATAAATCATCGAGGCTTAACTTACTTTTTGTTTAGTCATATGAATGCGTGAGCATGTGCCAAGTCGATTCAAATAAAACATTTAGAGGAGGATACCACAATGTCATACCAAGTTATGAATAGAACAATGCAAGCAAACATTTATATGACATGCTACAAACTATTAGTGATTGGAACTAATCATAAGAGAGCAAGAACTACTAATCATCCATTTAAATAACATACACCTTACATGAACATACTAAGCATGCCCACAATGATGATTATATGTACAAAAATGAAAACAAATAGAGTTCATACCAGCCTCATACCACACCTAGAGTTGTCATAAATCATCATTGCCTTTCACTTGTGTGGCTTGAATAATAATATGAAAACCTAACTCCAAGGAGTCACTGAGGACCGCTAAACCCTGCAACAAACTCTACAAAACCATAGAGGAACAACAAATATATTTGGGTTTTCGGTTTTTAAGGACAAGAACTGAAGGAACAAGCAAACAAAGCAAAATCTTTTTGGGTTTTTCGAATAATCCAACCAAAGCTAAAAAGGGTGAAGCAAGCCAAGGCTAATAGATAAAGAAGCGAACAAAGAGAAATAAAAAAATATTTTTGGTCTTTTTGTGTTTTGGAAAACAGAAACAAAACAAGAGCAAAAACTCAAAAGAAAGCGAAACATGGATATGCAAAGTACCGACAAAATATGATATGTAGATGAGTGTGATGTTGGTATACCTCCCTCCCAAGCTTAGGCTTTTGGCCTAAGTGGAGGTCAATCCCAAGCTGGCCAAGAAGGAGCGCCTCCATAATATGACGAAGAAGTGCCTTCGTCCTAATACGAACTCAAGGACGCCCCGGCGTAGTGCACAAAGTAGTCATAAGAGGGCATATCCCACTAGTGCTGCCCGTGGAAACCAAGCAAGCGGAGCTGCTCGTCCATCTCCTCCTTGGAGCGCGACCATGGCCTCCTGCAAATACTGAACAAAGTAGACTGTGCAAGGGAATTTCCCTCTCATCTCCGTCAGTAAACAACATCATGTAAACTAAACTCTCTTTAGTAGAGTTAGCAGTAACAAAGTGGTGTTCTTTCATAGCAGCTAGATCAAGCCTATGTGGGGCCAGCACTATATCATTTGGATCAACAGAAAGTCCAAGGCAGCAACCATGCGCGTAACAATAATGCCCCCATAAATGGGTCCTCTACCAGCTAGGCGGCGAGCAATGAGAGAACCAAGATTATACTTCGTTTCATTATTAAGTGCAACAACAAGAAAGGCTAAATGATAATTAGAAATATTACTAGTGTTCTCCCTACCAAGAATGCTAGTGGCAAGATAGTAAGCAAAATATCTAAGAGCCGGGAGTTGAATGTTTCTTATCTTCCCACGCTGGGATGTGCGGTCATCATCATTTGGTACACCTCGGTAGAGCTCCAGCAGGTTAGCGGGTCGACCTTGGATCTTCTTTCCTGTCCCAGTCATGCCAATTTCTATAATGCTGCAAAATCTTTCTAGTGGCATGGTAATAGGCATATCATAGATTTTGAATGAAACAGTTGAACTATAAGGGGTGTTAGTGAAAGTAAAGCTTTCAACAAAAGTTTTGGTGAGCAAACCATATTTCTCACTCTCATCCTGCATGTAAGTGGTTAGACCAACCCTCAGAACAAGAAGTAAGAAATCATCGAGGATCCCTGCAGCTTGCAAAAAGGCAAAACAAGGGAAGGTGGATGGGCGCGCATCTCCATCATCTCCCTTATTGCCAAAGCACAACGCAATAAGATATTCATTATATGATGGCCTAAATCTAGAAGATGATCTCGAGGCCTTGCCCTCCTAGGTGTGTATCTCTCAAACACTTATCCAAAAGTATGGTTGTCTATCTCTCTTTTTATTTTCTGAAATTTTTAGACAAACATCACAAAAAGTAATTGCAAAGTGACCACATAATGAAGGGAACTACATATAGCGACATGCAAGGGGGATAAACATGCATAGAAACAATTTCTATAAGCAAAGAACAAGCATGCAAGCTCACATAACCTGTCACCTATTGTAGCAAAATACTCAAGATATAATCCACTAATCATAAATCTACTTGGATAAGCGGAGGAGTCACATACTGGAGAACAAATGTTCCAAAAATCAGCAGCAAAGAGTGGCTGAGCAAGGAGATAAAAAATTGCGGTGAAGAACAGCAAGAACGCGAGCTTTGAGAAATTTTCCGGTGTTTTCTTGGGAGAGAGAGTGGAGTGGAAGGTGGCCGAGTAAGTTGAGGTCCAGGGGTGGCCCACACCATGGCCAGGCACGCCCCTGGGGTGACCGCGCCACCAGGTGGTATGCCTGCCTGGTGGGCCCCCCTGGGTCACACCAGGTGCCTCTCTGCCCCTTTTGGCATAAAAATTTAATATGAATTTTCTGGATTTTTTCGAGAAACTTTATTTTTGAGAAATTTTCAGGAATTGATAAATGATTTTATCCCAGAAAAATGATTTTGGAATGATGCAAAAACAATTCAAAGATAAAACTACAGAAGTTATAAGTCACTCTAATATGCAAGCAACTAGCAATACCACAACGAGCAAGGTGAAAGCAAAAATTAAAATAGATAAAATAAAAGTGAACAGGGATAATCATGGTGAAAACATTGTTTTGTTCAACAAAAATCTCTTTGTTGACAAGGTTGACCAGGTCTTGTTACCAAAACATTTTTATACGAAGCAAAACTTTGCATTTCACTAAATGATTATATTACCTCAACCTTGATAGCAATAGTCCCAATCATAATAGTTTCATAATTTTATTGTGGCATGGGACAATATATTTCTCCAACTTTGATGCTTTCAATATTTTCAATTGAATTTAGGCCATAATTATTATCAATCTTCTTGGGGAAATAGACAGTATGCTCCTTGTCATTAACATTAAAATTTACTTTTCCTTATTACAATTAATGACATCACCTGCAGTATTAAGAAAAAGTCTCCCAAGAATAATAGACATATTATCATCTTTAGGCATTTAAAGCACAACAAAGTCAATTAATATCAAACAATTATGAGCCAGTTGAATAGGAACATCCTCACATATACCAATAGGAATAGTAGTAGACTTATCAACCAATTTGCAAAGATATATCAGTTGGTATCAATTTTTTTGGTTGAACTCTCTTGTAGAGAGAGAAAGGCATAACACTAACTCCTGCTCCCAAATCACACAAAGCAGTTCTAACATAATTATTTTTAATAGAGCAAGGAATAGTTGGAATCCCTGGATCCCCAAGTTTCTTTGGAACCTTACCATTGAAAGGAATAATTAGCAAGTAAAGTGGAAATTTCCTCATTAGGAATCTTCCTTTTATTAGAGACAATATCCTTCATATAATTTGAATAAGGAGGCAATTTAATAGCACCAGTCAAAGGAATTTGCAAAAATAAAGGTTTCATCCATTCACAAAACTTGTTATAGTGTTCTTCTTCCTTTGACTTGTGTTTCTTATTAGGAAAAGGCATTGGTTTTTGAACCCAAGGCTCTCTTTCACTACCATGTTTATTAGCAACAAAATCTTCCTTAGTGTACTTAGCAATATTAGTGTGACTTTCAGGTTCGTCTTCAATTTCTTCTTTATTAGGAGCATCATTTTTATCATTACCACTTTCAGTTTCAGCATTAGAGACAGATATACTATTAGGATCCTTAGCAGGTTCAGATGATTCCACGGATATTTTATGTTTCTTTTTCTTTCTCTTAGAAGAAGTACCACTATTTTTATCTTGTTGAGAATCTTGCTCAATTCTTTTAGGATGTTCCTCAGGATATAAAGGATCCTGAGTAGAGGCACCACTTCTAGTTCTAATTTCATAAGTATGTTTTTCTCTAGAAGCATTAACTAGAAAATATTTTTGTACTTTAGTAAGATGATCAATTTGAGTTTGAACCATTTGGAAATGTTTAACAAGCATTTTAACATCATTGGAGGTTCTCTCAACAATATCTTTCAACTTATTTATAGCTCTAGAATTTTCCATTAGATGATTATGCACTCTCATATTAAAATTATCTTGCTTAACAACATAAATATAAAATTCTTCTAAGCATTGATCAGGAGTTTTAGAATAAGGAATATCACCTTCATCAAAATGTTGGAGAGAGTGTACCTCAATAGTGGATGAGTGGGAGACTAACTTACATAATTCTTCTATAGGAGGTAAATTCTTCACATCTTCAGATTTAATACCCTTCTCCTTAAGACATTTCTTAGCTTCCTTCATCACTTCATCATTTAATTCAATCATTCCCGTTTTCTTTGGTGTTGGTGTTGGGGTTGGTTTAGACACAATTGGTTCAGATGTAGTTGACTCAGGTGTAGTCCAATCATCATAATTCTTGCTTATTTTAGCCATTAAATCATCTGCTTCTTCCGGAGTTCTTTTCCTAAAAACACAATCAGCAAAACTATCCAGGTATGTCCTAGATTCATCAGTTAGTCCATTATAGTATATATCAAGAAGCTCATTTTTAGGTATTGGACATCCAGGTTGTGCTTTAATAAAGCACAAAACCTTGCCCATGATTCAGGCAATTTCTCCTTTTTTTCCCTATTTAAAATAAAAAAATTCCTGCAAAATGGCTTGTTGAGCACTAGGAGGGAAATATTTCTAAAATAAAGTGTTAATCAAGCCATCAGGACTATCAATAGATCCGGGAGATAAATTATTAAACCAAGCTTTAGCTTCTCCTTTCAATGAAAAATGGAAAATTTTAGCAATAAAGTAGGTGCGTTTCTTAATATCATCAGAAAATAAGCCACTCATAATAGAGAGCTCTTGCATATGTGCCACCGCACTTTCATTTTTAGTCCCACAAAAAGGTTCTTTCTCAACAATGGTTATATAAGATAAATCAAGAGAGAAATCATAATCCTTATCTTTAATGTTTATGGGAGATGTGGCAAACTTAGAATCAAGGGACAATTTAGGTCTAACAGTGTGTCTCTCAAGAAGACTTTTAATAACACTTGCACCATGAGTGTTTTGACATTCCTCAATAAATTCATCAGTCATTTCAATAGAACCATCATCAATATCATGGCTAGGACTCTCTCTAGATTCGGGTGAACTAACAGGTATAGTAATATCTTCATTAGGAGTTTCAATGTTTCCAATTATAGTTCTAGTAATTGTAGCATCTATGAAAGGACCTAATGAACCACTCTCATCAAGCATAGTAGAAGTAACATCATGAGTATCAGAAGCAATTTCAGATTCAGCAGAAGTAGCAGTATGTGTAACATGTATATGTGGTGGTGGTGTAAGGAGCTTACTCATCACAGATGATGAATCAAGAGCAACAAAGGTGTTCAGAAATGTACCTCTTCTTGTAGTGGATGGTAATATAGGAACTTTTCCATCACGAGTTTTACCCATGATGAATAGATGGCAGCAAACAGTAATAATTCCAAGTGAACTTATAAATAAAGCTATGTTCCCCGGCAACGGCGCCAAAAAATAGTCTTGATGACCCACAAGTATAGGGGATCGCAATAGTCTTCGAGGGAAGTAAAACCCAAATTTATTGATTCGACACAAGGGGAGCCAAAGGATATTTATAAGACTTAACAACTGAGTTGTCAATTCAGCTGCACCTGGAAACAGTCTTGCTCGCAATAGTTTATCAGTAGCAACAGTTTTATAGTAGCAATAGCAAAATAACAGCAGTAGTAAAATAAGGATAATAGTAACAATTGTAGAAAACAGCAGGATTAAAGTGCGGTAGGCACAGGGATGGATGGACGGGCGTTGTATGGACAAGACAATTCATTTAATAATCAAGACAAAGGCATTTGCAGATAAATAAGATAAAGCATCCAAGTACTAAGTAATCATAGGCATGTGTTCCATATATAGTTATGTGTGCTCGCAATGAGAACTTGCACAACATCTTTTGTCCTACCAGCCTGTTACAGCGGGGCCTTTAGGTAATCTACTGGCAATTAAGGTGCTCCTTTTAATAGAGCACCAGAGCAAAGCATTAACACTTCATAAACACACGTGATCCTCATATCGCAGCCATCCCCTTTGGTTATTCCAATTTCTGTCACTTCGGGGCCTCAGGTTCCGGACAACGATATGTGTATACAACTTGCAGGTAAGATCACAAACAATAATATCACCATGATCAATAACATGTCTAGATCTAAGATCATGGCACTCGGATCCTAGTGACAAGCATTAAGCATAACAAGTTGCAACAATGTCAAAAAGCACTAACAATAGATAGTGGGCATCATGCCTTAACAATCTTATGTAATTACATGAGAGATCTCATCCAATCCCTACCATCCCCATAGCCTACTGCTGGGATTACTCACTCATGGATGGGAGAATCATGGATGGTTGATGGAGAGGTGTTAGCGATGATGATGGAAATGATCTCCAATTCCCCGTCCCGGCAGGGTGCCAGAACGGAGTTTCTAGTTCCGAATCGCGGTTTCTGGTGGTGGCGGGGCATAGAAACTCTTTCCTGGAAATTGTCGAACCCCCCGGTGTTTTTGGGTCAGAGGGTATTTGTAGGCGAAAGGGAAGGTCGAGGCAGAGTCCGAGGCAGCCACACCATGCCCTAGCGCGGCCAGGCCTGTCCCGCGCTTGGGGGTGGTGTGGGCCCCTCTGGCCTCTTCTCCCCTCAGTCTTCTGGCTTCGCGAGTCTTCTGAAAAAATAGGAGTTTTGGCATATTTTCTGGCATTTTTCCTGGAAGTTGATTTTCTGCACAAAAATAAGACATCAAAGCAATTCTGCTGAAAACAGCGCTAGTCCATGTCAGTTACATTCAAATCACAAAAATTAGAGGAGAAACAATAGCAAAAGTTTTCGGGGAAGTAGATACGTTTTGGATGTATCAGTGCCCTCGGCATAAATGCGTAGTGCCCATGGCCAAAAAAAGCATTGGCATAGTGCGACTGTCGGCATAGACGAGCAACGCCAAGGGCGCCATTGGCGTAGGAAGACCCTCGGCATAGATAGAGCAACGCCGAGAGCCACTGTCGGCACAGGCTGAAGCACGCGTCACATCATGCACTGGGGACGACCATTCGATGTACAGTTCACGATGTAGGGCAATGTCGAGGTTAGTGCCGTCAGTGTAGCTCTGCGTATAAAAAGTTAAGGGCGCATAGCAAAATCAAGGGGGTGGCCATCAGCATTGCCACGAGCACACACCTGAGCGTAGCAGTACCTACGCTGAGGGGAATCCCCTCGTCATTGCTCCTTTCCCATTATATTAAACATTTGATTTTCTGTATATATACATGATTTAAAATATGTTTGAATTTGATTTTTTGTTGCATAATACATTTAATTTATTTTAGTATATCACATATATAGAACGAGCTACAGGCATAGACCATTGGGGCTCACAAACAGGTGTTTCAGTATAGAAAGACCGTCGGAATCCCACAAATTCTTTCATGTGGATCTAGCACATGTGTGCAAGTGTGAAAGTCCCAATGGTGCAATACATATCTCTCCGGTGTGATTGTCTTCACATGCATGTAATAACACTTAGCAAAGTCATGGACATGTAGGTGCAATAGTCCCGTTGTGGGTATACCGGTTGGTACATTGTCTATGGAAGATGGTCTAATATTTAAAAAAATGGGGTGGTAGCATTTTCAAACTTTCATTTGGTGGTTGCTTCACAAAACACCCCATTTTCGCACTCATAAAATTAAAAATACCTTTTTTGTGCGACGATTTTTTCCTCCGGCAACATTGTCTTGATATTGGGCTCTTTTTTGGATGTATTTCCTCTTGTGTTCTTCCTCTCATACTCCTCCCACAGCATTAGTTGGTTTCGTGGGATTTGGGAGAGAGGGATTTGCGGAATTCTTGTGTTCTCTTGCCATTGCATTAGGTGCATCGGTTCGAGTTCTCCTTGAGGATTCGGTTGAGTGCAAGTGAGATGCTTTTACTCTTCAGTTCTTGGAACCCTAGATGGATCGATGTGGTGGTGTAGATTTATTGGGGATTCCAATTAAGTTGTGGAGATTCCCCCAATCTTGTGGCTTTGGTGGCATTTCTTGGGAGCCTCTAATTAAGTTTTAGAGATTCCCCAAGCTTGTACGGGTTTGGTGATAGCCCTCAACCGTCACATTGTTGATCGGGTGTCCTCCTTGGTGGTGCGCACATGTAAGAATAAGGTGAACCTTTGTGAACGTCGGTGAATGGTGTGCCTTCGCATCTTGAAAAGAGCCTTTGTGTTGTTTTGTGTGCATCTAGCAACCACTAACTAAGGTGAGCCTTATGTGGCGTTCGTGGTGCATTACATCGCCGCACATATCCAATAAAGACAGACTTCTGTTAAAAAGGAAGAAACTTAGGGAATACATATTCGTGTCTTCATTGCAATTAGTTTTATACCCATGCTCTTTACTTATGAAATTTACATTATGATAGCCTCCGTGCTTAAAGTATTGTATCTTGCTATCACCTTGTTGCTTGTTTTACTTATCATAAGTTTGTTGGTGAAAAAAGTTGAACGTTAGCGTATATAGGTTTTGTGCTTTATAAATTAAACACTACTTTTATTCCATATTTATTAGAGTCAAAACCGTACCCCCCCTCTCAGCAACATGTGTGTCCTTTCAATTGGTATCAGGGGCAATGTCTCTCGCTTTTAGGCTTCACCGCCTAGAGAGTAAATATGTTGACTAGGATATTAATGCATAATGAGACTTTTATATTAGAATGGCACAAATTATGATATATGGAAAATTCACATGCTTGACAATTTTCGGGGCTTGCACCCAAACATATAGTGAATTCTATATATGGATTTTTCTCCTCCTATGGATTCACAAAATCTATCTTTAGAGGAGAATATAAACTCTTATCTATATGCTAAAGCTCCTAAAGTGCGTTATCATGTTGTGAGTAATATAGTAATTTCCTCAATCATGACTTATTCTCATGAGATATGGGGAAAAACTTTAATATAAATATGATGTGTCCAAAATTATTGGGGATGATTGTGTTTCCTCCACCTTCGACTGTGCTGAGTTCTCATCTTTTTCTACTTCACCAACATGTGAGTTGTCACAAAGTAATGATATGGTTAGTGGTGATAGAAATTGCAATGTTGATAGTGATCTTACTATTGATGACTTCATCTCTATCTCATTGCAATATTTTATTTGTGGACTTAAACACTTCTAGCACCATAAATTTTGTACATGATTGTGTTGATAATCCTTGCATATCATGTTGATAGGGCAGATTTGTTTTAGGGGTGATCATGGTACAAGTCGGTTGAAAAAGGCCTACTCCTGCTAATGGCAGCAAGTCCATAATGTATATGAAAGAAAAAGGGCTCAAAACTTCATAGCGCAACAAGAAAAAGGCCTAAAGAAAGCTACCAAATTGGTGAGGATCGAAATAATTTCAGGAGAAACACTAGAGATGGGGAGAAAATAGTTTATGCCGCACTGTAACACCCTCAGAATCGGACCTATGCAAGTTTTAGCGAAACCCGCCAAACCCGCATAGAAACGATTCAAAGGTGCCCACCAGGCACTTTCGTGCGGGTGGAAAACGAAGTAATAACATTACACAACAGTCCTCGATGGGACCCACAGAACAGATATATATATATAACGACTCCATGAGTCAAGAATAGATATAATATACAAAGATCCAAATCACCTTGAAAGCGATAGGCGTCCAGCTACGGACAAGATGCAAATGGGGCTAAGAGCCAAGAATAACCAATGGCGTCCATAACCCGCTTGCAAGCCGGAAGGGTAACCCCTATATGGCGTCGATCTCAAAACCTGCTTAAACAAAAGGGGTGCCGAAAGGGCAAAGGAAAAGAGGAGCGTCGATCGAGGCCGACACGGCGAGGCTAGAATTCGGCGGTCCTCGCTTACATAGGTATGGTGGACTGAAGCGGCAGCGGCAGCATGTTCTAAACAACCTATAGAGACTCGATACAACTGGCGGCTAACAGAGAGGGGTAAGAAAGACCTATTCGGATCCAACCTGATACTACCATCAAACAAACCCATCCTGGCGTTTCCCCCTCGAGACCAAACGAGGAAGTCAACCGAGGAACTCACACAGTTGGCAGTTTTACTTATTCAGTTATCGTTGCAGCAATTACTAGTCAGGTGTAGATAATCATCCTGATAACATAAGCAGTGGGCACTTTTAGTTAATCATTCCGTTATAGTGGCAACACTTACTAGTCAGATGCAATTAGCATGAGATAACCCAAAACCCAGCAGTTGTTAGTACTTTTATTCAGCCATTCCGTTGTAGTTGCAATACTTACTAGTCAGGTACAATGGTCGCAAGCGACACTCCAAACAAGCAATCGTGGGCAGTATTAATTAGCCATTCCCTTATAGTGAAGCTGATTACTAGTCATTATAAAGTCAAATTTAGAGCAATAAACTTTAGTTATGCTTGTCTATGGTCGAGATACTGTGCTCCAAGTCGTCCATATCCGCGCACACGGCTTTCAGAAAGTTTTACCCGGCCGGGGTGCACCAATAGCAACACACGCTCGATCAACCTCGAAAGAACCAACTCAAAACCCAACGAGGCTTTCACGACTGAACAATCACAGGATTCAGAAGTATTTCAGGGGGCCACCCCTTGAAGTCTACCCGCAACGAAGTAAGCTAGCTCCGAGACGGACCCAAGGTTTGGGTGGACGGCTGTGAACGACTGGGAACCCAAAACTGGGCTTGTCGACACCGCGGAATCGTGTCCCGATCCTAAGCAGTACAGTGTGCTCCTCGCACAATCGTAAATACATAAGTAGCATGGCATAAGTACAGGATCGTAAATAAAACCTCAAACTAGTTTGTGGCCCCAAGAAATAAAACTGAATCAAGCTCTGGCTCAGGGGGGTCCCATATACCTCCCGGATGTGGATAGCGCGATAAATCAAGGAACAGGTATCAAGTACTCGGGGTCCTACGGGACACAAGTGGGTGTTCGGAAACCAGATATTTTCTATCACCCACCGATGCCTCTGCTTACTTCAATTTTAGTTATTAAACAGAAATTAAAGTGAGCGATAGGTAAAGCCATGATCAACTCCAACATCAACATGCGGCAAGGCTCCAATAACTGTGGCATTTGATGACACGCAACAGCACTTGAGCAAGCGACTAAGACGCGCAGGCCCAACTATCTACCAAACAACAGGTAATAGGTTGTGTCCAAGGCAATATAGGGCTGCAAGGAATATCACGGGTACGAAAACTAGAGCATCGCAACACAGATAGCAATAGATCAACAGGGGGGAATAAATACTATAAAAGTAAGATAGGTAGAAAGGGGGAGATGCTCGCCTGAAAACATTGTCGAAGATTCAACCGAAGATCAGGGCGAAGCTCACATCAACTCAACGGCCTTATCCGCGAAGAAGCAAAACACTAGAAGAAACACCGGATGCACTATTTAATACTACAACAGAAGATCGGCATGATGCATGCATGATGTATGGCATGGCAGAGATGCGATGCAATTAGGTCATATTAAAGCGGAACCGGGGTCCCGACAATTAATTAGGTGGTTCATGTTGTTTAGCTACCCCGCAAATTAAAGGTTGTTTAACAAGGCAAAATATATCGGTGTGATGCACAAATTTAAATGAGGCCAATATGAGACTAGATTTGCCCGCATATGGGCCCCATATTTAATTATTAGGTGAATCGGCATAAGGCCCCCAAACCACATGATAATATGCATGCGAGTATGACAATTTAATATGCGACAATGTTATATTTCATTTATAAAATAGGGTTGGCGGGAAGGGGTTCACACATTAGGGGCCTCGACGATCTTGGGGTTCCGGGGGTTCCGGGGTTCGACAGGGTCCGGGGTCGGTCTCAGGGTCCAGGGTTCGACGGGTCCGTTCTCGGTGGGATCGTTCTCGGTAGCGGGGTAGATCTTGTCGCATCCGGGGTCTTCGGGTCATGTCGACGGTCATGGCGTTCGGGATGAAGTACTTGTCGCATCGGGGTCTCGGTTGTCAGACTTGTGCACGGCGCCGGTGTTTCATCGGGCTCCTCGGGTTTCGGGCGCCGGGATCGGTCTTCGAATCCATGTATTAGTCCTTGTCAGCTCCATGTCGACGGCCTTGGGGTTCGGTCTTTAACTTGGGTGGTGACGAAGATCTTGCCGAGATTAACTTGGGTCTGCGACAGTTCTCTGGCGAACTCGTGTTGTCCTTTACGACAGCAGACGACCTTGGGGTTCATGAAGAGGCCGCCACCAAAACGTGCACACACGGGGCGGAGGTCATCGCGTACGGTGCTCGGGGCGCTGCGGTACAGGGCAGAGGGCTTGGCCCGCGGCGACGGAGACGCTGGCGGTGGCGTCCGGCTCGAGGACGGACGGGGGACGGGACGCCGGTGAGGAGGGCCGAGGAAGGCGGTAGGCAGAGGCGCAGGGGCGCCGGCGGGACGGAGCTCCGAGGGGGCCACGGCGAGGGTCGACGGCGGGGAAGAGGACAGGGGTTGTCGGGGAGGAAGGCGAGGCTCGCCGGGGGCGGCGCGGACGCCGCGAGGCAGGCCGGGCGCGCCGGGCGCTGAGGCGGAGGACGCTGGCGGACCGCGGCGGAGACGGAGGCAGGCGCTGGGGCTCGTGATCGCGGGCTGCGGGCGAAGCGGAGCGGCGCGGAGCTCGGGCGCGAGGAGGTAGCCGAGCCGGGAGAAGGGCGGTCGCGCTGGGCCGCCGGGCGGAGGTCGTCATGGCGGGGTCGGGCGGGCAGCGACGGGTGGAAGGCGTGCGCGCGGCGGGAAGGCGAGGCTCGCCGGGCGGCGGCGCGCATGGCGAGCTGGTGGCGTCGGTGGGGGCTGCTCGGGGAGGTGGGAGGCGACGCTCGCGTCGGGACAGCCGCGGGCCGGAGGCGGAGTGGGGCGGGCGGTCAGCGATGGCGGTGGTGGAGGCCGGAGGCGGGATGGCGAGGCGGCGCCCTTGGGTCGAGGAGACGGGCCGCGCTGGGTCAAGCGGTCTGCTGAGAGAGAGATGGCGGGGAAGGAGAGAAGGGAGAGAGAGCGGGCACGCGGGCTGGTGGGGTGGGTCCCAGGCCAGGAGTGGGACCAGGGTGAGAGGGGGTTGTGTGGACAGGGGCGTGGGGCCGGGGACAGCTGGTGGCCTGGGGGTTTGACCGCGTGTGAGCTGAGAGGGAGAGAGAGGAGAGGCCAGGGGGTGATGTGGCGGCGTGTGAGTGGGCGAGGGAGAGGGAGGAGGTGAGGTGGCAAACTGCTATAGGGTGGGGTGAGGTGGAGGGAGGGTGTGGGTAGAGTTTTAGGTGGTTTAGGATTATGGGTGGGACTGGTGGGTTGGACCGATTTGAAAAATGGGGGTGGTCGTTCGGGTCGATACGGCCCGTTTGACTGCCCCCGCTAAAATAAATAAACATTTTATTTGTTTTAAACGGGCCGTTTGCAACCCGACAGCAGCCCAAACAAAATAATCCGGAGACCCGGTTTTGATGTTTGAATAAAGATGAGGCGTTTTAGAAAACAAAACGGGCTTTGCGAAAACGGTTTTATGCGAACAATGCATGATGGTGACGATGCAATGCACAAATTCAACGCGATTTTCTAGTAGTGGTTTTGCGGGATGCCACACGCTTTGCACCCCTGTTAATTCTGTAAATTGGATGCATTTTTTGGAACAATATATTATGTACAATATTTCTATTTTTAATGTTCGCATTTGTAGCGAAGAATAAATCTATGCTTCTCTTCTGTTTGACCGTGGCTATTTGTATAGTTTACAATCCGTGAATGCTAATGTTCTGTTGCAATCTCACCATTAGTCAAACCCAAGGAGTGGCCACTGATCATGTGCCACAATCAGATAAATCACCGGGTGTAATATGCATATGTGCCATGGTGGGAGAGTGGTCATCGCTCATATATGATCCTATCCATTGGAATAGATTCACCGGCCCAGATTAGGCTGGAATCAAGTAGCACCCATTGGCTATGTAGCATTAGATATAGGCCCCCTTCTTTTCAGCTTCTTGGCCAGCTTCTTCCGGAAGCTACCCTCGACCAGCTTCTCCCAGAATCTCATCTTTAAAATTTGTTCAAACTTCTTAACTAGTAGTTTCAATGTCAATTTAAAATTATAAAGATTCTGGCAGATGAGATTCTGGGAGAAGCTGCTCGAGGGTAGCTTCTGGGAAAAGCTGGCCAAGAAGCTGAAAAGAAGGGGGCCATATTCCCCTCTAAGCAATCCTAGAAGCCAATTTGGGTTCCTCGCCATGCCCCATGAGGTCGTGGTGAGCAGAGGTTGGCGGGAGGTGTTGCCATGGTTGTCCTCGGTGTGCCATCCCAACAGGCTGCTGCAAGATCCGGCTGTGTTGGTTGAGGGGCTCGGGTCCCTATCACTGACACCGGCTTCCTCGGGCAGCGTTGTCTCTGTCGGGGCGCCCCTTCCTAGTGGTGTTGCGCTGTCGGCTTTGAGCCTTCTCTAGGTTGGCTCTTTGAGATCCTCTGAGGACGACGATGATGAAGAGTTGGCCTCACAAATGCCATTGGCCTCCACCAACGACGTTGTTCCTGGTTCGGTTTGTAGCACCGCTAATGTGTGCCATGGTGGGAAGGATCATGCAGAGCTCTACGACCCCCTCTATGATGCAACTGCGGCTCTTGGTGATGACGAAGGTTGGGTGCAGGTGGGTAGAGGCGACTGTCCTGGTCGCGAGCCATCGGCGTTGCTTCGCAAGGAAGGTCTTGAGCGTAGCCTCGCCTTCAAGCGATGGGCTCGAGGGAGATGCTTTCGGTGCCTCGAGCGTGGGCACCAGGTCAGCTCATGTCGTGAGCCCTTCAGATGCATTCACTGTCGTCATCCTGGTCATCGAGAGCATTTCTGTCGTGCGCGCTTTCCTGCTACTCGTTCTTGCTCTTCGGACGCTTGTGCCCATTCTATGGACGCTCATGCTCCATGCCAGCGAAGCCACTCTCCGTCCGCTCAGCCTCGTCGTCCCTCGTTGTCCCGAAGTTGGGCTAATGTCGTGTCCCACTCGTCGTTGTCTCCTACGGTGCCACCAAGTCCCTCTCCTAGGTGTTGTGAGGAGTTCAAGATCAACGCAAGTTTGGAATCCCTTGTTTAGTCCCAGATTGTGCTGACGCGCCCGGAGCTCCTCCATCTGGTTGATGTCTGCATCGAGGAGGCGACTCGCCCCCTTCGTGAGGAGGTGGCAACGCTCAAGAGGTTTTTGGCGTGCGATGGTGTTTCTTCAAAGCCGACAGAGACGCATGCTTTGGTCCTGCTTGACTCCACTGAGCAGAAGTCGTGTGTAGATGAGGAAGAACATCTATACGGTTGTTTCTCTCCTCGTGGCGGTCCCTTCTCATTGCCACAACTTGATGTGTCGGCTGCCTCTAAGGGTGATGGATCGAGTGGGCTCATGGCTCCGGTGCTGCAGATCACACCAAAGCTTCATGAGTTGTGTGGGGAATCTGGCGTGGTGCTTCCTTTGGAGTCGGGCTCTTTTGAGGACTTGGTGGTGGCCATGGCACCCTCGCCACCGTAGTTGCCCGCCTCTGTGGTCAGTGGAAGAGTGTTAGCGCATAGCTCCGAGGCTCTTTTTGCTAGAGAGCTTTACGGCTTGCTCGCTTGTTTAGAGGCTGCGAGCCCCGTATATGGTAAGGACATTGATTGCGTCTTGACAGGAAATGCTTCAGAGGACATAATCAGGAAGGTGGAGAAGTCTCTCATGAAGGCTTCTCTTAGAGGAAGAAGAAGGAAGAGAGGTGTGGCGAGGAAAGTTTCAGTTGAAACTCGATCGTTTGTAGTTTCTTTTGAGTCGTCCGTTAGGTTGGTCATCTTTGCGGTGTCGTATTCCAGGTGCTGCCATTTTGCGGTTGTGGGTGCTTGTTGGTTTTAGAGGTTGCGTATTTTTTAGATGTTGTCCTCTTATAGTTTTGGTTTGGTGTTTGTTATAGCGGTTTTCGCTCGATTTTCCGTAATTAACTTGGAATTTTTCTTCTTCTTAATTAATATATTGGGGCAAATCTTTTGCCCCCTTTTCAAAAAAAAAAAGTTGGCCCAAACTTCTACATGTCTGTTCCACATCAAAATCTTTATTGCAGTAACCGTACTTGGGAATTCTCAAAAAAAAATTGCTTTTGCAGTGTGGGGAAAAGGTTTTTATATATCTTCTCCTTTATTCTAATTTAAAGCATAGTTGAATTTTAAATCCAGAAATTTATCCAGTGGCCTGATTTGCGTGTACTTTCCATTTTTCCAAGAATTCATCTGGGCCCTAAGAGCATGTACAATGCAAGGTGCTTAGAAAAATAAATCAATTTTTCTTTTAGCACCAATGCTTATTTATACTAGGTAGATGCCTAACTAAGCACCTCTTCTATAGAAATAAGCACCAATGCTTAGCAAAATGGTTGGTTTATTTTTATAAGCACTCCTCTAACCACCTCTAATTATACATGCTCTAATTGAGACAAACTTATGACCGTTTGGATCAATTGACAAGAGGAACTCTACCACGATCTTAGGTTTTCATACCACTTACAATCTTAAAAGTCAAAATTTAATCAACTCTGTCTAGTTCAAAATTAAGTAGTCCTTGTAAATTCCGGAGTATTACAGTTCTAATCTATGACAGGTGGATATACCTCACAAGTTGATGTTTACGGTACAGTGTACGTACCTCTGTCTTAAAATATAAGACGCTTAAGATTTAGTCAAAAGTTAACATCTTTTAAGTTTAACTAGATTTATATTAAAAAATACGAATATCTGCGATGTCGAATGGACATATTGGGAAACTATACTTTATGGTGAATTTATTGGTATTTATTTGATAATATGAATATTTATTTATTTTATACATAAATTTGGTCAAACATAAAATTTATTGATTTTTAACTAAATCTTAGGCGCCTTACATTTTGAGAAAGGAAGTATCTATGAGCCTATCAGACTTGGAAACTCATCCACGGGTTGTTGGTCATGACGGAAAAATGCTTCCCTGTATTCTGGTATTCCGGTGTGTCAGAAACAAATATTAGCCGAACAAATCTTAAAACATGGAATATGCTTATTTGATCTTGGTGTACGTGGTGACGAAGAAAGGGGATGTATACTACAGAAACAAATCAGAATCCTGATAACCAAAAGATATGCCGATGGCTATATGTTAGGACAGTTGGCGTAGGATCCAAGGCAAACAGCCGGCACCCATCGGCGTAGACCGGGCCATAGACATAGTGGATTGACCGCGATGACGAGACGACGTCATTAAGGCTATGTCCAATGGCTAAGCCCGTCGGCATAGGTTTCACACCTACGCCAACAGGTATTTTCCCTTTTGCCATATTAACACAAGAAAAATCATAACTAAATCATTCTAATTCAGAAAAATACATATAATATATCTAAATTTGCAGAAAAATAAGACCTAAGCATTACATTTTTTGTTAAAAAAATATAAAAATATTTCATATACTTTCATATAACACATTTTTTATTTTCCGAATGCCAAAAAGGGGCGTTTTATGAAGCAACCACCAAAGACGTAATTCAAAATGATACCATCCCATTTTTTAAAAATACTAAGCCACCTTATATGAAAAATATCCCAACCGGGGTATCTCAAACGTTTCCTTTCACTCTGGTGAAAAAGCTAAATGTCTGCCGAATCAGCAAGAAGTGGGTACAGTTTGAACTCCACGTACATGATCTAATGCTTATTATTTTTTTCAAAAACTAATTTTAGACTCAAAATATGATGTTTGATACGTCGGAAATATATCTATAATTTTTTATGCTCCATGCTTGTTTAGTATCTACTTTGCTTTACCTGTTTACACTTTGAGGTGCTTTTTACATGTTTTTTGGTACTAACCTATTAACAAGTTGCAACAGTTCTAGATGCCTGTTTTCTGCTAGTTTTGGTTTCAGAAAAGTTAGTAAAGAAATATTCTAGGAATTGGACGGAACAAACGTTAAAGTCAATTACTTTCCGTGGGGAACAAAAAGTCCAGAGGAGAGCCGAAGGGGCGAGCCAGAGGGGCCACACCCCCAGGCGCGGCCACAGGTAGGCCCGCTCCTGGCTAGGGTGTGGGGCCCCTGGCCACCGCCTCGGCCTCCCCCTTCGCCTATAAGAAACCCCCGATGCAGAAACCCTAAGCACCCGATCAAATATCCAGGAAACAGTCGGTAGCCACCGCCACCATCGTCCCTAGATCGGAGGGGATCTGAAGTTCTTCCCGACACCCTGCCGGAGGCGAGATCATCCCGAAGGCCTTCTCTCCGGTATGATGCGTGAGTAGTTCCACCTTGGACTATGGGTCTATGTAGTAGCTAGATGGTTGTAACTACTCCTTTATGCTTTCATGTATAGATCTTGTGTGCTCCGTTCATGATCAAGATCTAATCTATTTTTAATCATGCATGTTGTGTTTGCGGGGATCCGATGGATATTGAGATTATTATGTTGGTTTGATTAATAGTTTTGTCTTTATGATTCTATCATATCTGTGATGTTTGTGATCTTGCATGATCTTCGTTGTTAGTAGCTATCTTGGCCAAGTAGTTTCTAGTGACTCCAAGAGGAAGTATTTATGCTAGATAGTGGGTTCATGCCTCTAGTTTCCCAAGGGAAGTGACAATAATCTCTTCGGTTGTAGATGTGTTGTTGCTACTAGGGAGAAAACAACAGTCTCTTGTTCATGGAACATGGGGACTGTTTACCTTACACACTTTGCTTAAAGAAGTTGTTTGTTGCTTGCAACTTAATACTGGAGGGGGTTCGGATGATAACCTGAAGGTGGACTTCTAGTCATAGATACAGTTGGATGGCGGTCTATGTATATTGTTGTATTGTCCAATCGAATCTCATAGGATCTTTCTGAGTAATAATTGCATTGTTATGCCTTGCTTAGTTCCTAACAATTGCCCTGCTGTAATTTGTTTACCCTTCATGCCATGTTTGTTTATCTAAGGAGAGCACCTCTAGTGTACTATCGACCCCGGTCCAATCTTTACCATTGATACATCCTCCACTGTTACTTGTTTACTTGTTGCAAACCATTACCTTCCACACCATACGTTTAATCCTTTGTTACAGCAAACCGGTGAGCTTGACAACCTCACTGATTCGTTGGGGCAAAGTCTTGAGTTTGTGTTGTGCAGGTCTCCACGTTGCCAGCAACACCTGTGTGACGTTTCCTTCCTCCTACTGGTTCGATAACCTCGATTTCTTACTAAGGGAAACTTGCTGCTGTGCTGCTTCATACCTTGCTCTTGGGGTTTCCAGCGAAGCGTTTGCGGTGACCTAGCATACCACTGCATGATGTACTACACTATAGTCGTGGACATAACACCAATGAAACACCGTTCACTAGTATTACATCCCTCAGAGTGGTACAACAGAAACACAGCAGGTCCAAGACATGACTATAGGTTACAACTCAACTCTTTACACAAGATCCAGAGAACACTCTAGGTTAAAGAGAGAGAGAAAGAAACTTATTACAAAGAAGAATCGGAAATAAAAAACTCATAACTATTATGCTAATAAGATTAGCATCTAATTATTTGGCTTGTATTGCTGCTATTGCAATATTCTACAGAAGTAGGTTCTATGGCTAGAGATTATATTTCTAACTAATCAGCAATTTCGTCTTCACTTGAGTTGATGCATATGTTGACTCTCTTGACTTCATTGAAGAGCTTTAGCTTTTGATGATGATTCCTGGAGCATAACTTGATGTAGACATCGTCTGTACTTGTAACATCCCAGCATTAGAGCCTAGAAATAAGCTGAACACAGATGTGTGCATTGCATTAATGCATATAAAATCCGAATAATTTTTGCTCTTTTAAATAAAAACTTGTCAAAGAGATTGAAGCTTCTCTTAACTTGATGGAATTGAAGTAGATCATCAAGTTGACTGCGATAAGTTTCAATATGAACTTTGCTAAAAACCTGATTTTTGGGTAAACATGATTTGATCTAAGGGTAGATCAAATGTAATAAAAGTTAAACCCTGATACATTACTTAATGATTTATATTTGATCCTTAAGTAATCATCTCCTAGTATTCATTACACAACTCATGAATACCAAGTTATAAACATAACTTAAGTAATAGGAATGCAACAACTAAATCTTATATCATCTATTTATACCATGAACATCATGGTAATACAATCTTAACTCTTTAGTGAGTTTGAGTAGGAAAGGAATCAAGTCAAGATCATTCACCATATATATTTCTTTCCATATCAATCCTTATGGAATCCTATCTCAGTATCTGTTGTTCATCAATGTTGAGTAATCAACTATTGATTCAACCATTCTTCATCTATCAATTCTTGATCTATCAACTCTTGAACATATCATAGCATTCACTTAAGGCCTATAAAGAAATAAGTAATAAGGGGTAAATAGTAATGCTAAATTTGAATATCATCTATAGTATGGGAGAGTTGGAAGAGAATAAGATCAATGATATAATTGATGGAGTTAATTCACTCCTGTAATGATAGAAGAGTTAATTGGAATATATATACATATGGTAACATAGTGGATTCCAAGGATGAACATTGAAGATAGTTACCAAGGAGCAATCCTATTGGATCAAGTAGGCATAGTAAATGAATAACATCTCTTAATCCAATAGGGATACTAAGAAGATAATTTCAATACAACTATAATGTTGTATTGATGAAACCTTGACTAGCCAACTAGAAACCTAAACCATAAGGATCACAGGATTATAATGATCATTCCTTATTCACCAAGATTGAATGCTTATATCATGTATAGATGACATTGGTGGATAGAACATGATTAAACCCTAGTCTATATATATTATCCTAGGTTAGCCATTACAAATCACATTAATATAATGTGAGGTTGGAATATTTGTTACTAGAGTTAAGTAGAGACAAGATAGTATTATTAACATGATGCTAGAGCACATTGGATTATAGAAGTAGTATTTTCCTCTTGGGAAATACTAATCACTAGAGGAGAGTAGAACTTGATATAAACCTCTACTGGAGTAGTATTAGTGATGGATGATTTAGGAAGGGTATGAATGGAGTTAGATGTAACCACTTGTTGGGTTGGAGATTATTAATAGTAGAATAGTTTTTATAGCCAAGTATGAAGGGAATATGCCCGAGAGGCAATAATAAAGTGGTTATTATCGTATTCCTATTTATGATAAATGTTTATTTTACATGCTATAATTGTATTAATACGGAAACGTTAATACATGTGTGTTTAATAAACAAAAGAAAGTTCCTAGTTATGCCTCTCTTATAAACTAGCTCGTTGATTAACAAGATGATCATAGGTTTCCTGATCATGGACATTGGATGTTGTTAATAACGAGGTCACAACATTAGTGTAATGGTGTGATGAACATTCATCCAAGTATAGCATTACGATCAAAGTCATTGAGTTTATATTGCTATAACATCTTACGAAGTGATCCTAATCCTTAGACCATGAGATCATGTCAATCACTAACAGGAAGAGTTTCTTGATAACATCAAGCGTCACACCGTAATAGGTGATTATAAAGATGGATTCAAAACTACTAAAGTGTTATGTTGAGGCCCATGGATCGAGAGTGGAATTTGTTCATCCCGATGACGGATAGATATACTCTGGGCCCTCTCGGTGATATCACATTGGTTAGCTTGCAAGCAAGTGATTTGATAACTAGAATGTTATATCATGGGAACGAGAAAAGAGTGCATGTTAGTAACGAGATCAAACTAGGTATGGAGATACCGATGATCGAATCTTGGACATGTAATATATCCTTGAAACAAAAGGATTAAGATACTAGCGTAAAAGGTTCCGGCGATCACAAGAAAGTCATCGTTGAATGTGTGGGAGTCGATATGGGTCTCAGATCCCGCTTACGATTATTGATCCGAGAGGGTCTCGATCATGTCCACATTATTCGCGAACCGTAGGGTGACACACTTAAGAGACACCGACATCCAATTGGAGCAAAAGTTTCATGCCGAAAAGAAAAGGAAAGCGAGAATTTATTTCACTAGACAATCAAGCTGTTTCGGTTGAAATTCTCAAACCGGTTACGCATGTGAAATGGAATACTAGCAAGGGTTTTATGTGAATGTTTGTTAATTAAAGTAATTAACAAAATTCTGAATAAATAAATAAAAGAGTTTTATTTAAATGAGAGCTTGCATTAAATTTGGTGGAAATTTAATGCATGTGAGTGGATTTTGAGTGGAGGCTTTTTAATGGGAGTGGAGGCTTTTCATTTTGAGTGGGATCTCCACCCACATGAATGTGGAAGAGGTGGGGGCAGCCCCATGGCTGGGCTCCATGCCCTTGGTGCCCCTCCCCTAAAAGGCCCCCTCCTCCTCTCACACCACACCTCCTCGTGAAGGATCTCTCCCCTCTAGAATTTATCCCCATGGTCTCGGACTAGCGAGATACATGTTCCGTGGCTATTCGGCAAGAAAGAGTTGTGCTGCTGCATCGTTGGAGCGAGGAGGCGGAGGTTGCTCGGTGCCTCGAGCGTGTGTGCGAGAAACACGGATCTTTGCAGCATTTTGCGGCGCTAGGACTTCCTCTCGATCTTGAGATCAGCAAGAGATCGTCTACATCAACCACGAGTTTGGACTCGTTAAGCTTTGTCGGTCTTCAAGGGTATGTTCTCTACGGATATACATCCGCCCTTTGTTTGTATCTAGTAGATAGATCTTGGTACATAGTTGTTCCCATCGTAGGAAAATTTTTGTTTTCTATGCTGCGAACCCTACAAAGTATAGATATGAGAAGATTATGAAAGCTTTAGTGTTAAGCTCATTGCATTTATAAATGGATTTAGAATAAAAAAGGGTGGATAAGAAGATTCTGTAAAGAAAAACTCATCATGTTAGCACATGATGATGGATATAGAGAAGCAATATATCCAGGAAAGGAATTCCTTAATTAGAAGACCAGATTTGTGAATTATGGAAGATAGGAATTCTTGGTAAACATTAAACCCTAGGTTTTTAACCAAACATAAAATCCATTTCATCTGAGTGATTTATCATCCTATTTCCACAATGTCTTATAAGAATAATTTCATATAGCAAATCACTCAAGTATAGATTTTACACTTTCAAACCTTTAAATCATGTGTAGCACATAATTGGAAATTACTATAAACCATTATGCCCAATATTATATCCATATATTAATCACACTTAAGCAAGTAGTGAATAACTAGTTCCAAGAAAAGAATTATGCATATTCAAAATAAGAAGGGTGGTTAGGATTCACCTGTTAATAGATTTTGAATAATAGAATTCACCATATAAAGATTTCCTTAATATTATGAGTTAAAGAGAATCAAATCTCATGAGTTAATAATAATGCATTCTTTAATAAGTTTACGGATATTAGATAAATTAACATTCATATTTAAAGCCTTTACAAATATTAAATGAAAACGTATATATATAAAGAAAATAAAGAAATATTCATTATACAATAAAAGCTCACAAAATGACTTTGAATACATTTTAGGATTGGCTGCAATTACCTAGTAAATTAAATCCTATAGAAAATTTCAAACAAATAAGTAAAATATAAATCTTAAAACAAAGGTGAAAATACAAAACAGAATATAGAAAAGAAATGGATCAAGGAAAAAACAAAGGGATTTTTTTCTGGCCCATGGCCCATCTTCATCCTCCTTATCCATCGCCCACAAGTAGCAGCAGTCAGCTTCCTCTTTCCTTCTGCTACGGCCCACCTAGCCCAGTTGCAGCCCAAGACAAGCCCATACCGGTTCGTCGTCTTCCCAGCGCCGTTGTCGACCTTCCGATGCTGCAAGCAGCTCGGTGGTCGCACCCTCGTCGCTGGCGAGCACCAAGATTCGTGTCGTCGCCCCAGCGCCTACAAAGTCTCGAAGCCGCTGTGGATAAGGCCGAACACATCATTCCCCCCTCTCAATTTCTCGCAAGTTCATCGTTTCTGCAAACCCTAGCGTCTCTGTCACCGGCGAGCCTCGGCGTTCTTGACCTCCTCTCGCCCAGATAAGAACCCTAGGAGGTTCGCCTCGTCGTGCTGGTCCTTCTCCTCGATGGAATTTTCCCGCGTGGTTCCTACCGACAACGCCGTCCGTTTCCTCTCCACCTCTGGAAGTTGTTCGCCGTCGACCATGTCGCCGTCTCCAAGATTCCCCGAGCTTGCTAACCGTCCCTACACCATCAGGGTGAGCTCGCCGTACTCCTGCACCCCTTAAATCCTTCTATCTTGTCGTCGTTTGTCATTCCGCCATGAACCTCTGACCGCCGTCGTGTTTTCTCGCTGTGGAGCAAGTTCCGACGACCAATCAGGTGCGGCGCCGCCACTGCTAGGTTCGCCGTCACGTCCTCTTTCCAATAAGCCCAACCACGGCCTCGCACGATCACCAAATCGCCCAAATCGAACTTGATCAGAGAAGATCAGTTCGTATGACGTCATCGTGAGGTCACGCCGGTGTCATCCTTGACCAAGTCCACGGTTGACTGGTCCACTGCCTGCGTGGCATCTGACGTGGTCCTGACCCCACTGGTTAGTGACCTGGGGTAAGTTTAGTCTAGGTGTAAAGGTTCTGTATCTATTTAGGACTTAGATAAAACAATATTAATACAAATATAAATATTGTAATAAAATGATTAAATCTTGTTTAGTTAATAACTTCTATTTTATAATTCAGAAAAATGTGTATAATATATGAAAATTTTCAGAAAAATAAAATCTACAACTTAAACTATTATCAAATATTATTATGATAATTATTTAAATTATTACTATTTAATAAAGATTTTATAAGTAATAAAACTTTGGTAATTCATATTTAAATATTGGTAAATGTTAAAATATAAATAAAATACCAAAAAATTCTAGAAAAATTAAAATCATAATTTGAAACTATAATCATGTATTATTATTTCACCTGATTAAATATTTATTATTTATTAAGTATTTATAAAGTGATAAACCTTATAAAAACATATCTTATTATTTATAGATCATAAAAATAAATGTAATATACCAAAATAATCACAAGAATAATACCTACATGTTAAAAATGTGATATTCCACTTTAGAGGTAAATAAAAATTTACACACTTTAATAACTTGAATTTAAACCTAATTCCTTAATTGATAATTCATATAAGGGTAAATAAAAAATTACTAATATTTCTAAAATTAGCTAATTGAGTCTAATAAATAGTATTAGTCTTCAATATTGATAATATGAAGTCAAAATGGTTCAACACATTTCAAATGCCATATTATTGAATTGTCCTTCAACCATAAGTGTAGATTATTTTATAAAAGAATTCTTATTTAATATAAAATCTCCAAGAATAATTTGTAATGAGATAAAACCTATTCCTTTACTTCAACTACAAGTTATAAACAAAAGAAAACACTATATTGAATCCATTAGTTGTTAAGTAATATTATTTCCTTATTTATAAACTATAACCACTCATTTATAAAAGTATAAATGCTTCTATTCCATCATAATGTTAGGAAACCACTACTCAAATAGAAGTAATGCCATTCTTAAATAACTTTAAGGTAATAGTATAAGATGAGCAAATATAATATCTTAAGCATTACACTTTCAAACCATCTATGTTTTAAAGTAATTGTAGTCTACAAGACTTTAAGTATAATGCTAAAAACTTTATTATATACTTTATAGTTAACTTTGGTCTATTATAATTAAGTTATAAACTATCTTAATACCAAACTAACCAAGTTAAAAACCAAGATAGATAAGTCTCAAATACTAATGATGTCATTACTCAAATGGAGAAATTCTTTCTTACTTAAAGACTATAACTAGAAAGCACACCTCATAAGGTTAACTTAAAAGTTTAAATGCTTCTGCTTAGTTAAATAAGATTTTGTTCAAATGTTATTATTTTTGCCACTTCAAACAACAAATGACAATTAATAATAATCACATTACATTAATCCTTACTTATATACTTAGGATTGTTAAACACTTAAGTTACATTTACATGCCAATACTTGTAAAGTAAGATTTGAAGGTAAGGCAATTCTTATATAAGTAGTTTTAAGTAACATTCCACAAATGTGTAACTCATTGTTTTATGGTGTTATAATTACATGTTGTTTCACACACAATCACAAGCCTTAATAAGAAGCACAAGTGTGAAACTTATCTAAAAGGACAACACATTCTAAAGAAACAATTTCCAATTTCCAAACCCTAGAACAACGTTATCCCCGGGATTCGCATTTATAAAGTGCATTACATTATTTATGCATAATAGCATCTTGCTTATTTACACATTAGTCCTTATCGGACCAATGATGCTGATTTCAGATATTGGATCTTATATTGTCTTGAAGACCGTGAGTGCATAATCTTGCAATCACAAAAGGCAAGTTCACACTTGCTCATGTCCTTTGTTTATTTTCTGTAAAGTATTTTGCAAATCTAGTGTTGTCATCACCTGCATTTGAAAAAGGACAGAAAACACTATTTTCATAATAATATGATTATAGGTTATTTACCATGAGGTAATAACCTACTATGAAAGTTCCGGTGGTAAAGGAACTGTCACATCCCAAATTTTAGATTTGGTACTGCATAGCATACATGTCATTGCATCATCATCATCATTGCAAAAATTCAGTTTGAAAAGGTTTTGGCAAAATAGTTCACTTGCAATTACATTTTGACACCTACACTTGAATGCTCGGTTTTACCATGATTCTTTTAAAAACAGTGCATTTTAGTTGTTTGGAAGGCACATGTGCATAGAGGGTTCCGTCACGAACCTGTAGCACTTTGAATCGCCTCAATCGGAGCTTCGTAGCAAATTTTATAGCGATCTGAATTTTCTGCTTATATTAGACAGTTTCTGTCAGATAAAAATTCAGTTAGGGAATTCATCAGGAAAATGTAAAAGAAAAATAAAAAAAGGGAAACGGGCGAACCAGCGCAGCCATCCCTGGCTGGCGGCCTGCCAGCCTGCAGCCGCAACAATCGCGATGGCGCCCGTGGCAGCCTTGGCGAGCGGATAATGGCGCCTCCACCTGCCTTCCCCGATGACGAGCGGGATCCGCCAGTCAGCCACCTCCTGCCACCGCCAGGTGGGACCCACCTGACAGCGTGCGCCGCCGCCGAGTACGTCTGGAGCACGCTCGCCCGTCGCCGTGTTTCTCTCGGAATCCAACCCGACTCCGCGTCGAGTGCCCCACTACAAGAACCGCCGCCACCCTCTTTTCTTCCCCCGCCTCGAACCCTAGCCCCCCCCCGCTTGCCCGTCGCCGCCGACATCGCCACTGCCGCCAGCGAGCTCGTGGACGAGGTAAAGAGCGACCGCCTTCCCTCCTTTTTCTTTGCGAGCTTCCCTCGCCGATTCGCCCATCTCTTTCCCCTCTGCGAGCTCGCCGCCGGAATTTCTCGCCGAAGCGTGCCACCGCCGCCCGTGCTCTAGCCTCCCACCGCCGTCGCCCTCGGACGCGTCGCCCGTCGCCGCCATGTCGACAAGCTCCGTCGCCTCACCCCGAGCACCGTCCCGCCAACCGCCGTCGCCGGAGATGCCTGCCCCACCGTCCGAGCCGCCATCGCCGTCTCTCCCCGTCAGCTCCGGTGAGCCCCCACCTCAGATCCTTCCCAACCGTCTGATTCGAATCCAACGCGTGAGATTAGATTGGTCCAGCGAAGGGGTACCGGCCAATGGCGGGTGGACACGTGTCGGCCCAGTCAGCGCGACTGCCCAGTCAGCGCTGACTAGTCAACAGACAGTTGACTGCTCGATTTAGTTGGTTTATTTATTTGCAGAAAATAGTGAAAACTTGTAAATTCAATAGAAAATAATCTACTAGGCCAAAAATTACAAATAAAATATGTATAGATTCAGGGTCTCACGTAGAATATTGCTGTACAGTTGTTTTATGCTTTTGCAGCAAGGTTTTGTCTTGGTTAATTAAATGGATTAATGTCCTTTTTAGAGTATTAAATTCATAGAAAAGGTTCTACAACTCCAAAAATTTCAAATAAGATGTCCTTGGAATCCGTAGAACAAGAGGAATCTATCAGTGAATTATAAAGGTAGACTTACAGTATTGGAATTTGCAGAATCTATAAAAAGGCTTACTAGAGTAATTTAATTGCCCAGGGAATTATACAAATCCTTTTTGAGTGATTCCAGTTGGTACTGGTTCTATTTTAGGTTTCCTACACGATGGATATTTTTCCAAGATTTTACAAACAGTTTATTAGCAGTGGCTAAATATTTGGGTTATAGCTCAATTGTTTGGGCATTTAAAATTGCATGTTTTGTTTTCTATGCACTTAAAATGTTTTCCATGCATGCATACAGTAGGTATACTGAATAAGAATATATGAAGCTACTGTAGAAATGTTCAACTTGTCATGCATGCATCTTGCATTGTCATTGTTTGTATATGGTTGTGTTTGGTTTGTTTACATGATTGCAATTGTATCGTGTAGATTGTGACGAGTGCAACGCTTGCTCGTGTGTGGATTGTTCGTTCGATCGCTACAGCCAAGGCAAGTAGATGCTACCTTCTTCATGATATGGTCCTATTACTTTCATTGCATTGTTGTGTATTTTGTAGATGCATGTGTAGGATATTACTATCGCTATGTTATGCCCTATTATGTGGTAGGGCTTTCCTGTAGATGAGCCACCATTGGTAGATGTGCTTAGCCATGCTATGATGAACGAGGGCTGGGTTACATCACTGAAAGTTGTTTCTAAAAGTGTTGGTTTGCAAAAACTAAAACAGTAATCAATAAATCTCCTGGGTGTGATGGGATTGATAATTTTTGGTGGTATCATTGCGGAAAGGCACCCAGGTATCAAGAGAAAATTATTGGCTTCTTTATTTTGTAGCTTATGTGTACAACCATGTGCCAATAATGAAATGGGCGGTTGGTTGGACTCAGTAGGTTGTGGTAATTTGAACCCACGTATCCAGAGATGTAGAATTTTGGTAGGTTGGACCGGTGCGTGTCGGGTTTGGGGAGCTACTTCCCGAACGGTCCCTTCTTGGAATTCTCCCTATCATCACCCAATATGAGAGTTGTGGTATGAGCTGGGCTGTCCAAGTCACATGGGTAAAGTGTACTAAACCCTTCAGGGTGTATAAACTAATCGATTAGCCGTGTCTCCAGTTATGGACATATGAGTTGCTTGATATTGATTTCTTGACATGTTTCTCGCTCATTCTAATTTCATAATTGCTTTAATGTTTATGGGTTAACTTAATTGGGATCTTTTCAAAGAAAATCAAAAACTGTTTATGAAAGTAGGACAAAGGTATTTGCAAAAGCAAGCTAGCCACAGCTCCACTTGCGAGATATGCATGTAGATGTTAGCTCTATTGTCTCCTTTAATATCTCTACTTGCCATACATTCCATTTATTGACCCTTTGGGGCTGCTACGTTTCATGTTGCACGATATTCTGATTCTGAGTGATCGATTTAGGCCACGGTACTCCACTCGGCACTTGTTCACTTGTGGGCAATTTGAAGAATGGAGGATTTACTATATTTATGTTGCTACTTGAATAAGTTCAGCTAGCCTTGAGCTAAGCTTTTATTGTAATAATGATACTCTGGATCTTCGTTATATATGATACACGGATATTTTGCTATGTTATTCATCTTTATTCTATTGTGAGCCAATGAACCGATCCAGGGATTGGCATGTCACATAGAAGCTACGGTCTTTTTAGAACCGTAGTGTTACAAGATGGTATCATAGCCCGTGTGTCGACTATAGGATCGTGACCTAGGTTTGGATTAGGAAGCCATAGAATATTTGAAGCTTATATTAACTCTGTCTTTCATCTTATGCCTTTCACTCTCGTAAATCTATACCATATGTTATTCTCACACTTTCCTCTTTTAATTGATAGATGGGAGAAGTCAGGACTGAGTATGCAACGATGGAATTACCAAGGCCCTTTGCAAGACAGTTGGCACAGCTTTCGCAGTCATTGGGATTGCCACTGCCCATGTTCAAGGGGAGAAGATTGTACACCTATGGATATGGCGAGGACGCCTAGGAGATCACTACTTTCATCTTCAGGGATGTCGCCTTGCCAAACCCTGTGCATCTGGTCTACACCAAGACATACTTCAACTAGGGACTTGGAATAAACTTAGCCCTGCATGAAGCCCTATCACGCCAGTGCCACCTTGTCCGACACCTGCTGCCAGAAGACTCACCCTACCGTGACTATGGAAGGCGTGATGAGGATGGGAACGTTGTGGTTACCCCGGGCGACAGGAACAACATGTCGCCCTGTCGGAGGCACATAGAGGATATGGAGAGGGAGAATGGAGCTCTAGCTGAGAAAGTGATGATGGTAAAAGAGATAGCCGACTTTGCCAGCAACGATATGGTGGTCCAGGGACAGGAGATTGAGACCTTGCATGAAGTTGTGGATGTTCTGAATAATGCACTGATAGGTAGGGACGCAACCATAGCCCAGCTTAATGGGACCGTGCAGGAAAACAATCAAGCCATACAACAGCTGCAAGGGACCGTCCAGGAAAGGGACCAGACTATTGCTAATATGGCAGCCCAGATTTCCGCTCTCCAAGCACAGTTGAATCCACCCTCTGATGACAACAATGGATATGATGGCAACAATGATGATGATGATGATGAAAGTGGGAACGATGATGATGATGAGGACGAGGATGATGATGATGGAGACGATGATGGTGGAGGAGATGAAGCTGTTGCAGCTGCAGCAGAGGATGAAGAAGAGGGGGATCCAGAAGAGGTGGAATTTGAGGTTTCAAGTGATGAATCAGGAGAGGTGTATACTCCGCCGCCATGGTTGGTTCGTGGACCGAAGCGCCAACGCATGAGTGCAAGGACCTACTACAACCTCTTCATGAAGTAGATAAATGCCCACCAATTAGTCTTCGTTAGGATACATCGTTAGATTAAGTCTCGATCAATGTAAAACTAAATTACTATTAGTTTAAAGTGTTTAGTTGCTCCTATGTGTACTCCAAAGTTCCAGGATTATTTGTGCGAATTTTATAGAAGAGTTATGACAAGTTTTGGTAGTTATCTGAGTTTTTCCTGATGCAGTTTTTCTGCTGACCCAGCTGTACTGCACGATTTTTCATATTTTATTGGTAACTGGGAAAATCTAAAAAAATAGGGTTGGTTCGAAACTCTCTATACTCTATACAAAAAAATCAGCAAAAATTCCTGAAGAGTTTAAGTCAGGTAGAAAAATTCGTGAACACTGCTGGACTGTTCTGGCAGATTCTTGTTTTAATGCTTTGTTGGCCAATTTGTGTTGATAACCGTTGCCAACTCTTCTAAAAATATTTCGGTAGATATATACTGCTAGGATAACCCCTGGAACATTGCTGGATCGTTGTTTGCTGATGTGTTGCTGGCTCATGTTTGCCTGTGATTGCTTTGTTGTTGTTTGAACATAATGCATGGGTAGAATCCTGTTTTCGTAATCGATTCTTTCTAAGCTTACATGTGCTGAACCGCAGATGCCTCCCCACCATCAACCTACTGAGTTGGAGCATCTTATGGCGGCTCAGGCACAGCTGACCCAAGTGATGACCCAGTTCATGGAAGCTCAGAACAGCAACAACAACAACAACAACAACAACAACAACAACAACAACAACAACAACAACAACAACAACAACAACAACAACAACAACAACAACAACAACAACAACAACAACAACAACAACAACAACAACAACAACAACAACAACAACAACAACAACAACAACAACAACAACAACAACAACAACAACAACAACAACAACAACAACAACAACAACAACAACAACAACAACAACAACAACAACAACAACAACAACAACAACAATGGGAACAACCAGCCTCAGGGAGATGCACTCACAAGGTTCCTGAGGCTAAGGCCAGCGAAGTTCTCTACTGCAACATAGCCGATGGTTTCTCTCGACTAGTTGCGTTCAGTGAATAAGGATCTGGTAACTGTTGGGTGCAGAGATGCTGAGAAGGTGAGATTTGCCGCTCACCTACTGGAGGGACCAGCCGCTTCGTGGTGGGACACTTTTCATATCACCTACCCGCTGGACACTGTGACTTGGGCAATGTTTGAGGAAGGTTTCAAGACCAACCACATATCTTCAGGAGTTCTGAGCCTGAAGCGAAAGGAATTTCGCAACTTGCGCCAAACCAACCACACCGTGGCGGAATATATTGAGGAGTTCAACAACATGTCGCGGTACGCCCCTGAGGATGTTGACACTGATGCCAAAAGGAGAGAGAGGTTCCTGGATGGCCTCAGTGATGAGCTTTCAGTGCAGCTGCTAGTGGTCTATTGTCCCACTTTCCAGGAGCTTATGGATAAGTCCAGAATCTTGGAGGGGAAGCACAAGCAGGTGGAAAACCGCAAGAGAAAGAGCAGCAATCACCACTCTGGCTCTCACCACAAGTCTCGCACTTCTTATGATGGATACTCCAAGCATGGGGGAAGTGACCACGGGCACCATGGAAGCCATGACCGCCACAACCATGGAGGGGATGGACATCGCCATGATAGCCACAAGAGCAACTGCCAGAGCCACAAGGGAGGACACACTCACCATTTAGGAGGACACAGTGGGCATGACCGCAACCGTGATCGCAACTTTGTGAAGAAGGACCTGAGTGAGGTGACATGCTTCAAGTGTGTCCAGAAGGGACATTATGCAGATAACTGTCCAGAGAAGAAGGGACTGAAACCATGCAACAACCAGAAGGCCACAGTGAACCACATGAATGTGGAGGAGATCCCAGATGAGCCTGAGCTTGTGGTTGGTAAGTTTCCAATCAACACTCACCCTGCACTTATACTTTTCGATATTGGTGCATCACATTCATTTATATCAAGGGCATTTGTGGATAAGTATAAGTTACCCACGAAGTCTCTAAAAGGGTCTATTAGAGTGAGCTCACCTGGAGGGGATATGATACCTAGCGCGGGATGCCGCGACTTAACTGTGAGGATTGGAGCACACAATTTCATTGCACATTTGGTAGTATTGGAGTCATAAGGTTTAGATGTAATATTGGGCATGGATTGGATGTCTATGCATGGGGGACACATAGATTGTGCACAGCGAGCGGTTTCGCTCAAAACCCCGGATGGTAAGAGGATTAGGTTCAAGTCGTCTGTGTGACCGGGAAGGTGTAAGTTGAATTCTCTTAAGGGGGTTAGCATGGATACTGTGCCTGTGATAAAGGAGTACCCCGACGTGTTTCCGGAAAAGCTGCCAGGGATGCCACCTGACAGGGATCTGGAGTTTCTCATCGATCTGATGCCGGGAATAGGACCTATAGAAAAGAGACCATATAAGATGGATGTGGATGAGCTGAAGGAATTAAAGAAACAACTAAAGGAGCAGTTGGACAAGGGATTTATTCAGCCTAGTTTGTCGTCATGGGGTGCACCTGTTCTATTTGTGGAGAAGAAGGACAGCAGCAAGAGGTTAGTGGTGGACTATCGCTCGCTAAATGAAGTGACCATCAAGAACAAATACCCCCTGCCAAACATAAATGATTTGTTTGATCAACTGGAAGGAGAAAAGGTGTTTAGCAAAATTGATCTGTGATTAGGCTATTTCCAATTGAAGATCCGGGAGGAGGACATACCAAAAACTGCTTCCACCACTAGGTATGGTTTATATGAATATAAGGTTATGTCATTTGGACTAACGAATGCTCTGGCATATTTCATGACCATGATGAACAAGGTGTTTATGGAGTACTTGGACAAGTTCGTGGTTGTGTTCATTGATGATATACTGATATATTCCAAGGATGATGCTGAGCATGAGAAACATCTGCGACTGATTATGGAGAAGCTGAGGGAACATAAGTTGTATGCCAAATTCAGCAAGTGAATTCTGGCTCAACACTGTTGGATTTCTTGGACACGTTGTGTCAGGAGAAGGAGTCGCTGTTGATCCAAGCAAAGTGACGGCAGTAACTGAGTGGGAAGCGCCCAAGAATGTGGGCAATACTCAGAGCTTTTTGGGACTTGCTGGATACTATAGGAGGTTCATAGAAAATTTCTCCAAGATTGCTAAGCCGATGATGGAACTTCTGAAGAAGGAGAGGAAGTTTGAGTGGACAGATGCGTGTGAAGCCAGCTTTCAGGAACTGAAGCGTCGACTAGTGACCGCACATGTTCTGTGTTTACCTAATCTTCAAAAGGATTTCCAAGTGTATTGTGATGCTTCTCGACAGGGACTTGGAAGTGTGCTGATGCAAGATGGGAGAGTGGTGTCATATGCCTCGCGGCAACTTAAACACCATGAGAGGAATTACCCCACGCATGACCTGGAATTATCATCGGTTGTGCATGCGCTCAAGGTATGGAGGCACTACCTAATGGGAAAACACTACGATGTGTACACCGACCACAAGAGCCTGAAGTACATATTTACCCAGAAGGAACTAAACATGAGGAAAAGGAGATGGTTGGAACTTATCAAGGATTATGATATGAATTTGCAATACCACCTAGGAAAAGCCAATGTAGTAGCGGATGCTCTAAGCCGGAAGGTCTATGCCAATGGATTGACTGTTGGGGAACTGCCCGAGGATTTGTGCAAGCAATTCAAGGAGCTTAGACTGGAGGTAGTGTCAGAAGGATATTTGGCAGCAATGGAAGTCCAACCAATGCTACAGGACATGATCAGGAAGGCTCAAGTAGGAGACAAGGAAATAGAAGAAATAAAGGAAAAGATGAAGGAGGATCGAGCAAAAGAATTCCACGAGGATGATCAAGGAACCTTGTGGTATGGAGATCGTTTGTGCGTTCCCAACGATCCGGAGATAAGGAAGTTGATTCTACAGGAAGCTCATGACTCACCGTATTCCATACATCTGGGCAATACGAAGATGTATATGGATCTAAAGGACAGATTTTGGTGGAACAACATGAAGGGAGACATCGCCGAGCATATTGCCCTATGTGATGTATGTAGCCGAGTGAAGACGGAACACCAGAAGCCAGCAGGATTGCTACATCCATTACCCGTGTCGGATTGGAAGTGGGATAGAGTGGGAATGGATTTTATCACAGGATTGCCCAGGACCAGGTCGGGATACAACTCCATTTGGGTAGTCGTCGACCATTTGACCAAGGTAGCCCACTTTATACCGGTGAAGACAACCTACACGAGTGCAAGGTTGGCCAAGATTTATATGGACAGAATTGTGTGCCTGCATGGAGTTCCCAAGAGAATTGTATCAGATAGAGGCACCCAATTTACCTCGCACTTTTGGCGCCAGCTAAACGAGTCATTGGGAACTAGGTTGGAGTTCAGCACAGCGTTCCACCCTCATACTGATGGACAGACCGAGAGAGTAAATCAGATTTTGGAGGATATGTTGAGAGCTTGCGCTTTGGCTCATGGTTCTAGTTGGGATGAGAATTTGCCATATGCTGAGTTTTCCTACAACAACAGCTACCAAACCAGCATCAAGACATCGCTGTTTGATGTGCTATATGGGAAAAGATGCCGGACACCATTGTTATGGGATGGAGTAGGAGAGCGTCAGCTATTTGGACCTGATTTGATCAAGGATGCCGAGGAGAAGGTCGCTTTGATTAGAGACAGGCTGAAGGTAGCACAGTCGAGGCAGAAGAGCTACGCTGACGCCAAGCGCAAGGAAGTGGTGTATGAGATAGGTGATAGAGTGTACCTCAGGATATTGCCACTGCGTGGAATTAAGAGATTTGGAATCAAGGGTAAGCTGGCACCTCGGTTTATAGGACCGTATCGGGTCTTAGCCCGCAAAGGAGAGGTTGCTTATCAGTTGGAGTTGCTAGAGGCTCTGTCCGCCGTCCATAATGTGTTCCACGTGTCCCAGCTGAAGAAGTGCCATCCGGAGATGGTGGATACACCATTGAGAGACACAGTTTCACTAGAGGAGGTTCAACTTGAGAGTGACTTGACCTATGAGGAGAAGACAGTCAAGATACTGGAGACAGCGGAGAGGTTTACCCGTACCAAGACGATCAGGTTTTGCAAGGTGCAATGGAGCCACCACACCGAAGAGGAAGCCACTTGGGAGCGTGAGGATGACATCCGAGAGGACCACCCGCACCTATTTGCTAGCCACGCCGAATCTCGAGGACGAGATTCATCTTAAGGGGGTTAGTCTTGTCACATCCCAAATTTTAGATTTGGTACTGCATAGCATACATGTCATTACATCATGATCATCATTGCAAAAATTCAGTTTGAAAAGGTTTTGGTAAAACAATTCACTTGCAATTGCATTTTGACACCTACACTTGAATGCTCGGTTTTACCATGCTTCTGTTAAAATAGTGCATTTTAGTTGTTTGGAAGGCACAGGTACGTAGAGGGTTCCGTCATGAACCCGTAGCACTTTGAATCGCCTCAATCGGAGCTTCGTAGCAAATTTTATAGGGATCTGAATTTTCAGCTTATATTAGACAGTTTCTGTGAGATAAAAATTCAGTTAGGGAATTCATCAGGAAAAAGTAAAAGAAAATAAAAAAAGGGAAACGGGCGAACCAGCCAGCCGTAGCCCAGCCGAACCTTCAAGCAGCGGCCGGCCAGCCCGTGGCGTCTGGCGGATAGTAGGCATCGCCGCCGATCCAGCCGACGAAGCGACCTGCCCGTCGCCACCGTCGTGGGACCCACTGTCGGTAGCGCCGCCGAGTCCGTCTGGAGCACGCTCGCCCGTCGTCGCGTTTCTCACAGAATCCAACCCGACTCCGCGTCGAGTCACTACTAGGAAAATGGTCGTCTGTGGCGCACCTAAAAGGCCCATCCGTGGCACACCTGTAGTGCGCCACGCCTTCTTCTGACTATCTCTCGGTGGCGCCTCGCCTAGTCGCCCGCGTTGTGTAGAGATAGGCGTAGCGCACCTCCTAGTGCGCCACAGAAGTTTGGCGTGGTGCACTACCCCTTGGATCTTCTGTGGCGCACTACCTAGTGCGCCACTAAACATCCATGGTGCGCTTTAGGTGTAGTGCGCTACATAAGGTAGACCATGTGCGCCACAGATGTATTTTTTGTTTTTTTTTTTAATTTCCAAGCCAGATTATATGCAATACAGATTATATACAATATTACAGCAGATATACACACAGATACAAGATATACAATTATATATATAAATACTCAATATGAAAAACAAGATTGAAACAAATACATATAGATAAGTCTCATACATGAATACATAGTCCAAGTTACATTGTTTTGATCATGTTACAAAGTAGTAGTTGGTGACATGCGAATACATGTGTCGATCGAACAAGTTAGAGCTCGGAAGCTCGCCTAGACATCTAAACTAGCTAGCTAGACACAAACGCGGGATAAATAACCAAAGAAGATAAGCATGATCACCGTCGCGACGAAGGTGTAGGTCTTCATCCGGTTCCTTGTCCTAACTCCCGCTAGATAGCGCGTGTATCTATCTTCCGCCTCCGCCATAGTGTTGTACCCTTTGTAGCTATTGCCGCTGACGGGTGCACTGTCTCCCAGTCTTCCCAATCATCGTAGACTCGAACCGTCCCTTGTACACGACGTACCACGTCATCTACAAGTTGACAATAATAACTAACGGTGATTGAAAAAACATGTATAATTAAAGTCGCATATAAAGATACACTTATAGAAAGTACTCTTAAATCAAAAGAGCAAACTCAAAAAGCATGCCTCATATATAACTAGCTAGGTCGTTGGACACGAGGAATATGCTTATGATGACGGACTGTTAGCCAAGTAGGATGCACAATTCACGGACTTGTGCATATCACAAGGCTAACAATCCCGTCATAGCACATTCACATATATATTGTGCCACGACATTTCAATCATCGGAATATTCTCGAAAAGACAAAAATAACTCAAAAGCATGCCTCATATATAACTAGCTAGGTCGTTGGACACGGGAATATGCTTATGACGGATTTATTAGCCAAGTAGGATGCAATTCACGGACTTGTGCATATCACAAGGCTAACAATCCCGTCATAGCACATTCACATATATTGTGCCACGACATTTCAATCATCGGCATATTCTCGAAAAGACAAAATAACTCGAAAGAATGCCTCATATATAACTAGCTAGGTCGTTGGACACGGGAATATGCTTATGACGGGAATGTATTAGCCAAGTAGGATGCACAATTCACGGACTTGTGCATATCACAAGGCTAACAATCCCATAGCACATTCACATATATATTGTGCCACGACATTTCAATCATCGGCATATTCTCGAAAAGACAAAAATAACTCGAAAAGAATGCCTCATATATAACTAGCTAGGTCGTTGGACAGAATATGCTTATGACGGAATGTTAGCCAAGTAGGATGCACAATTCTCGGACTTGTGCATATCACAAGGCTAACAATCCCGTCATAGCACATTCACATATATATTGTGCCACGACATTTCAATCATCGGCATATTCTCGAAAAGACAAAAATAACTCACACTTGTCGTCCGAGAACCAAAGAGTAAAAAAAACCAAAGAGTAAGCAAAAACCAAGCATTGATTGATATATAATAATAATAAGCAAAATAAGTAGCGGTGATTCATAAACCTAATAAGATAAGTACACTTGTCGTCCACACACACACAAAGGTCATCTATAGTTTGCAACTACAACTAGGCCAACATCAAGCCTTACGGCTTAGGAGCAGGGAGGACGCATACCTCGTCATGAACTTCCTATAGTCACCCCTGCATCTCTAGGCGATCTTCTATGTCACGGTTATTAGGATATTTCCTCCGTAGATCCCCAAGTCATGACATCACGAAGATGATTGCCCCAAGCTGCTGCTTTGGATGCGATACATCTCTTGTCTAATATCCGAATCATTGATCTTGGCCTTTGCTTCGCCCACTGTTTGAGATGATCCGGCAACAGAATTCGCTGGTCAAGTAGGAACGCCTCATGTGATGGAGTGCGTGGTAGGCTTCCTTCTTACTGTTTTTCGGCTGCTACGCAGGGAACTCGTTACGTGGTTGAAGGCGTGCTCGAACTTGACCTTCTTACGCATTTGGTGCCTTCCGTCGAGGCAAAGCGGTGAGAGCATCATCGAACTTCCTTGATCTTGTCGTAGTTTTTCTTCTTTTCTAGACTCCCTCGAAATATGTATGGGAATGCTTGGCGATAAGGAGATGAGCGTGCGTGTTCATCTCTGCGCAAAAAATTTAAATGGAATGTGTTGAAAAAATAATGATGAAGATCTAATAAAGCCAATCGGTGGCGATGAATAACGACTTACTCGGGAAAGTAAGGCACGAGAATGTATTCCTTTGTCTTGTTCGCCACGAGGATTCTTTTTAGGTACGAGGTCACGATCGTCGTTCGTGGGAACCCAAGCACGTCACGCATGTAGTAGGGGTCCACTATAGCGATTCGGTGTGTTCTCTCTAATGATCTGCATGGCGGTGAGAGAAAAGAGGCGGACCATGGTATAGTGCACGGTATAGGTGGAACATATTGAAGATGTCCTCGAACCGCAGGAAGAACAGATCCATGAGGCGTGTCGGAAGCCCAAGCCTGGTGGCACCTTAACCACGAATACCGGTGCGAGGATCTTTCTCCGATGAAAGGCGTCTCTCTATCGTCAAGACGTCATGCACACTCTGCGATTCGAACTGGCGAGCTTCCAAATTCTTAGGTATCATGGGCTCACCGCCACATGAATCCTCCACATAATACCCTCGGGTCTTGGTGGCCCGTCCGAAACCTGATCGGATTCGCGATTGTTGACGCCACGGCTGGCTCGAGCTGCTAGATTTTCTTTTGCCCTTTTTCCTTTTGGAGAGCGGGCAGGCACATAATCTGAGCACCGGCCGCCCTATGTAGTGTGTCGGGCTTAGAATAAAGGGCGGTTGGTTGTATCAGGTGGCTGTAAAGCGCAATTTGAGGCGTCTCCCGAGAACCAAGCAGACGCTTGGTGATAGTGGCTTTCTGTGGGGCCACCAGCTAGGTCTTCTTCGTTAAACCGAGTCAAGAAGTGATCATTCCGATCTTGAAGTCCTCGGCGGATCTGCGCCATGTGCATATCATCAACATGATCATCCGACCCACCGTGGAGGTGACGGCGAGGCGTGAGGGCCTTGCCACCGCTTGTCGCCGCACGACGGCGGTCTTGTCTCTGGCGTGATGGCCCCGCCGTCCCCAAACGGATCATGCTCTTTGGCCATAGCAAGAACAAGCGAAGCAACTTCGAGGACATACGCTCTTCTTCATCCGCTCACAGGGGTTGAATGGGAGGTTCGGTCGTCAGCCTTAGCACCGACTAATTTTAACCTGTGCACGCTTGGCATCGGCTTTGAGTGGAACGTCGCTGCAAGGGTTGAACGATGGTACCCTTGGAAACATCCTCGGCTCGTTGTTCACGTAGCATAAGAGAGTGCAAGGAACATCCGTCTGCGGAAAACATGTACGGCGTCGTCGAGCGAGATGCCACAAGAGTAATATATAGATGGCATGAAAGCGGTAATTAAAGCAATTTGTTTACCGTGATGGCGTCGAGATCGGCTAATGTCGACGACTGCATCGTCCTCTGTATGCCCGTCCATACTTCTTCTCGATTAACCTTTTGTGCTTACCCAAGGATCGAGCAGTTCTAAATCTTTGTAGCGACGAGGTTTGCTCGATCAAAGTCTGCGTCGAAAATCGGTTCGCATGCAAGATGCAACGACCCTCTCGGTGACCAGATCCGTCGAGCTTGCCAAGGTGTGTTGTGGACGGAAGACCGGGGGTTCTCGATGTCTAGATAATTCGTGCGAAAGAGATGCACTCTTCGTGTAAAGCCCTTGGCTATGCTTCCATCCGGACGGGACTGTTGTAACGTATCCTTTGATGTGTCCGTTCATCCTTTCGAACGCCATCATGCTGCGGAGAAACATCGGCCCGAGTTGTACGATGTCCTCCATGACATGGACCAGCAGATGCACCATAATGTCGAAGAATGCGGGTGGGAAGTAGACCTCAAGCTCACATAGTATCACCATGATCTCCTCCTGTAGCCTTCCGAGCTGATTCAAGCCAATCGACTTCCTAGAGATGACGTCGAAAAACTTGCATAGGCCAAATAACGTTTCACGGACGTGCTCGTCCATTATCCCTCTTAGTGCGACCGGAAGTACCTGCATCATTAGCACAGCACAGTCGTGAGACTTCATGCCACTGAACCTCTGCTTCGCCTCGTCTAGGTATCTGCTTATCTTGCCCGCGTAGCCGTAAGGAAATTTGACTCCTAGAAGGCACTTGAAAAACTGTTTGATCTCATCCTGGCTTAGAGTGAAGCAAGAAGGAGGGCAGTAATATTCGTTCTTCTTGAACTTTTTACCCTTCCGACGACCTTGTGTCGTCTCCGACTCATGATCATCGTCATCTTCACGATCATCGAGAGTAGTCGTCCTCCGTGAAGCTCCTTCCGGATACCCAAGCATATCAGTCGTGCCTTGCTTTCGGACCATCTTCGTCCTATCGGCATGTTGATTATGGTGGCGACCAGACTCTCGCACGTTTTTCGTGATATGCATGATGTCGAGGCTATGAGGCGGAGAAACTTCCGATATGGCGACTCGAGCAGACCTTGTTTTCCATACCTTCATCAATGCTTGTCTTGTTGCTGCCTCTTCGCTTCTTTCCGCTTAGGACAATCTTTCCGCTTTTTCAGAACTCTTCCACTTCTTTTGCTCCTACGCCTGGGATTCCTCGGGTCTCGATTTGCCATCGAACAGGTCTCCACGTTTTCTCCATGGATCATTCTGCCGAGCCACCTCGGTGCGCCATGAACACGGTTTCGATGACCCTAGATCTTTCTCTAGTTGGAGATAGCTTGTGTTATCCATGCACCTAACGCATGCGTAGAATCCTTGGATAACCTGCTTAGATATACCCGCAACCTGGATAGTCTTGCACCGTAGTGACCAACGCGGCTCTCATAGTGAAATAATCTTGTGCGACGGCGTCGTAAGTATTGCCTCGATTCCCATAACGTGGCTAGCTCCTCTTTCAACAGCCGAGATCTGATTGATGTCGGTGCAGTTGTTTCGCCCTTGAATTAGCATACTCATTTGTATGTACTTCTTCTTCATGCACAACCATGGAGGGAGGTTGTACATCCATACAAACAGGCCAAGTCTTGTGCATGCTTTTCCTGCTACCGAACGGATTGAGTCCATCGGTGCTCGCACCAAGCCCGATGTTCCTCGAATCCACCGACTCAGGAATTGAGGTCCAATGCTTTCAGCTAGCATCCGAAGGGTGCGTCGGAGCTCATCCTTTTCGGGTCATCATCATCTCCGGCTTCTTCCTTTCCGCATGCCATCGCATGAGCTTTGCTTCCTTAGGGTCCGCGAAATAGCGCTGCAGACGAGGGGTGATAGGAAAGTACCATACCACTTTCGAGGTGCTTTCTTCCCTTTCTTGTATCGACTCACGCCGCACACCGGACATGTGGTTTCTCCGTCCTCGCCCGATAAATGATGCAATCATTGATGCATACGTTATATCTAACGGCGGTAGATCGAGAGGACAGCCGATTTTCTTGGCATCCTCGATACTAGTTGGACATGTTCCCCTCCGAGACGATCGTGCGTAATGCCATCATATCGCCGAAGCTTGCGTCGCTCAATTTGTGCTTTGCCTTCATCTCCATAGCCTTGAGCGTTACATTCAACCGGGTATCATCGGCCTGCATCCTTCATACAATGGAGTAACGCGTCTTTCTCAAGTTGGCAAGCTTGGCTTTCTCTCTAGCGGCAGCCTGGCGTTACTCGTGCTTGAGAAGCAGCTCTTGCACATAAGGGTCCCGCACTGACGTTGTTCCATCGTCGCCGCTCCCGCATCTAGATCATCATCATCGATGCCTTCCGCACCTTCACCATCTCCGAGACTCTTCATCATCTCGCCGTTCTCGCCGTGATGATGATCATCGCCATGTTGGCCACCTTCTTCACCGTCTCCATCATCTACGCCATCGCTTATCCAACGAGTGTATCCATCCATGAAACCATGGCGGAGCAGTGCGCTGCAGATTCGAATCTGGTCGATCACCGATTGAGTTTGCATCTTCTGCACGGACATCTTATATCATCTTGTTATTTCGTATCATGTCGGCCGTCGCATTTCAAAAATCTAGCCACAATGCCTTCGCTCATTATGCGACCATTTTGCCTGCCACGATGTACACGGCACAATTTTGAAGTCTATTAGAACCACATAATGAATGCATGCATGCAATGGTCGATAGAAAATTTCGGCATGACCTATCCTAAAATTAGGACCTTTGAATGCCAAAGTCTTGCCAAAATGGAAATGAATCAACATTTTGGCAAAACAAATGGCAACTTGTTCACATACAAACACAAGAGAGAGAGAGACCGATCCATACACACATGAACATATCATTATCCTCTCCGTACACACATGCATGAGCATCATCGATACTCTCCATATACACACACATATGACCATCGATCCTCTCCACACATACACACATCATGAGCATCGATCATCTACATACATATGAGCACATGCATCATCCATATACACATGAACACATCCTTACATGGACAACTTACGAGATGAGAGACCGATCGAGAAAGATGGAAAGGAGAGGTGCGTCGACGGAGAGCGGATAGATGAGAGACCGAGACCTCCTCTATTACTTATGTAACATCCAAAGCAAGTTTTACATGCTAAAATGGTGAATGTGTGGAGAAATTGAGGTGGGAAGGAGAAGATCCGACTTGATCTAAGGAGGAAGAAGGGAAAGTGAAGTGTGGGGTGGTGGATGTGGGCACACATGTGCACATAAAGTGCTGTCCTAAAGAATCGACACATCCGTGGCGCACACGGCCTAGTGCGCCACAGGGATGAAACTTCGTGGCGCACTGGGCCGAGTGCCACAGATGTTTTAGTCCCTGTGGCGCACTAGGCGGAGTGCGCCACGAGATGTTTGGCCGTTTGAGCAGAGGGGGCATGCGTGGCGTGGCGCACTGCACACGTGCGCCAGATGACCCTAACAAGTGCGCACATGACGTAGTGCGCTACAGGATGTTTGGCGTAGGGCCCTGGCCCACACACATCTGTGGCGCACTATAGTCATGTGCACCACGGTTGTTATAGTTATTAGTAGGGCACTGCCCACAGGTGAGCCACGCCTGTTTTAGCCGTGGGGCACTTCAACCATGTGAGCCACGGATGTGCTGATTACCTATAGCCGTTTTCCTAGTAGTGAGTGCCCCACTATAAGAACCGCCGCCACCCTCTTTTCTTCCCCCGCCTCGAACCCTAGCCCTCCCGCTTGCCCGCCGCCGCCGACATCGCCACCGCCGCCAGCGAGCTCGCGAACGAGGTAAAGAGCGACCGCCTCGCGCCCTCCTTTTGCCCCTGCGAGCTTTCCTCGATGACTCGCCCATCCTCTTTCCCCCTATCAGAGCCGCCAGAATTGCTCGCGAGCACGCCACCGCTCGCGCTCGGCCGCCCTGTCGCCCTCGGACGCGCCGCCTCACCCCGATCGTCGTCCCGCCAACCGCCTCACCCCGGACAAGCTCTGCCGCCTCACCTCGATCGTCGTCCCGCCAACCGCCGTCGCTGGAGATGCCTGCCCCGCCGCCGACATTGCTGCCCGAGCCGCCACCGCCGTCTCTCCACGTCAGCTCCGATGAGGCCCCACCTCAGATGCTTCCCAAACGTCTGATTCGAATCCAACGCGTGATATTAGATTGGTCCAGCGAACGGGTACCGGCAAATTGCGGGTGGACACGTGTCGGCCCAGTCAGCGCGACTGCCCAGTCAGCGCTGACTAGTCAACAAACAGTTGACTCCTCAATTTAGTTGGTTTATTTATTTGCAGAAAATAGTGAAAACTTGTAAATTCAATAGAAAATAATCTACTAGGCCAAAAATTGCAAATAAATTTGTATAGATTCAGTGTCTCACGTAGAATATTGCTGTACAGTTGTTTTATGCTTTTGCAGCAAGGTTTTGTCTTGGTTAATTAAATGGGTTAATGTCCTTTTTAGAGTATTAAATTCATAGAAAAGGTTCTACAACTCCAAAAATTGCAAATAAGATGTCCCTGGAATCAGTAGAACAAGAGGAATCTTTCAGTGAATTAAAAAGGTAGACTTAAAGTATTGGAATTTGCAGAATCTATAAAAAGGCTTACTGGAGTAATTTAATTGCCCAGGGAATTATACAAATCCTTTTTGAGTGATTCCAGTTGGTACTATTTCTATTTTAGGTTGCCTACACAGTGGATATTTTTACAAGATTTTACAAATAGTTTATTAGCAGTGGCTAAATATTTGGGTTATAGCTCAATTGTTTGGGCATTTAAAATTGCATGCTTTGTTTTCTATGCACTTAAAATGTTTTCCATGCATGCATACAGTAGGTATACTGAATACGAATATATGAAGCTACTGTAGCAATGTTCAAGTTGTCATGCATGCATCTTGCATTGTCATTGTTTGTATATGGTTGTGTTTGGTTTGTTTACGTGATTGCAATTGTATCATGTAGATTGTGACGAGTGCAACGCTTGCTCGTGTGTGGATTGTTCGTTCGACCGCTACAGCCAAGGCAAGTAGATGCTACCTTGTTCATGATATGGTCCTATTACTGTCATTACATTGTTGTGTATTTTGTAGATGCATGTGTAGGACATTACTATCGCTATGCTATGCCCTATTATGGGGTAGGGCTTTCCTGTAGATGAGCCACCGTTGGTAGATGTGCTTAGCCATGCTATGATGAACGAGGGCTGGGTTACATCACTGAAAGTTGTTTCTAAATTTTTTGGTTTGCGAAAACTAAAACAACTTAATCAATGAATCTCCTGGGTGTGATGGGACTGATAATTTTTGGTGGTATCATTGTGAAAAGGCACCCATGTATCAAGAGAAGGAGTTTCTCTCGAAAGAAGTGAGTGGGAGGAAAGTAGATCGAGACGAGGTTATTGAACCTTCTCTTGAATTGGAGAGTAGCGCAGCACCTGAATTTGTTCTAGTGCCGCATGCACCAACAATAGAGGAAGCTAATGACAAGTATCATGAAGCTTCGAACGATGCTGCTACTGAACGTCGCAGGTCGACAAGGTCGTGTGCCCCTCCTGAGTGGTACGGCAACCCTGTCTTGACTGTCTTGTTGGTAGAAGAACGGTTCCTTTCTTGAGAAGGAGTTTCTCTCGAAAGAAGTGAGTGGGAGGAAAGTAGAGCTAGACGAGGTTATTGAACCTTCTCTTGAATTGGAGAGTAGCGCAGCACCTGAAATTGTTCCAGTGCCGCCTGCACCAACAATAGAGGAAGCTAATGACAAGGATCATGAAGCTTCGAATGATGCTGCTACTGAACGTCGCAGGTCGACAAGATCGTGTGCCCCTCCTGAGTGGTACGGCAACCCTGTCTTGACTGTCTTGTTGGTAGAAGACAGTGAACCTACGAACTATGAGGAAGCAATGATGAGACCAGACTCTGAGAAATGGCTAGAGGCCATGAAATCCGAATTGGGATCCATGAGCGAAAACCAAGTATGGACTTTGGTGGACCCTCCTAGCGACCGAAAGGTCGTTGAGTGCAAATGGATCTTCAAGAAGAAAACGTACGCGGATGGTAATGTTACCGTCTATAAAGCACGGCTTTTCACAAAAGGTTTTCGACAAGTTCAAGGTGTTGACTACGATGAGACTTTCTCTCCCATAGCGATGTTTAAGTCCATTCGGATTTTATTAGCAATTGATGCGTTTCATGATTATGAAATATGGCAGATGGATGTCAAGATTGCGTTCCTCAATGGCAACATTGATGAAGAGATGTATATGATGCAACCCCAAGGTTTTGTCGATCCTAAGGATGCTGATAAAGTATGCAAACTTCAGCGTTCCATTTATGGACTGAAGCAAGCATCTCGGAGTTGGAACCTTCATTTTGATCAAGTGATCAAGAGCTTTGGATTTGTTCCGAATTGCTACGAAGCTTGTATCTACAAGAAAGTGAGTGGGAGCTCGGTGAAATTTCTGGTACTATATGTGGATGACATATTGATTATTGGAAATGACATTAACATGCTTAACGATGTGAAGAGTTATTTGAACAAGTGTTTTTCAATGAAAGACCTAGGTGAAGCTGCTTATATATTGGGCATCAAAATCTATAGAGATAGACAAAGACGCTGATAGCTTTAAGCGAGTACATACCTAGACAAAGTTCGAAAAGGTTCAAATGGATAAGGCAAAGAAAGGTTCAAGGCCTATGTTGTCGGGTAAGATATTGAGCAAGGCTCGTGTCCATCGGTAAATGATAGAAGCTATGAGCAAAGTGCCTTATGCCTCGGCCATAGGTTCTATCATGTATGCCATCTTGTGTACTAGACGGATGTGTCCAATGCTCTTAGTTTGACGAGATACCAAAGTGATCCAGGAGTGGAACACTGGACAGCCGTGAAGAACATCCTAAAGTACCTAAATAGGACTAAAGAAATGTTCTTAGTCTATGGAGGTGATGAACATCTCGTCGTAAAGGGTTACGTCGACGCTAGTTTCGATACCGACAAGGATGATTCTAAGTCTCGCATGGATACATTTATATTTTGAATGGAGGAGCTGAGTGGAGAAGCTGCAAGCAAAGCGTGATCGCAGGATCTACGATGAGAAGCGGAATACATGGCTGCTTGGAAGCGTCAAGTGAAGGAGTTTGGATCAGGAACTTCATCCGAGCTTGGCGTGGTTCCAAGTGCATTGGACCCACTTGGAGATATTGTGTGACAACACCATGCATAGCACTCGCTAAGGAACCAAGATATCATCCAAAGACCAAGCATATCAACATAAGTTTCATATAATCCGAGATTATATAGCAGATGGAGATCTGAAGATTAGCAAAGTACATACAGATCTGAATGTCGCAGATCCATTGACTAAACCTCTTCCACGTGAAAAACATGATCAGCACCTTAGTGCCATGGGTGTTAGATTGTTGCCAGATGTAAACTAGATTATTGACTCTAGTGCACGTGGGATACTGTTGGAATTATGCCCTAGAGGCAATAATAAAGATGTTATTATTATAATTCTTGTTCATGATAAAGTTTATATTCCATGCTAGAATTGTATTAAGCGAAAACTTTAATACTTGTGTGGTTTGTGAACAACACCGTGTCCCTAGTATGCCTCTATGGACTAGCTCATTGATTAACGATGGTTAAGGTTTCCTAACCATAGACATGAGTTGTCGATTAATAATGAGATCATATCATTGGGAGAATGATATGATGGACAGACCCAAACTAAGCGGAGCAATTAGATCGTGTCATCGTGTTCATCTTTGCGAAGCTTTTCTTATGTCAAATGTTGTATTCCTTAGACCATGAGATAATACAACTCCCTGGTATCGAAAGAAAGCTTTGAGGTCATCAAACGTCATCCTATGAGAGGGTGATCATAAAGGTTCTCTCAGGTGATCGGAAAGTACCTGTTGGGTTGTATGTATCGAGATGGGATTTGTCCCTCCCAAGTCGGAGAGATATAATTCGGTCCCACTCGGTAATCGATATCAACATCGCTTGCAAGCATGTGGTTAAGGAGTTGATCACAAAGTGATATCGGATTATAGAATGAGTAAAGTACTTGCTGTGAACGAGATTGAACTAGGTATGACGGTACCGACGATCAAATCTTGGGCAAGTAAAATATCGCGAGACGAAGGGAATATATATATGGGATTGATTGAATCCTGGCATCGTGGTTCATCCGATATGATCATCGATGAATGTGTGGGAGTCAATATGGGTTTCAGACCCCTGTTGATTATTGATAGAAGATCATGTCGCATATTCTCGAACCGAAGGGTCACACTTAACGTGTCTCGACGCTAGGATAGATTGTATAATTGGTTTATGAGTTTTTGTTCGAGTCTCGGATGGGATCCGGACATCACGAGAGGTTCCGAATGGTCCGGAGAATAGGATTCATATAAGGCAATGCAGTTTTTGGAGTTCAAATTGTTTCGGTTAATCGGTATTGTACGGAAGCTTCTAGAACCTTCCGGAGGGGACCAACGTGGCCCCACCTGCCGGGAGGGGGAATGGGCCTATGAGGGAGTGCCCTGGCCGCATTGGGCCAGGGGCACAAGGCCCCATAGGGCCCAACCGGCCAAACCTAGGGGAAACCCTAGGGGAGCTTCTAGAGGGAACTTGCCCCTACCTCCTCCTGGCCGCCTAGGCTTGGGAGGGGCTGGGTGGCGCCCACCCCTCTATATATAGAGGGTGCGCACCTCCCACACCTCCTCCACAACCCTAGCCGCCTGCCGCCCCTCCTCTCTCCCTCCCGATTGCACGAGGCGAAGCCCCCGCAGTAAACTCTCCACCACTTGCACCACGCCGTCGCGTTGTAGATCCAATCCATCTCTCCACCATACTTGCTGGACCGAGGAAGGAGGAGACGTCGAGGTGCCACACGTGTGCATCACTCGGAGGCATCGCCACTTGCGGTGCTAGATCGGATCGGATCGCGAGGAGGAGAAGCGAGTACGACTACATCACCCACGCCCGGTAACGTTCTCAGCGAATCTTCAAGGGTATGAAGATCTCATCTAATCCCCCTCGCTGTTTGCATCTCCTAGATTAGATCTTGGCTTTTCCGTTCGCATCCGTAGAAATTTTTTGATTTACTATGCTGCGAAACCCTTCATGGACTGCCTTACATGGAAAATTTCCCAACCGAGATATCTCGAGCCTTTTTGCCCACCCTGGTGAAAAAGACAAATGTCTGCCGAATCGATAGGAAATGAGTCCGGTTTAAACTACAGGTTGCTCTTGATTTTAAAAAATATTTTTATGTTCACAATATGCTATTTCATCAGGGATTGTCTCCAAATTTAGCGAGGCTTGGCCCCAATCTATGAATTTTTTAGAATCCTCAAATTCAAAAGGGAAATTTTGATATGATTTTTTGAAGATTTGAACACTATTAAATAAATTTTATTTAAAAAGACATGATGCATGATTAAAAATATTATAGGGATGTCATGTTTGGATTCTTCTCATTTTTCTGATCGATTTAGACATATTATTTATTAGATTTTGATTTATAAATTTAAAGATATGAATTATTCCATATTAACTGGAAAAAGGCAAAAAAACATTTATTTTATTGTCATTTGAATTCAATATTATTACTTATTCATTTTTATTTACTTAAATAATTATTTGAAATTTAAAAAATAAAGACGTGTGACACAATGATCCAATGATTAATGGGATTCAGTGGCGGATGTAGGATTAAATCAGAGGGGGTGCTGAGTTATATATTCGTAGCTTAAATACCATGTACTTGTATTTTTAATGCATATAGTGTACATAAAATTAGACTAAATATTATAAACCAAAAGAACCTGCATATTTTAAGGGGTGTCATGGCACCCATGGAACCCATACTGGATACGTCCCTGATGGGATTGATACGATAGTATTATCAACAAGATCTAATTTTTTTGTCGTAAGCTCGTCCGAAAGGAACAGAGAAGTTAATCGTGCTGGGACAGAAGTAGTGTGAGGATGAGTAACCGATCAAAAAGTTTCAGCATTAGTGCAATTTGATCAGATATTTAACATACTTAGAGTTAAAAAAAATGCTTGTGAGATTAATAATTTAAAAAAATTGGAAAAAAATGATTTTTTTTAATAAAACATAAAAATTGAAAGAAAAACAAGGCCAACGACTAAGCCGTCAATCGTATCCAGACGACCGTTAGCAGTCCGGTAGGGCCCATCTAAACTACGCCGATGGCTTTACTACGCTGACGGCAAATGAGTCTAGACCAATGCTTTGTTACGCTGACAGCTACCGTCGGCATAGAGCTATGCCGACGACAATTTAGCCTATGTTGATGACTTTCAGCCGTGGGCGTAGATGCGTTTCGTGTAGTGATGGCTGATGGGTATTGTCCGTAGCAATTGGTTAGGCTTCTAACTGTAGTAGATGCCTACTAATCGCTAGTCATGATTGGTTGCTAGCTCTCTCAAGGAAATGTCAAATACACTTCGGATATCTATCCGTGCTTGGCTGTTGACGACGAACTTTGTGATGTGCTTATGTGCCGTGCCGGGCTGCGTTGGTCTAAACATGTGTTTGACATCCATGTGCAGTTCAGCCGAGATAGAGCCACGCACACATATACAGGTACAAAGTCAAATTCAAGCTTGCATATTCACGGTTGACCATGTACGAGTTAATACGTGGTGACTCGTGAACTGGGGATAATAAGTAAGTCGTGCACACTGACGGACGAGCGAGGGTGGATGGTGACCCGTGATGAGATATAACTGTGGAAAAGTACCACATGTGCAAAGACTAATTCCAGATTATAAACTCTTCTAATCGGTTGACTCCAAGCACATGTATCTGTCACAAGCCGACCGATAGAACCGATTCTCATCGGTCAGTCGGTCACTGGCATGTGTTTGACTACATCCTCAATGCATTTTTGTTCCTGCGGGGAGATCTTCCATGCATGTTGACATAATGAAATTTGTTTTTTTTTATTTGATGTTCTTCATTTCAAAGTATTAGGAGATGTTAAATTAATGCAAAAAAAGATGTAATACTCCCCCCATTCCATGATTATTGTCGTGGTTTAAATTCAAATGTGAACTATAACCACAAGAAGAATTATGAAATGGAGGGAGTAGTGAATTATTATACAAGGATATACTTATATATTACTAACCCTAATGGTTTTGAAATAATCGGCGGTCAAACTTCGGAATGGATCTGAAAACAAATCCCTTTGAAAAAAAGAAGGTCCCTTTGGAAAATAAATACCGGCATCTCCTCTATTTGGCCAGGGAACAAGGATCATGGGCAATGGTATACATGGTATTGTCGGTGTTCAGTCGATCCATGGGATGGGTCTAAATTTAGACTCTGGGAAATGTGAGTCAACATATCCTAAAATCGACCTACATTTTTTATAGACCTTACTCTTTGGTCTTATTTCTCGAAAAGAAAACAAATGATAGACACATGCCTCTCAAATTACTATGTAACACCACACTCGTGTGAATTTTGTCAAAACCTAAAGGAAAAAAATCATTGTTCCTGCCCATATGGCATGACTTGCTAGAACCACTAGCCTCTTCTAAGCAGGAAAATTTACTAGTACATTTTTCCTTTCTCTTCGTGAAATTATCTATCGCAAAAGTTATCCATTTGTGCAAATGGCAAAGGAAATAATTAACATTTTCGTTGGATCTAGTGCAAGGTACTCCCTCCGTTTCAAAATATAAGATGTTTTAGGTTTGTGAAGAAAATGTATCTAAACTTCTTTTAGTGTCTAGATTCACTCTAAACCTGAGTGAACCTACATACTAAAAGTAGTTTAGATATATTTGTTTTACAAAGCTAAAACATCTTATATTTTAAAACAGAGGGAGTATATTCAAAGAGAGATTATCCTTGTTTCTTTTTTTGCGCGGTTTGATCAAATTATATGCATGTCGCGATCCAAAACTTAGAGCTCCCTTGGTTCAAAAGAATTTCGTAGGACCATCATAAGCGCATTTGGTTTGCCGGGTTGGAATTTAATCCGTATACATTTTTAAGGGTTTCGCTACACTATTATTGAGGAAACGTTTTCATCCACGTATACCCTGTTGTTACAAATCCTTACTTTTAATCTTAAAAAATAGTTTTTCAGTGAGCTCCAACATTTTTCATCCAATGTTTTTGTCACACTCTAATACTATATAGAGTTTCAAGGAAAATGCCTGCGTGTTGAAAATCATGCAAATCAACTAGCCTGTTTTGAAAATACCCCCGCATGGTCACAAGCATGCATTGACCCCCACCACGGTCTAGCTAGCTACATGCTGCATCCTCGATTTTTCAAATGCCCACATGTTCACAAGTACGACCGGTCAGCGATCTCAAATATTGATCTAAAATATTACCTATGCTGCATCATACAGCACGGCAAGTGTACTACTAGTATAAAGTTTATAAACATGTAGACGCATCAACCTTAGTTCTCAACCACTCTCTTGTTCCTCTCCTTCTTCAATGTTGCCGAAGTCGAGCCCGAGGGTAGCTGGGGGCGCCTCGGCGGTCCTTCCGGCACATCGCCGGCAGGCTGCTACCGGCCGCACCGGTCTAGCTCCGGCTTCACGCCGGACGAACCATCTTCGCCTCGCCGCCGCCCGTGCTTCAGGGGAAGCAGGCCGCGGAGAACTCTTCTCTCCCGGTCGTGATGGTCGTCCTCAACTCTACCCGATACGCGCGAGGAGGACTAGGACGATGATTCCCCGTATAGGTAAATGAACTCTGGCTTGCTTTGCTTGGACTTATTATTGGCTTAAATATCATCGATCGGGTGCATAAGTGCATTTGCTCTTCACGTTCGTACTTGGTACTTACCCATTGGCCATTGGCCATCCGCCCACATCCCTCATGCTTTGTCGCACGAATGGGCTTGACATACGGAGTAGTTGTTTTCGTAATGAAGATAGCTTAATGTTGCGCGTCATGTATCAGACTTCAAATTGTACGAAAATTAGACTTCATTTATGCCTCAGATAACACAGATGTAAAAAAGATGCGCAACGGTCAACGTAAAATATCGTCTTGGTGGGAAGGCTTTGGAGGACATAATCAGAAAGTTAGAAAAGTCTCTCATAAGCAAAAGAAATAAGAGGGACCTCATAAGTTAAGGTTCCGCACCTGCTTGATAGATGGACCCAATTCGGGTTGTCGTGTTTGTTCAGTGGGATCTTCTTTGACTGTGGTGATCCAGGTGCCGTCGGTTCGCGGTTGAAGTTTGTTGAGAGAGTTTATTAGTTTGTTTAGTTGGTCGGGTAGTTGCATGAGTTGGAATTCTATTTGCTTGTGCTTTTGTTGTAATGGCTTTTGTCTGTTTTTTGTTAATTACTAGTTAAGTGTCCGTGCGTTGCTACGGGCTAGAGGGTCAAACTATCATGTTTGATAAATAGCAGCATTCTAGATAGTTTGCCACATGTGTTATTAAAGCTAAGAGCATCTCTACTCATTGGGCCAACTTAGGCCGAAATTCAGACCCTTTTTTAGCCGGACGAACAAGTTTTCGCCTGGCGAGTTCGCTATTAAAATTTAATAAATTTCGGCAAACTTTGGACGATATAAGCGGTTTTGGGCGAATATGGACAAACTTTGGGCGAATATGGGCGATACGGACGAACTTTAGGCGAATATGGACGATATGGACGAACTATGGGCGAATTTTGGGCGAATATGGACGATACAGACGAACTTTAGGTGAATATGCCCGAATTTTGGGCGAAATTTGTACGAATATGGTCGATACGAACCAACGGCGAATATGCGCGAATTTTGGGCGAACTTTGAGCGAATCTGGTCTATATAGACGAACTTTGGACGAAATTTAGACGAATATGGGCGATACAGACAAACTTTGGGCGAATATGCCCGAATTTTGGGCGAACTTTGAGCGAATATGGTCTATATGGACGAACTTTGGACGAATATGGTCTATATGGTCGAACTTTGGGGACGAATATGGGCCAACTTTGGGCGAACTTTGGATGAATAAGGGCGAATATATGCTGACTGGGCGGGTCCACTCGACGAATTCGCTTGGTCCGACGTTCCCAGAGCGTACCTAGGATCTGGGTATATACCAAAGTTGGCCCAAATCCGAACGAAAACAGGTTCCTAGGTACATGACTAGGCAAAATTTTGACGTTCGGGCCTATTTCGGCGTCCGGATCAGCGTCCTGGATAGCCCAGTGGAGATGCTCTAAGCCTAGCTACCGTTAAACTGAAAAGTGCATCACCCATATAAATATAAATTTAATTTATCGTACCATGCACACAAATTTTTTAAACCCATACTTTCCAGAGTTGAAAATCTTCAAGTTTTAGGAATTCAACTTGATAAAATCAAGAAATGAAGATTTCAAGACAAACTATAAGAGAACACAAGACACTAACATTGCCACAGATTATGTGACGTTTTCTAATGCATAGCTCATGGACTCTAAAATAATATAAAAACTTTTTTTAACAGTCAAATCAGTAGGAGAGGCTCCTACTGTGGAATTGTATTATATATGGAGATAATTCCATGATCAGGTGCAACGCCTCAAAGTACAAAGTTTCTCAAAACAAAAAGTCAAAAATTAAAAGATGTAGATCCGCTTGGACTCTAACTGTCTAAGTGACTCTTGAAAGTCAATATGGCAATGCTTTCACAACATATCTTAATGCAATGCATGACCTAAAATACTTGCTACATGTGTTAGGAAACACATTGTTTTGATCACCAGTATTAGCACTTGTTGCATGTCTTCTTCAGCTTGACAATCTTAACCTGACATGGCATCCTCTTATTCTTACCAGCATGTCTCCCTTCCCTTCTTCCATATCAACAACACCTTTTTCCTTCTTCTCCCCTACCAGAATAATACCACAGAAATTTCAATCAGAACTTTATTTTATTTGACAGAAAACTGATTTGTTGCTAATAAATATAGCCGACAAATTCTATCGTAAGCATCGACACAACATTACAGGACACGAAGTTGAAGGACAAAGTCTTATGATATGGATTTAAAAGGAGCAACTAACGTGGCTAAAATTTCATAGATGCTCAAGCAACTATAGAGTACAGACCATGGAGCAAATTCTTCATAAACAAGTTCATCGAACTCTTGATTCAGAAAGACATGTAAATTAACTCAAATAGCAGTTTAACAATCATGTAGATTGGTCATGCATAAAGAAAATGGACTGAAAAACAAAGGCAGAATGACATAGTCTAGACTGCATATTCTAATGTAAATGTCCACTATATACCTATTTGTTGTTTGGAGCTATAAGAAGTTGTCCAATTTATTTCCACCCAAAGCAGGCTTCCTAACTTGTAAATTTTCACGATGCTTACCGGTATACACCATGCCAAAATAAACCTTATCTGTGGTTTGCAAATAATTTCCAAAATATAGGTAGCCAATCTAGCCTGCAAGAAACATCGGATAATTATTTTATGCTACTAAAGAACAATAAACACATTCGCAGGACAACAAAAGAATCAAATTCTAAGGATACATATGATTGGTCCAAAGGTTGCATTAAACAGTAGCTAAACAATAAGATTTGCATTACCTGAATCATATGTGCTGTCAATAGGAGGCGGCGACGGCAGCATAGTCCAGACTGTTGCTACCGCAGGAGGGACGATGCGATGACAATGGAGGCCGCATCCATGCAGAGTAGACCGCTGGATTGCCTATATGTCAGTATCACGCCTTACAGATCATGATGATTAGAGTGTAAAACCATTATGACATGTCAACAACACTGACATAACTTTGTCGACTCAAATAGCATGTGCAATATGATCTTTCTAAATAATCATTGGATTTGCCAATAGGATATACTGTTAAGAACTAACACAGTCTTAGCTCAGATTCATTCTCCTTACATCATAAGTTAAAACTACTGAAAGAGTGCACAAAATTTATATACATTTACCCTTATTATAGAGACTACTTTCATATGCATGATCCAGCTAAGTACAGAATGAGCATTTGCTGCATATATATCATGCATGAGACATTATAAATCTACTAAGAAAGAAAAAAAGTGGATACCGCAAAATTTCAGTATAGGAACAGACAAATGGATTGACTTTTCAATTTTTACCCTGTAAAAAAGAAAATGTTTTGCATACTCTTACAATCATACAGAGAGGTTTCATCTGCAGGGAGGTGAAGGGCTTCAGGTTTTCTTCTTAATATTTATCTTACTTTTTCTACCATTAAAAGTGGATGCTATCTCTCATATCGCTGAAAACTTATTTTGCAGTTATTTGTGGGTTTGATCAGTAATTACCCTGTAAAAAAGAAAACGTTTTGCACACTCTTACAATCATACAGAGAGGTTTCATGTGCAGGGAGGTGGAGGGCTTCAGGTTTTCTTCTTAATATTTACCTTACTTTTTCTACCATTAAAAGTGGATGCTATCTCTCATATCGCTGAAAACTTATTTTGCAGTTATTTGTGGGTTTGATCAGTAATTATATTTTCCAATAGGGCGTCATCAAAAACAACTCAGGGTAGAGGCTTCCATTTTCAAAACCGGTTTATCTGTGTTAGACCACAAGAATATTAAACAAACAAGAAATCCAAAATGCACATAGCTATGTAGCAAAACACAAGCCAAGAAAGTGCACTTGTTACTGAAGTTAACATTTTTACAACATATCATATCAGAACCAAGAAAAAAGTTACTTTAATATAAATTAAGAGATAAAAATGGTCTCAATATGGATTTTAGCGGCTATAAGAAAGAAGGTGACGCCAAGTAACTGCACTTGTGTTGATTGTTCTCTTTGCGAGAAAGGAACAGATCAGTGTAATCGACTAAGATATAATGCTTCGTGAATAAGAAGATATCCTTCTTTGACCTAATTGGTAAAGTGCAAGAAGGCAATTGGTTATAAGAATCGTTTTGTACCTTTAGCATCCAGAACAGTTTTCAGTAGATAAACTTACTCTCGCAAGCCGGTCTATGAGTAGACTTCATGCTTATACTTCTGAGTGGTTTCCAAGAAAATCTGGGGAAGACATTTTCTTGGTCGCTTTAAAGTCTAAAATGTTTCCAACAAATTTCAAAGCACTTGGCTGCCAAAATGTATCAACAAACTAACCTTAAAGAATTAGATCATTCCCAAAAATAGGAACAGAAAAGCAAGTCATTTAGGTCCCTGCCTACTGTACAACATCTAGTGACAGTACTCCATGTTCTATACCATGTATCATCAAATGCACCACAAAGCAATGAGCAAATGGATTTTCTTTGCCTTCCCCAACTACATAAAAAATTCTCTGAAATAATAAATTCTCTAGTATAAAAATAAAAAGGAGGAGATAAGAACTCACAATCGTTTGATAATCACATAAAGAGGGGAGTTTAACATATCATTGATCACAAAAATTACATTTCGAAAGTCCAATGTAGAGCTTACGATTTTCAGCCAAATTTTGATGTTAGACCATATGCTAAATAAGCTATTTTTGTTATAACCAGATACTAAATAAGCATTCAGGCTGCGGTACTTTCTTGGAACCACGATATACCATAGTTTTAACGCTCAGGACCGAGAGTAAACACTGAGCTTGTAAGTAGCAATGTACTTTACAACATATGCACAATATCTAACACACTCACAAATAGAACAACAAAAACTCTAGAATTTTTCATGTAACACATTCAGACTTGGGCAATAGACAGCAAAAGCACCAACTAACTTCATGACAGCTTAAAGTGGAAGACTAACTTCATGACAAGCATATTAACAAGAACTTGGTGATCAATCCACAAGATTATGTGTTCCCATGTAATGGATCAGAAGAGAATTTATTACATGAGTACGAGCCATACTCTCTAAACGTACCAAAAAAAAACAACGGATTTCAACATGTTAGTGGTAGGTTCATAAATTATATGTATGCCTCAGCCTAGTGATACTCTAGACTTAATAAGGGCTGAATCACTGAACTGAATATGGCGTATAGACATGTTCAACATATCAAACAAGTTAGTAACATATAGTAGCCTAATCTAGCCCAGACCGTTCCATGTGATTTTTAGTTTACCCATTTATCTATAGGTGTTTTTTAGATTGGAAGAAACCAAACAGACCGCTTCATGATGCACGTTTTGTTCCCACCAAAAAGCACACTAATTAAGTTCAAAAAAACACTAATTCTAAAACAAATAAACAAAAATAATATCTACTACCAAAAAAGGAAGATCAAGCGGGGAGATAGGATCCAGGCCTCCATACCTCGAGGTTTGAGCCGCTACTCTTGCTCGCGATCTGGGGATTGGGCATACATGCTTGCGAGACGTGCGGCGGAGGATGGGACAATAGAGTAGGCGAGAGGCTGGATCCGTGTGGTTGAGGGCGGATCCATGCTTTGGAGGCAGTGACGATCGGATCTGGCGGCCCGTGTGAGAAGGGGCTGTAGGATGTGGTGGGGGGCACCGGATGCGTGGGTGTGAGACTGTGAGGAGGCGCCGGAGGATTGATCTGGGGGGCGCTCGAATGCGTGGGAGAGGGGTGTCGGGGCGTCGCCCTGGTGCAGCGAGAAGAGAGAGAGAGAGGGTGTGCGGGTGCGGGTGCGGGAGCAAGGTCGTTCAGTTAGGGCCAGGGGTGGAACCAGAGCAGGGGGCACGGCGACGGACGCGCGGAACGGGGTGATGTGCGACGAAGCCAAGAGCGAAACGCAGATTTGGCAGAAGACGGAACACTTGGTTCTTTTTAAGTAGTAGAGATTATCTGACAATAGATTGGAGCAAATCTTTTATCCTTGTTTAAAAAAAACCTGGCCCCAACGTCCACCCCCTAGTGACGAAGCTTTCACGGTTCAAAGCAAAAGATGAACCTTTCAGAGTCGTTTCTTGATATTTTTTTGTGTGCGTAATAATAAACCCTATGGTTTTTTAAAAATAATACATCAAATGTGAAATTGTCAAAGTTATTTTTGGTAAAACCTCACTACCGCAATGTCCACCATATTTTCCGTGATTTTTGTATCTAACAATAAACCGTAAGGTTTTTGAAAATACATTCAATGTAAAATTCTCAATCTTTTTTGGCATAACCAAATCTAGTTTAGTTCACAAATTAAAAGCATCAACTTATACACATATTGATACATCAATGCCATGTCAGCGTTGTTGTATTATACTCCTTAGATGACACCATTTCTTACATTGCACCCATTTCATGCATTTCATTATGCATCTAAAATTTGAAAATAAAGGTTTTCGACCTTGTCGTCATACAATAAACCTTAGTTCTAGCATAGTAAATGCAAACAAAAGAGGATTCAGTTTTCATGGAGAAGAGCATCCTCCTTATTTAGGAAGTCCATCATTCATCTTCCCGGCTTCTTTGAGCAACACGTGGTTCTGCACACCATCCTCCTTGTAGCAGAGGTGGCTCTGCACGAGGGACTAGAGAAGAGAAAGAAAGAAGAAACTAGAGTTTGTAGAAAAGAGCGAGAACATACCAGTGGGACGGGAATGGTGATGGAGGACTCCAGGCACCTCCATCGGGATAAGAGACGATACCAAGACGCCATTGGCATCCTTGATGTCTTCAACTTGCACACCATCTTCTCGATGAGGCTGTTTGGAGTGTGGCTAGCTATGGTTTACAAGTGGTTGGTGTGGAGAGTAGGGAGTTGGATGGTTATGGTTGAAGGGGAGACATGCATGGAGAGTGAGAGAGTGAGGATTGGCATATCAGTGGGGAGTGGGGAGTGGAGAGAGGGTTCCTTGTCTATTATAGATAGGCAATAAAATTGAGGGTTAGGTGTTGTTTATGTGGACTCTTGAGAAAGTGTGAAAAGATTGTATGGCTCACGGTTTCCCAAGGGCCCATCACGGGTCTAGAAGTTCGGATTTGGTGGTGGGCCACACGGGTCACCAATATTTAATATGACAAGTCTCCTGTCTAGGATCCTACTAGACATACTAAGACGCTGTAGAGATTACATGGTGTAGGTGGCCCATGAAAGGGTGCAAGTCTAGCTGGAAGTGAATTCAGTGCATCCTAGTTGTGAAACTAGTAGATGCAAGGTAGTCCATGTGCAAACAAGTTACTCATAGCTAGTCAGGCACTAAGCATAGGACTCTATCACCGTAAAGACCTTGAAAGTGAGCTATGTATTTGGTTCCAAAAAGTTGATCCATGATTGTGCACTCATGGATCTTAGTTAGAGGGTGATCTATGTGTTCTTCCATTAACACGTGCTTCAACAGGGTCGGCGGTTGCCAAAAAGCAATGGTGGGAATGTGTGATTCACTTAGATCATGTGGACTAGATTGTAGTTTTTGTTTTCCATCATTTTTGTTGTTGTGCGGACACATGTCTCTTCCCCTTTATCTAAATTGTCCTTATGTGGGTACATTGTAAATATGTGATTTACTTAATGAATGTGCGATAATTTTCTAAGAAACTTTAAGTGCAAGAAAACCCTATAATTTTATTTCGTCTATTCCTCTTCCGCTATTCTATCATGGTGTCATGGGATGTTCGAGGACCAATGATTTAGTGATCCTTGCCAATGATTGCTTAATCTAGGCGAGTATATGGTGGTAAGTTGGCCAACAAAAATATGGAGTTAGGGAAAGTGTGTTGTGGGAAGGAGAAGTGTGGTGATGGGGCAAAATACAGGGTAGGAGGGTTGCGAGAGAGAGAGAAGATGTGTAAGAATGTGTGAGCTTGCACCGTATGCTAGAAGCTCAAGTAGCATGCACCTATAATATGTCACATTTTCTATTTGTTTAAGTACTTGAGGATTATTTACTATACACTACATGAATGTTTGAGAGAAACATGATCTAACTGATGTTGGCATTCTTCCATCAAACAGCATATACCGAGAAGAATTTCGTAGACGAAAATGTGAGTGTGCTAAAGGAGGTATGTAGATCACTTATGATTCTTTTATCACCTAAATGATTGAGTCTACTCTCATAGAACCATATCAACACAACTAAATAAAATGATCAATGTTGCATATCAACTAGGAAAGGGTGGCTAGAATAAGGAAAGATCTCCAAGAGCCTCAATGGTCGCCATCTCCATATGACACAGCATGGGTGGCTATGGTACCCTTGCAAGGTATCCCCGAGGCTCCGTGCTTCCCTCAGTGTGTTGAATGGATATTGCAAAGCCAACATGATAATGGTTCTTGGGGTATTAATGAATACGACTTGTCAATCGACAAGTCTAGTCTCTTATCCACATTGGCATGTATTATTGCGCTTAAGAAATGGAATGTTGGTCCCGAGCACATCAACAAAGGTATGAAAATGGTAATTTACTTAAATTTTTAAGGTATTTTGCTTAAAGTATATGTAAATTGTAATTGATATAAAAGGATGTACATTCACATGGATATGTTTTTCCTTGCGAGACAGGACTATATTTTATTGGTAGAAATTTCTCAGTTGTTATGGACGAGCAGACCGCTGCTCCTGTAGGCTTCAATGTTAATTTCACCGGTATGATTAGCCTAGCCATTTCTATGGGTTTGGAGTTTCCTATGAAACAAACTGATCTTGATGGCATTCTTGACATCCGACGGATGGAATTGGAAAGGTTTGCCTATAACCATTATGGCATGAAAATTGTGTACATATATTTTCCCTCTTCGTTCATGTTTCTAGGATAGATGGTTGTTACTATGCATTTTCCTATGACATGAGTGGGATTTTACTAGGAATTTTGTTTCTTATCTTTCTTTATTTTATCTGAAAGATTGTTCGCATTTTTCATTTTCTTAGTTCTGGGTCTCTCCAAACATCCATATTTTTTAAGTTTGTCTTGTATTTTTTAATACCAATATAACTTTGGTAGTAAATGTGAAATTTTAACATTAAAATTTTCTCATACAGATTTGTGGATGACAAATCTTATGCTACAAAAGCATACATGACTTATATTGCCGAGGGTTTAGGGGACATGTTGGATTGGAATGAAGTTATGAGATTTCAGAGGAAGAATGGATCATTTTTCAACTCTCCTTCCGCTACTGCTGCTGCAGTAATCTACAATAATGATGATAAAGCCTTCCAATATCTAAATTTGCTAGTTAGTAAATTTGGTAGTTCAGGTGGGAATGTGTACCTTCCACTGCGATGAATTTTCAAGTTGCATATCGTTGCTAATACCATATTAATCTACCATTTGCAGTACCTACGGTGTTCCCATCAAATATATATTGCCAACTATCAATGGTGGATTCTCTTGAAAAGATTGGAATATCTCATCATTTTTCTAGCGAGATAAAGAGCATCTTGGACATGACATACAAGTAATGAGTAATGACCATGCGCAAATATTTTGTATGCATATTTAGCAACTTGTAAACTTGATTATATCCTTTTTGTAGTTTCTGGTTACAGAGAGATGAGGAAATTATGTTGGATGTAGCAACATGCGCCATGGCATTTCGTATTTTACGGATGAATGGATATGATGTTTCCTCGGGTACAAATTTCCTTGGGCTAGAATTCATGTGTCACTACTTTTGTCTTTGTTGTTGATTTAACTCACATGTTTCAATCTTACCCAGATGAACTATCTCATGTTGTTAACGCCTCTGCTTTCTATAATTCACTTCAAGGGTATCTAAATGATACAAAATCTTTACTGGAACTATACAAGGCTTCAACAGTTAGTATTTCAAATGATGAAAACCTTGATAACATAGGCCATTGGTCAAGCAGCTTGTTAAGGGAAAAGATGTGTTCAAATGAGGTGCATAGAGTTCCAATCCTTGGAGAGGTGCTTGCATGCAACATAATTCAAAATATTATTGATCCCATATTTGATTAGGTTTTATTTTATGTTTAAATATATGTTTTGTAATTTCAGGTGGAGTATGCTCTCAAGTTTCCCCATTTTTCCACAATGGAACGTCTAGACCACAGGAGGAATATTGAACATTTTGATCTCGAGGGTTACCATATGTTGAAGACATCATACTTGTAAGATTCTAATTCCCAAAAGGAAATTTTCACCGTATCAAATCAATAACCCAGGTCACACACTCCCATAATCGTCTTTTTTATTTCGTAAATGACTTCACCTATTAGTATCGTATAAAATACATCAGCGTAAAAAAGAAGTATCCAGGAGACATGTATTGTCTTACACTAACCCATGCATTTAGGATGCTAACCCCCTATGTTTAAACAGGGCCACTTAACCCCCTAACTATCCAAAACCAGGCATATAACCCCCTCAGACGCCAATGGCTGTTTTTTGTGGCTGTTTTGGCCATGGTGGACTCTGGTTTAAGCCACGTTGGACTCTGTTGCCTGGTGATCGTAGGTTTAAGCAGTTGCTGGCGCTCCGCACTCTCGCTAGGAAAAGTTGGAGGCGTGAGAGACAGACGTGTGGGTCAGACGGTGCTCTATAGCGACCTGGAAACTAACTCCCGTAACCGTAGCTAGCCTTCTGTTCATGATCATAAAATATTTTCAGTCTGATCAAATAGTCAATTTCACATTCAGGATACTAGCTAGCAGGATGAGTCGGTATGTGATTTTGACTCGTCTCTGTCAATCAAGTCTGGTCCACCTAAATGAGATTGTTCATCACTTCATCTTGGGCGATTTTGTGCCAAGGCTGAAGTTTACAGGCAGAGAAAATCAGGAACAGAATGGTTCAGTATAAACTCATAGGTCATTCTTGAGCTGCACAATTTTTGAGTAGGCTAACTGAAACAATAGACTATGATCTCTTGAAACCCAAAATGTTTGAGGTCATACGGTTGCACATTCAGATGTGTACATGATAATGCCAGAAGCTAACAACCCCTGTTATTCCTGGAAGTCTCCTGACAGCATAGTTTGAAATTTGGACTTACTGGAAGTCTTCCTTGATACTGCCCACCATCTTCGGCACGTGGTACAGCACCACCTCCTCCAGCTCCTTCATCCTGGCCAGCGCCTCCAGGACTATTTCCAGTCCTGACGGTGGATGATGATGCCGTTGATCATTTCGTTGAGATACTGGTGCATGTTAAGAACAACGGTGAGTCGTCCCGTGAAAGAGCCCCCCCCTTCCTTATCCTCTCTCACCCCCCCCACCGCCCGCGCTTGGCCGTTGACTGGAGAAGACCGGCCCGATCCCGACCCATCTCCGGCGGCTTTGCCGGCCGGAGATGGGGAGGGGGAGGTGCCGGAGTAGATGGTAGGTCTAGTTTTAGTAGTTTGGGCGAGATGCCCGTAGTTTGGAGTAGGGCATCGGGCTGTTGGGCGATCTCGATGCATCGGTGGCGGTGGCGGCGAACTCCGGTGGTGGTCGAGGCGACATCACTACGAGGATCTCCATAAATAAGCCCCCTTTGGCCCTTCTTCTTCTTCTGGGCCTTTTGGCTTCTCTCTGGCCGCCATGGCGGAGGAGGAGAGAAGTGGAGAGTCTGACAGCTCGGAAGATGGAGGTGGGGTTCCTTTGCTCGCATACATCGGCGTACCGATGAGCTCGCCGACGGATCTCGCTGTCGAGGCTCTCATGGTGGGAGTTCACGGCGGAGGTTCCTCTTGCAGACCCTGCATAAGCGCCGTGGCAGCGTGTCGATGACATCAAGGCGCCTTCTTCGACTGGCGGCCCGAGGTGGCGAGGAGGACAAGAGGTTGGCCTTCTTGTTGTTCGCGTTGCTCTGCTGCCTTCTAGAGCTCCTGCCGGTGGTATCGGCCACCGGCATCCATGCCCTGAAGGGTTTCTTCCACGCCATGGCGTGATCTCAACCTCCAAGATGGAGGCCTGCAGAGTCTTCTTGTCGGACTTCACCAGCTCTTCCTGGCCAAGTGGTTCGTCCCCGGCGAGATCGAGATGGCCGGCGGCGCTAGCACATCGTCGGTGGAGGGTTTCAAGGACCTGATGGCGTTTCCAAGATTTTCTTTAGGGTCCACCTTGCTTATTCGCAGGACTATTCTGCAATTTTATTTTTGTAGAGGTCCTGCTTGTAATTTATTCCCACCGACTGAATTTTAATGGCAGCATCGGGGTCCTTCGAGACCCCTCTCTTGTGTTCAAAAAAAATGTTAAGAACAACAGTTGCAGGCAGATCAAGTGCAGCACAACTTTGGAAGCATGCGCAAAGTCTGTTAGGAGTTTCTCTTCCCTTCTGAAAGAAGCACGGGGGGTTTGAACCTGCATTTTACTAGCGATTCTGTTGACTTTCAAATTACACGCTCTTTAAAACCCAAACTACCTTTGTTTGATACAGTTTGAGAACTGAAACTAGTTGTCGATACACTGAACTTTCTTTAGAATAAAGGGGTCCAGCACCTCAGCCGTACAGAGCTAGCAGGCATAAGCACAATGGAAAGCCAGAAGGCCAATGACTGGGAGCCCACAAAATACACAATCTGACTATAGTTCAAACATTTTAAATTTAGTTGAAGCACTTTGATCAAGCAGTCAAGTACACTATACATTCAGAGACGGCCGACGATCATATACCAGAGTCCAACGTGGATTAAACCAGAGTCCACTATGGACAAAACAGCCCAAAAAACAACCATTGGAGTTTGGGGGGTTATATGTCTGGTTTTGGATAGTTAGGGGGGGTGAAGTGGCCCTGTTTAAACATAGGGGGGTTAGCGCCCTAAACCCAATAGATAGGGGGTTATGTGGACTTCTTTCCATTTAGAAATGCAATACCACAAAAAGCCAAGGCGGCTGACCCATTACTTCCTACTTCCTCTGACACTACTTGACTCGGTATTAAGTGAAATGAGACAATGTCTTGCCTCTCTTGGACTCTTTATGGATAATATAATTTAATTAAAAATCCATTTAACACAGTGGTAGAGTAACACCATGGTATGGCATAATTCATCGGTCGAAATCCCATAATGGTGTTTTAAATTAGTGGTGGAGTAATGCCACTAGCGGGAAATACATAGACCATAAGCCAACTTAGCACTCTACCCTTCAATTCGATTACAGTCTTCACCAGTACTGACACCAAACCTAGCTTGAGAGAGATCAATCTTACGCATGTGGTGAACCACACCGAGAGAAAGTGCACAGAATTAAATAAACTATATCTAGCATAAGTTTCACTCTACATGTAAAGTAAAATAGGTTTTGAGACCCTTCGTTCTACTGAGCTGAACTAAGAGCACTTCCTTTCATTCAAAACAAAAGAATCGTAATGTATCTCACATGTTTATAGTCTCCACAAAATTCAAGTTATACCCACTCTACTTTAACCGATCTCTTCGCTACTACCATAAAAAATGAATATAATAATTATTAAGGGTGATATTCAACCTGTGATTCGGCATGTACCTTTTAAAGTATCTATTTATTTACGATTCTTCAGTACAAAAATTCATCCAAAAAAGTAAAACCCACTAAATTCGTACTTGTCACAATGGAAAATTTTCCTACTTTTTTGTCTAAATATTCAGTGTTTACTGAATCAGGCCATGGCGTGCTAACAAAGACCATCTTGATTTGGCTGTTGAAGATTTCACCCGTTCCCAGCTTATTTACCAAGGTGAACTGCTCCATGTTGAAAGGTAATCTGTGGGTTTTATTATCTTATCTTATTAATATCCATTCTTATAGGTCTGCATTTACTTCTTTGCAACAGTTGGGTGAAAGAGAACAGGATAGACCAGCTAAAGTTTGCAAGGCAGAAGCAGGCATATTGCTATTTTCTGCTGCTGCTACATTCTCTCGGAGCTATCCGATGCTCGCATTTCATTTGCCAAAATTCTGTTCTCATAACTGTTGTTGATGACTTCTTGATGTTGCGGGATCAAAAGAAGAGATAGAAAATCTGGTAGCATTAGCCGAAAAGTATAATTCCTTAGCTTGGTCTCTTTGACTATGTTTTGTTACTGTTGGTTTCATGTGTCCTTGCTAACAAGTTGTTTGCCTCGCTTTGTTTGCTTAGGTGGGATGAGCACCATGAACTTCCATTTTACTCTGAAGTCGTCAAAATATTATTTTTTGCTATCTATAACACAGTTAATCAGCTATGAAAGCGCCTCTGTGCTACAAAACCGTGATGTTAGGAAACACCTGATAGAATTGGTGAGTTTCATGAGTGGCCCCGTGAATATGAATTTTACTGAATTATGTATTTCAAGTTGAAGTTCGTTATTTTTATAGTGCGTTAAATTGTGTTTGTAGTGGATAGAAACATTGAAGACTATGTCAACGGAAGCAGAATGGGTGAGGACCCAATATGTACCGACAGTTGATGAGTACGTGACAAATGCAAATCTCTCTTATGGATTGGGTCCTATTATACCCCCGTCCTTGTACTTTGTCGGGCACGAGCTTTCGGAGTCGATGGTCAAAGATCAAGAGTACAATGAGTTACTCGGCTAATGAACAATTGTTGTCGTCTCTGAATGACATCCAAGGATATGAGGTATGTGGGGTTGGTTTATGACAAAAGATTGTGTCCTTATAAACACCACTAGAACACATAGGAGTATATTTTTTACAAATATCAAGAAATGTGTTTTTTATACTATGTTTTTGTAGGTAGATTTATCTCTCTAACATATAGAAGTAATTGGTTAGTACAGTGATACCGCAATTAAAGTCTAATGGATATAAGTTCTTACAAAATAAAGATTGGTCGTTATGTGATATATTACAAATGGTGTGAATTTTTCAGTAATCGAAGCTATAAAATTAAATTCCGCATTAAATCAAGAAAGATCGACATTGCTTATGCTGGCCAGGATAAAACGCTGCATCGACTATGTTTTGGAGTTGCCATACAAATACATCTTTCAGGTTGTAGTATAAGTTTAGTTGCATATATGATACTTTAGTGAAAGATATGTTTTCTATTTTAGCCAAAAACTGTAGCAAGAGTCTTTGACAATATATATTTTATTAAGTAAAGGGGATACCTTTACAAGAATGGAAGAGAAATATACATCCATGTATATATACTCAAATATAAATGGTGTTGTATCTAGTCACACAAACTGGATGGAAAATTAGCTAGGGAGTTAGGAAACAATAATTCTAATCGTTGTTATTTAAACTCGTAAGTTTTTGGTTGGAGATCCTGAATACTTTTTACCTACTCCTACAGAGAGAGGGCATCCAGGGAAAAGTGAATAGCATCTCACTACTTGTTCTTCACAGTGGTGGTTTTCTGTCCTCGCTATCAGCTAAAAAGACGATAGAGGACTATATAGCTTCGTGTCGGAAATACTTGCTAAGCTTGGTTGTTAAGGAAGATGGTGATGTTCCTAGGGCATGCAAGGAGCTGTTTTGGAAGATGTGCAAGATAAATCACATGTTCTACTCTCAGACCGATGGATATAGCTCCCAGAAGTCAATGGTCGGTGCAGTGAACGCAGTTATCTACGAGCCTCTTAAACTCCAATCCAGCAACCCATCTTTAACTGTTAAATCAGAACAATGAGAATTTCTGAAGGATCACACGTTTTCCTCAAATGATAAAATAAAAAGGGATATGATGCAGTACAAATACACAGTCTAATCATGCGGCGGTGCAGAAGGAACTGATATTAGTTACTTTTAAGACGGTGGAGATCTGAATCCTCGAGATGAAGGAAGATCTGTCTCTTGTATAGTTCCAGTTTCTTGTGTAAATTAAAGGCTGTGCCAGGTCTCGGCGATGTACTTGTTCATAGTGCATTTTGATATCTTAATGGAAAGACTGAAAGATATGCTGGTTATATGTTCTCTAAAAAGGGTGTAATAATATTTCCCTCACGGATCTTTCTTTTTCCGTGACAAAGCTCTGCAATATCATGTTTTCTTGGCTGTCCTGTCTGATTTGTTTTCAGAAGGATTTCATGTATTTTGTAATGTCCGTGACAAAGCTCTGCAATCCTCGAGAGAAGAGGCAGCAGCACCAGATTTTTCATTTGTAACTATGCCAAGGTTGAAGTGAAGATCTGGTCTTCCAGGTTCATCCAGGGAAGCAAAATGATTAATGACAGTAGTTAGTCTCCTAGTTGTTTTACTGTGTTCTTGTAGTAACTTTTTCATGTACTGGTTGGGTCGTGTTTTTCTGCAATCCTAGTTGTCATATTAACTTCTGATCTGCTGATGCTTAGATTAATTTGCGACGTGCTGAAAGCAGTCAAGCCTGATCAGACAGAATCCAACTTTCTCTACTGCTTAACTAGTAATACAGATTCCATGGGGTTAGCGTGAACATTAAGTGCATCTACTAATTGACTTAAAACAATTGTGCAAAACAAGTTGAAAGGGGAAAGGGGGAAAATTACTTGGGGTTAGCACGGTGACCGGCTCTGGATGGACCGGCACTCAACGCCGGAGTCGCAGGCGTAGTCCATGGCCTCCTGGAGGATCGGGTCCGACACCGTCGGCTTCGCCACTCTGGGCTCAACTCCGGGGCGGTGCAGCGGACCGGCGGGCTGGGCTCGAAGGACGGCGGGATGGTGGTGATGGGCGGCAGCTGGTAAGGGACGGAAGGGGTTGTGGAGGACGGCGCCGTCGAGTCGAGGTGAAGGGAGGCGTCGACAACAGGGGAGCCGGAGGGTTGACGCTGACGGCGGCGCCGAGGCTCATGGCTTCTGCGTCGCTGCCAGCGTTCGGCTCCACTTCCCTGACGAAGTTCAACTCGAGCAGTGTGTTCATCTGCGAGTTCTTCTTTCTCTGTCTGAGAGTCAGAGCTCTCGCCTCTGCTCCACAAACAAGATACTCCACACTCGACTTCATTGGCACCATTAAATTTTTTTTGCGGAAAATTGGCACCATTAATTAATTATAATACAAGGCAGGAAGCGCACATATCAGTAAAATTTGACACTGTAAACATGTGCTACACATACTACATCCGTCCTAAAGATTAAGGCTTATTTTTTTTAAAATCAAGTTACGAAAATTTTAACCAAATTTTAGAAAAAACTATTAAAAATTATAATATTATATAGATACCATGTGAAAATATGTTTAATTATGTAGTATGAATTTCGTATTATAAATATTAATATTTTTAGAAAAATTTGGTCAAACATTACGTATTCAAAAAAAAAATAGGCTTAAACTTTGCAACGGAAATGGTACCACAGAAAAATAATACGCATCTATTGATGAACCACATGTATGGTGACATGTACTGGCCTAAACCTATCTACGATACCCGATAGCGGCTCTTAGACGCACCTATAGATTCTTTTTCGGCGTTGCGCCACAAAATTTATCGAACGCCTTCTAGAAGACTTATTTTGTCGGCTGCGATTTTGGTTAATGAACCCAGGTTGAACCTGGGTCGTGGGAGGGCTATTGGGGGCGTCGGATCAAGGGAAAAGGCGCATGAGCCAGAGTTGTCGCCGACACAACACGAAATTTTCCCATTTCGTCATTTTTCTTACTCCTCACTCCATCCCCACGCCGCCAGAGCACCGGCGGCACCACCCCTATCCCCTCCGCCGCCGCTACGCCAAGCATCGCTGCACCAACCTCCACCTCCTCTTGCGGCCGCGCTTTAGAACCGTCGTTTGCAGATCCCTAGCCGGCCCCGTGGGCACCTTGCGCATGAACATGGCCTTGGGACCAACATTTTGTGGATACACCATTGGCTACATCTAGAGTTTATTTCAAAAAAAATGAAACTCGTAAATATAATCTTGATTTAAAAAAAAACGGGATCACTGCAGCTTGGGAGCCAAAAAATTCAATATTGCGTCAAGGGTCTTGCTTGTTCCTGATCAGTTAACAGTTGAGAAGCTCTGGAACATCTTGCTCTTGAATGTTTCCTCTGAATTTTTAAAGGATTTCCTGTATCTTGTCATGTCTAAACGGGGCAGAGACCGCAACAGCAAAGCTTCATATCGTAACCTTATTGATGTAAAGACAGATCAAGGTAGGCTTCCTCAAGAGGTTGAAGTATGTAAGTATTAACTGTTGATCTGCATCTGCTTAATTAGATCAAATTAGTCATAATCGGCTACGTGCTGAAAGCAGTCAAGCTTGATCAGACCGCTTAACTAATACAGATTCCATTTGTTTAGCGTGAAGACGAAGTTAGCATCTTAAACAATTTGCAAAACAAGTGGAAAGTTAAAGGGGAAAACCAGCAGCATCCTGACTAAATGAGAGCTCCTGGTTGCATACACATGTCAAGGAATCACCTTTGCACAGTATCAGACTCTTAATAGAATCGAAATCGCAGCGAACAGCTACTTACAAAAACTGCATTGCTGTGGCCTAATAAGAAACAAAAATGGAACAGAGTAATCATATCGAAAGAAAAATTCGCTCGTCGATCCATCTGCTACCCTCGATCGGCTCATACAAGGTTGAAGGCGCACTTGTCGTAGCCTGCATGCAGAGATCGATCATGAGAAGTGGAAAGCCAAGGTAAGAAATCAAGATCGATCATGAGGAGCAATGCATGAAAACTGGAGTCTGAGGGTGGTTTTACGTACTTGGGTCGCTGGTGACGATGGTGGCGGTGCCTCCGAAGTCGCAGGTCCCGCCGGCGGCCCTGGTCATCTGCCAGTAGCTGTTGAATGCGTAGGATGCGTGGGCGAGCACGGTGTCCGGCTGGGAGCAGGCGCCCGCGGGCTGGATGGAACGGCACTCGGCGCCCGAGCCGCACGCGTAGTCCATGGCCTCCTGCAGGATCGGGTCCGGCACCGTGGGCTTGGCCACGCACCAGAGCGCCTGCCCGGCCCCCGGCGCCATCGGCGGGGCCAGCGGCGGCGGGTAGATGATCGGCGGCATGAACCCTCCTCCGCCGCCGCCACCTCCACCGCCACCGCTTCCACCTTGGTCGCCACCGGAGCCGGAGCCGGCGCCTGTGCCGGAGTTTTCGGGCGGGCTGGGCACGACGACGATCGGGCTAGGGGGCGCCGTCCCGGGCGGGCTCGGAGCGAACTGCGGCGAGTTGATCGGCGTGGGCGTGAACGTCGGTTGTCCCGATCCCGGGCTCGATCCCGGGGTGGTGGTACCGGCCGGCGGGCTGGGCTCGAAGGAGGGCGGGATGGGCGTTATCGGCGGCAGCTGGTCCGGGCTTGAAGGGGTGGTGGAGGACGGCGCCGTGGCGGTGAAGGGCGGCGTGGACGACGACGGAGGGGCGTCGGGAGGGTTGACGCAGAAGGGAGCGTTGACGGTGTCGGCGGCGCCGAGGCCCGTGGCCTCCCCGTCGCCGATCGCGTCAGGAGGAGGCAGGTACGTGGGCTCCACTTCCCTGACGACGTTGAGCTTGAACAGCGCGTTCATCAGCGAGCTCCTCTGCCTCACTGCTCTCGCCTCTGCTCCACAATCAAAAACACTCCACTTACTTACTCAGCGCCATTGATCAATCAATTACGCAATGCAGGCAGCATATCGGATCATATCAACGAGGAAACTGATCAACTGAGATTTGGCACCGAAAACCTCACACTGTTTCCAGTCCACTTCAGTCAGGCGCAGAGACAGAGGGATAAAAGAGGATAAAAAATGACCAGTGGTATGGTATAGGTAGCTTAGTTAATTAACACTGGGAGAGTGAGCTTACCGCACCACGTAGTGGCGACGCCGAGCAGGAGCAGGAAGAAGAGTAGCGACCTGCTGCTAACTCTCGAGCTGCTACGCGCCATGATCTAGCCGACTCAGCACTGCCGGCTGCTTCCTCTGCTCGACAGTCCGACTGGCAGCGGTAGTAGCCAGTGCCCAGTAGTGAAGCACTGGTCGGGGGGAGGTGGTGCTTGTTATAGCAGACCAAAGATGGGGGTGTGGATCGGCCATCGATATATCCCAAAGAAAGAAATGGGGGAAAAAAGTCGGCGGCAGAAAGCGGGAAAAGGATAGATCGATCCGTGTAGAGTGTAGCGAAGAGTGAAGTGCAGTGCGGTGGCGACGATGATGCTCGATGTCGCTCTGCTCTAGGAGGGAGCTCCGACCCTCTCTCCGATTTCGCTTTCGCTTTTGCCCCCGGAGGAAACGTGGCCGTCGTCGCCGGTAAATTGCCGAGCGGTCGCTTTACCGAGTATCCCCGTCACTAGCAATCTGCCATGCATGGTGAATTGGTGGTAGTGTGCTGTGCCATGGGGATGGACTGAACTGATGCTGGTTTTTTTAGCAACTTTCCGTGCCGCTTAATTTTGGTATCTATGCTTGCTTGTCACCGGGGCAACTCCACCGGCAAACAGCACAAGGGTGTCTCAACTCATGTACTCGTGCTCGCTTTATGCGTGCTCAAGGAAAGCGCCCGTGGTCGTGGACTGTCGTTCGTTTAATTTTGGGGTCGTGCTCTCACAAAGCATCGTGATTAGCTCGCTTCACTGTTCCGGCCATCGGAAGCTAGCAACCTATCGTGCTTCTTTTAGACATGGAAATGCCGAAAAATTGTCCAGTGTTCTAGTACTTGGTATAATACTGTGGCAGTGTCAGTTCCTACTTGGCATTCATCGTTACGTGTATCAAACTATACCTGTTATTGTCATGCTGGCCTGTTTCTTATCTAATTTTGGTGCCAGATAATAGTTAGCAATGTCAACAAATTGTTCACGCTATATACTACATCAGAGTATCCAAAGTCTTACGTGAACCAAGCCTTGAAACAGACAAAAGCAAGTAACAGCAACTGGCTGGTAGATCCTAAATTTGCCTACACCAGGCCAACAGATGATGTCATCCCAGAATTTTTTTGATCAGTACCAAAGCAACATCAAGTTTGATATACGTAAGTCGAATTAAGTTGGTTCACATACATGACAAGCAGATACCCATTATAGTAGCATCCACATACATCAGAAATACCGCAAGTTCACTCAGCCAACTGCACATCAACCAGGTACTACTACATTCACATTTAGACAATGTCACCACATCACATTTTAAGAGCTCTCACTAGAGTATCGCAAAACTCATTTCCCACTTGCACGTTCCAGCATTCATCAAATCATCGTATTATGTGTGCCCTCGGAAGCAACAAGGCTGGCAACCTCATAGCTTGTGCATGGCGTTTACCATCATGGAAGGCATGGCGACAGGGAGTGTTAAGACAAAACTCACCTCAGAAATCATAGTCGCTCAGTCCCCTCTTGGACTCTGCCATCTCGATTTCCATCAAGCACTCCTCTTGGCTGAGCGGAGGAAGCCCGTTCTTGTGGCGCGTGTAGTTGTGCTTGTGCCATGCTGATTTGCAATGGTCTCTGTACGACTTGTCCTCCACAACTATGTCGCATTCTTTGCATCTCCTCTGCTGTTTCCCTACTCCCTGACCCTGGCTTTCCGCTTCACTAGAAAGGCTCTGCTTCTGCATGGTCTCGCTTAGCTGAGCAACGGCAACAGACTCCTTTGCAGGGACAGAGTGTGCCTTCTCCACATTGTCCTCCACATTGTCATATTGGTCTGTAGAAGAGCCACCATCTGCGTGTGCAGACACTGAGAGTACTTCCACCCTCCCTTGCACGTCCTTCAATCTCTCTTCACACGAATGCAGAATAGATGGCTCAATCTCGCACACCTGCAAAACATTATCAACAATTAAAGGTGGTAAACTGACATGAAGATATCATGCTTCCAGAGACTAATTGCATCAGTATCACAAAGGAGGAAAACACCAAGCAGCCATAAATGGTGTGATCATTAGACTGAACCATACACAAAAGGAGCCAGCGGCAAGCTTCCAAATGATACAACTGTATAGCACAAACTATTCACCAGCTCTATCACATCCTACATTAATTTACTGAAGAAACATTCATTGGGAAACTCACATGAACGAAAATATGATAGAAAATCATAATCGGGCAACACAGTTATGGCTCGGAGTCGGAGCAACATAATCTACAAGACTTACAATAAATCATCCTACATTACTTTATGAAAGACAAAATTCGATGGGGAACTCACATGGATGACAATCTGATAGAAAATCCTAAACAGGCAACAAAGTAATGGCTCAGAGAAACATAATCTAAAAGAACTTACAAGGGAAGACTGACTGCCAGATTCGTCCTTTGAAATAACGATGGCATTCCACTCATCAAGCTTCTCCATGAGGCCAGACAGATTGGACTTAGGTGCAGTGAACCGCACCGTCAATGGTGCACGCTTTATAGGGAAGTGCTCAATGAGCTTCTTGATAACCCTGAGTGCCTGAAAATTTCATGAAATTGCCTATGAGGAGAGACAGTGGGGGTAGATAAAATGTTAACATAGTTATAACAACATTAGTATATTGCTAGCTCTATCGCACTGTCCCAAGTTCAAGTTAACAACAAAGGTTTAAATAAAACATTAACACACAGGTATCAACAGTATTGTGACAGAATTTGCTTAAGTATTTTCATCACTAGAAATTGCATCAGTAGCAGGTATTAGTATTGAGTTGACTCTACAGGAAGGGAATTGAAATAGTACGATTTTTCTTCTTCTCTTACCAGGCTATAGCCTATAGTAGCAAAAAAAAAAAGAATATCCATTGGAAATTTATAATAGATTCAACACAGCTGATACACAATTAATGGACTTGTAAAGTCAGCCTAGCCATTTTTAATCATGCTCTAGTTATACATACAGAAAATATAAGGTACCTAACAAACTGAACAGTCCCCAAAGTATTACCTATATGTGAGTTCCTCCAGAAGGAGGATTCATATACATTTCTTGCAACCGCGGATTGGCACATGGCCACATTCATGTTTCCAATCAAATGATTTTGTCATGTTTCTGGGTCTGTAGAGCACAATTAACAGACGCTGATAGATAGTTTCTTAACCATTTACTTCAAATTGGGATCAATTCAGACTAAATAGTATATTTGCTGTTTACAATAAGATATTATCACTTCAGGAGTACAATTCTAAGCTAACCAAGCAAGTACTAGTGCTCCATGACATCAATGGTTTGCAGGCTGTGGCTAATTTGCAAGAAATCTGCACTTGCGCCCTCATCCTCCCTTTCTGCATGTTCAAGTTTGTATTTACCAGGAATACAATGAACTTCGACGAAGGTGTGCTTCTTTCATATTGCGACACGCTGACACCTATGCTTTAGTTGGACTGCATATTTTCTTTAAGTAAGATTGATACAAAATAAAATAAGAAAGCGGTCACTGTTCTATTCCAATAGCAGGAAAGGAAGAAAGTAGGCAGCTAACTGTTCATTCAGGCTGAGATTTTGACATATACAGCAAAGGTATTGCTATATTTAGTTATGTTCTAAATGATGGTGAGATACAGTGCCATCACAATGAAGAACAAATAATCTGATAAAACAGGACTAAGAAGGTCGTTTAATTCTAAAATGTTCACAATAATTAGGCCTACAATTCCTTGAAGAATACACTGCAGATGATGTGATGGATGGCAAATGATGTGCGCTATACAAATCTGGATCCTCCCATGAATTGAAAGAGGAAAATAGATAGCAAGATCATTATATACAGTATATCCTCCCATAATACGGGAATCAGAAGGTCATTTAATTCCATAATGTGCACGGTAATTAGGCCTATTATCCCTTACAGAATCCACTCAGGTGATGGATGGCAGATGATGCGTGTTAAACAAATTGTGATCCTCCCTTGAATGGAAAGAAGAACAAACAAGAGCAGTATATCCAGAGGATAGGCAGCTACCTGTTCCTTGGAGGTAAGGTTTGGATCGACCGCAAAGTGTATCTCGTGCATGAGGCGCTCGATCATGGTCATGGTGTAGGGGCGCCTGGTTTCAGGATTGATAGTCTTCTCCATCACGATTGTGGCGATGTCCCGGAACTGGGAGGACAGCTGGGCCTCCCTCTCCTTGCCAGAAACCTGGAGCTCCCCTTTCTCCAATATCTGACAGAAACACAACAGCAACAGTAAGGCAGTCGAACTGAAAATTTGCACTAATTTACAGCATCCATCTTCCAATCCACTCCACTAATTAGAGAACAGGTTAGAGGAGAGCAGAAAAATGCCGTGTACCTCGATGCAGATTTTGGTGAGGTCGTCGGTGCCGAAGGTCTTGGTGAGGTCCTTGGACTTGGCGAGGACGCCCTTGGAGACGTTGGAGTAGACGGTGTGGGACTGGAGCACCTCGTCGAGGTCCTTCTCGACGCGGGTGCGCCAGGAGAGCACCTTGTTGGGGAAGCAGGCGATCTCGAACCGCTGGCCGCCCTTGCGCAGCCGCACCACCGCCACGTTCGTCAGCCGCTTCTGCCCCACCGGCTGCACCAGCGTGCGGGACATCTCCGGCGATCGCTCGCGGAGGCGCGCTCGAGGGGATTAAGGCTTGGGTTCGGCCCTCGATTTTCTCGGGAAGCAAAACCCTAACAGAGGCGAGGAGGAAGGCGGCGAGGGTGGGGAGGAGCAGGGGTGGGGGTGGGGAGAAAGAGGGGACGGAAAGGAGAAGGAAACGGGGCGCGGAAGGAAACTGGTCAGTAGACGTGGGGAATCGCACGTGGAATGGAATGACATGCTTATCGACTGTACTGGGCCGGGCCAATAGAACCGCTGTTGAAAGAGAGGCCTGCCCAAGCCTGGTCCGGACTAAGGCCCTCCACAGTGTGACCGATGCATCAAAACTCAAAAGGTTGGCACCTCAGCACTAAAGCTCTGACACAAAATTTGGGCACCGTCTTCACAGTGTGGTCGATGCCTGTACAGTAAAACGGGTCCCATCTATGAGCCAATCTATCTTGCTAGTAGTTGATTGGGAAGGACAACTTCTGTTTGCACTAGTACAAATACACTATTATTTTATTGCATGAAAAAATTGGGCATCGGAGCAACTAGAGTAACCGATTCCCTAAAAAAAATTTTGGGCATCGCCTGTGCAGTGTGGGGCACCGGCACTCGATGCCTCAAACTTGGTTTGGGCACCGATAAATTTGTACGCTGCGGAGGGCCTAACAAGCCCAAAATTTTCCATTCCTCCTATCGAATTAATGATCTTCTACTAAAATATTCGTAAATGGTATCCATCCGCTTCCGAAATAATTGACGTTTTAACTTTTTCCTGAATCAACCTAACTTACATTTGGTGAAGATTATCAAAATTTACAAACATCTGCAACATCAATTTATTTTTATTAGGCTCGCAATAAACTTTGTTTCATACTACAGAAATTGGATGTTGTAGATATCTACACATTTCTATTTAAATCCGATCAAATTTAGAGATTTATTTTTGCAAAAAGTTCCACGATCAATTAATAATCATCATCACTGATACAGTAGTATAAAGATATTGAAAAGTAATAAATTACAAGTATGTCTTTCAACAACCTAATAACCAATGAAGCATTGAAACAAGCCGCATGCAGGCCACCTGCGGTGATCCAGCATACCACTGCATGTGTAGTATATTATAGTCGTTGACATGACATCCACAGAACACCGTTCCGTAAATATCACATCCCTCAGAGTGGTACAAAAGAAACATTGCGGACAAATATACACGCATTATTACTATTACAATATCGGAAGTTCAAGACTTCCAAAAGATTCAACTTACAAACCAAAATATAAAGTGTTTCAGTGGAATTTAAAAGTAACAACTCCGACTAGGAGTTGAGCTCAACAGCTTATTCTATATAGTTCATGCTGCTCGGCTACGTTGGTTACTATTAACTAGGGATACTTAGTGGGAATCGTTATCATCGACACCATAGCGGATTTCGTAATCCACTCCTTCAACTCCTCCGGACAGATCAGGTTCCTCGTAGAACACATCTTCTTGGCATTCGGCTGCATACATTGGAACGTCTTCGGGGTCCTCAGAGTCTAAGCAAGGGATCAAAGGAAAGAATGAGTAACAGCGTTACCCAACAAGTTCATTATATGCAAGGTGGGAAGTTTGATGCTCTAACTACCACCTCGGAATATAAATCCTTGGCACTATGCAGTTTTTGTAAATCTTTCTTCAAAGATTGATTTTATTCTAAAAAACTATGACAATCAGCCTTCATAGGTTGACCAGAACTTTCATTGAGTTCCTTTCCTGCCACGTTCGTAGCTCCTTCCCGGAACAGGGAATAACAAGTTACAATTCTTACACTCTGCAGAGGTGCGTTACTTTACCCATGAGAGATCAACTCCTTGTTGCACAACCGGGCGTACTTTCCCGTCCACAATTCCATGATGTGGGGCCCAATAGTTAGTCCAAGCCAATCACTGCCCCCTTCGCGACCCCGCATGCCTCCTTGGTGTATACCATGCCCACATAATGAATTACGACAATGGTTTGTACAAACCGTTAGATGCTAGAACTATCGTGGGACGATAAGGGTTTTCACCCATATGCTGCATATCCTCTACGAATTACCAATTAATATGCACGCTGCGAGGATAACAGCCACGACCTGCACATCCGGCTTCATGCGAGAGGAAGAAGATACAGCTGACTTCTCTGTCCCATTCCAAATCTCATGGCTAACGCGTAATATCTGTAGCTAGAATCACTGATGTCAGGGGTTATTAAGTCCCTACTTGATCATCATTGTTGCAATTAGAACTCTAAGTTCTATTGCTTCATTATATCATCACTTAGGATGATATCTATGATTTCTTTATTTGTAAAAATAATATTTTCTTTCTTTTATAGCATATATGATAACACACAATTTGCAAAAACTTTGATAAAGACTCTTCAAAGGACATGAGTAAGTGATGAACTTGCCTTGTGATGGCAAGGTAGTGAAGTCTGATGCTTGCACTGGACCTTGAGCTTCTAGTTCTACGAAAACATCATTATTGCCTGGTAAGGACAATATTTAAAGAAGCAAAATGATTATGCAAGTAATGTAATGCATTATTTAAGTTTATATGCATTTACCCCCAAAAGTTCCTTTTTAGTAATAAAGTATTTATAAATATTACTTTTTAATATTTTATAACATATATTGAATTGTTTTATTTTTTTTCCTTTTATTTGACTTTTATTGATTTAATAATTCTTTTAGGAATTATCAATTATACATTAAAAATTGTGCTTAAATATTTATTTAGTATTTTTATAAAATACTACAATATTAATAAATAATGAAAGTGAATTTTTATTAATTTTATCATTCTTCAATAATTTTGTAAAATTCCATAAGGAATATATAATTTACAAAATTCCTAATAAAATTTAAATATCTAAAATTTTATATTTTAATTTATTTGGGTAGTTTGGATTTTTTTGAATCTAAAAATATTTTATTTATAATTTTTGGACTTCTATTTTATTTTCTATAATTTTATTAAGTCCAAGGGTATTTGGGTCTTTTTCTTTTTATTGAAACAGGCCTGGAAAAGTTTCTCGGCTAGTTATTCTTATTGGGACCTGGTGGCCCATTAATTATAGAAAAAAGAGCCACCCCAAAGGGTCATGCATCGAGGTGATGCTCTGCACCTCCAAACGTGATCAGGGTCGCTGCCGTGGCGCCATGCGGGTTGCAGCGCCCCCTCTGGGGTGCTCCCTGTGCCGCCATGGTTGTCGACCTCTCTGCTTCCTCTTCTATCCTTCAGCGAGGACCTACGGTGAGTTTGATTCCCCTCCTGGTGCTCTCTGTGTTTGCTGGTTCGATGATAGATGCTGCCAGTGTTCTCTCTGGCTACTGTCTGATTCAGATTGAGATAATCCTCCATTTAGGGTTTCTGCTATGTGCTTGATCATGTACTGGATGAATTGATTCATGTTTGGATGGTCTGTACACATGCTAAATGATTATTGGTCCAAGGCTTGTTGCTTAAAATGATCTATGATGTTCTTGGTGGCTTACTGATTTGATGCTTGGATTGCATCTTATTCAGATGATGTAGTTGTTTGGGAAGCATGCTTGGTAAAGCCAATGACTTGTTAGCTTTCCACTGTTTATTTGATTCATGGTCATGATTATGATAAGATACAACTACTGTTCTAGTGCTGTTAGCTTGGAAATTAACATGTGGCATGATCTCAAACAGTGAAGTGTAACATAGGAATATCCTAGTTATGATTCATGTGTTAACAAGAAAATGATTAGTTAGTTGATTGTCCGAATCTATGATGATTTACTGTCTTTCCTGATTCATCATGGATTGTTCTTGTGACACCATCATGGTATGGCACACAAGTTTGATTCTAAACCATGGATTTGGTTAGTTTATGCTTAAGACAATCTTAGCTTTGAAAGATAAATATAGATGCTCTTATCTGAATTCCCTAAGACCAATGATGTTGGTCTGAGGCTTAGGGATTCAAATCTTATCTAATTGGTTCATCTAGATAGTCCTGGTAGTGGTACCAGCTATTCTTTATTGAATCAAAGCTTGGAAAAAATTGATAGTGAGCTTGATCAATCTATGGATCCAAAGATTTGTTTCTAAGGTGTTACCCTTCCTTTAGGGATGTGCCTAGAAATAGATCATAGGTATATGTATGATTGAATTGTAAAATATAGTTTAACAACCATAGCAAGGATGTTGCTCTGAGCTCTGGCTGGATCTTGGTACTTTGTTGTTTGCCTTTAGAGTTTCAGAAATACCTATGATGGATTCACCCCTCTTGGGTGCTCTCTGAGGGTTTGTTTTATAAAACAACACATGCTCCTCTCTGAATAAAATGATTAGATCATGTGAAGGTTTTATGAAACTCACCACAAAATCTGATGGTGGTGTACTAAGTTGATGATGATGATCTTGATCTGGTTTTGCTGGACTACTGTGCTTGCTCTTGAGCTAGCCCGCTCTCCTCCTAGATCCTGGGCTTGATCTTGTTGTCCACGATCCATTCCTCCTTATGTCACCATCCCGGTGATGTTTGGTTGATCCTTAGTTGGTGTGGTTCTTTGGTGTGGTGCTTGGTTTAGCCGCTGCTCACACCTTTGGTTGTTCTTGTGTGATGTGCGGTGGGGTGATGCACTAGTGCCTCCCATTGTTGTGCTTGTGGTTTTGTGAGATTGGCTGCTCTATGAGCTTGACAAAACACCACATGCATCTGGTGTGTCCTGCTGTGCTTGCTATGCACTTGTGGATATGTTCGAATGTTTGAACTTACTCTTACAGTTACTTTCACCGGCCGGTGAATTTGTCCCTCTTGGGCTCATTTGACTTCGGCTTTGAATTTATGAAAGATGGATTCTTTCATATTTGTGAAACTGCCCTTTTATAACATTTCTCAATTATGAATTTGTCAAGTGCATTTCAGCGACATACGAGAGAAATAATACTAACACTAATCTTTTATTTCACTTTATATTTTCTTGTTTTGCAGGTACATATATAAAGATGAAGATTTAGTTATAGAGTAGTTATAGAATGTTCCAATGTAATTTTCTTATCCTTTTGTAATTTTTTATTTTATTATTTTGTAATTTTCATTTTCTTAAATTGTAATAAAGATTATATTATTATTAATAAAGAATATTCTTATTCTTTATTCTTTTGTAACTTGTTTATATATTGATAATATGAAATAAATTTCATATTCATTATTGTTTTTCTTTGGATAGAAGTTAAGTTATAATACTTAGCCCTTAATTAATTTAAGATTTAAATCTTATATCTAAATCATTTGAATTATAATTCAAACACTCAAGTTTAAAATTCAAATTAATTTTAAAACACATAACTCCTTAAATATCATCTCAAAGTTCATAACAATCTTCCTTTAAGACTAAACCTAATCTCAAAGTAAGAAAGAAACATTGATCACTTAAGATTTTTATTTGGCGAAAATTTTACCCACATTTTCACAAATAGATGCATGCAACATTCCATATTCCTAAATATACCCTTCGTTAGTTCCTAAATCTTTGGGATGTTACAGACTTCCCCCCTTAAATTAAACTTTGTCCCGAAGTTTGTGGAGATGTACCTGAATAGTTCTGGATAAGCTTTTCTTAAATCCTCTTCCTTCTCCCATGTGGCTTCCCTCTCAGGGTGATGTTCCCACTGTACCTTGCAATATTTGATTGCTCTGTTCCTTAATATTTTCCAATTTTCTTCCAAAATCTTACAAGGCTTTTCAATATAGGTCAGGTCTGCTTGTAGTTCGATCTCTTGATGTGTGATTGCATCATCTGGAACTTTCAAACATTTGCGAAGTTGTGACACATGGAAAACATTATGCACTTGAGCCAATCTTGATGGTAACTCTAAAGCATAAGCTATAGTTCTGTTTTGACTCACTATCTTGAATGGTACGATATATCTTGCACTCAATTTTCCTTTAACTCCGAACCTTTTCACTCCTTTCATTGGACTTACTTTTAGATAGACCATATCTCCCACTTCTAGATACCATGATCTTCGACTTTGATCCGCATAACTTTTCAGCCTGGTCTGGGCTATTTTCAGTCTATCCCTGATCTTATCAATGACGTCTTGTCTTTCCTTGATATAATCTGGCGCAAACTCTTTGCTACTTCCAGGTTCATACCAACATATTGGTGATCTACACTTCCTTCCATACAGAACCTGATATGGAGCTGCCTTCCTATTTCCATATAGACCATACATATTGGTGGTCTATCCATATTTACCCATATCATATCCTTCCTTTTTGGTGTCATAGGAAATCCTGTAATGAAGTCCATACCTATTTCCTCCCACTTCCATTCAGGAATTTCCAAGGGTTGTAATGGTCCTGCTAGACTTTGATGTTCAGCCTTCACCCTTTGACAAGTATGGCATTCCGATACATATTTAGCAATATCTCTTTTCATGTTATTCCACCAGAATAGTTCCTTTAAATCCATATACATCTTAGTACTCCCCGGATGTATAGAATATGGTGTATCATGTGCTTATTTGAGTATGACATTTCTAATATCCGTCACATCTGGAACACAAAGACGGTCTTGAAACCATAAAGACCCATAATCTCCAAGGCAAAAACTAATTTTGCCCTTGAGATATCCTCCAATTTCCTCGGCGATAAAAGGATCTTCTTCTTGATGCCTAAAAATTTCTTGCTTAAGATCAGCATCTGCTTTCTGCAACTACTGCATAGTAGCTAATCCTCCAAGAACCTCATTACGATGAATTGAAGTTCTAATCTTTCCAAGTCCATTTGTAACTCTTTTGGTAGCTCCCTATTGTTAGAAGTATGCACTCTTTACGCTTAAAGCATCGCCACAACATTTGCTTTCCACGAGTATAATTGATTGTTAAATCATAATCCTTGATTAGTTCCAACCAACGCTTCTGTCTCATATTCAATTCCTTTTGAGTGAAGAAATATTTGAGACTTTTATGGTCAGTGTATAACTCACATCTGGCTCCATAAAGAAAATGCCTCCATCCTTCGATTGCAAAAACTCTGCTAACTCTAAATCATGAGTTGGATAATTGACTTCATGTGGTTTCAATTGTCTTGAACCATAAGCAATCACTTTCAATCTTGCATTAATACACAACCCAAACCTTCTTTAGATGCATCACGATGGCAATTGAAATCCTTCCCTGTTTCAGGAACTGCTGAGATTGGAGCTGTGGTTAATCTAGTCTTCAACTCTTGGAAACTTGCTTCACATTTCTCAACCCACTTGAATGGTGTATTCTTCCTTAATAATTTGGTCATTGGTCCGGCTATTTTGGAGAAACCTTCAATGAATCTCCGATAATAACCAGCCATTCCTAAGAAACCTCGAATTTTCTTCACATTGGTCGGTGCGGTCCACTCTAGTACTGCATGGACTTTAGATGGATTCACAGCAATTCCATCCTTACTGATCACATGACCGAGGAATTCTACCTCATCAAGACAAAATTCACATTTACTGAACTTAGCATAAAGCCTGTGTTCTCTTAAAGTTTGCAAAGCTATCCCCAAATGATAAGCATGCTCTTCCTTATCCTTGGAATATATCAAAATATCATCAATAAAGACTATGACAAACTTGTCCAAATATGGCATGAAGATCTTGTTCATCAGATTCATGAATATTGCTAGTGCATTGGTCAAACCAAATGGTACTACCAGATACTCATGGTGTCCGTATCTTGAGACAAATGCTATTTTTGGAACATCTTCCTTGATTTTTATTTTATGGTATCCAGATCTTAAATCGATCTTTGAAAATACTCCAACTCCTTTCCCTTGATCAAACAAATCTTGAATTCTTGGTAAATGATACTTATTCTTGATAGTCACATTGTTCAGATTTCTATAATCACCACACATCCGTCTTCCACCATCTCTTTTATCCACAAAGATTACTGGTGTTCCCCATGGAGATACACTTTCCTGTATAAATCCTTTTCTAGCTAACTCATCAATTTTCTCTTTGAGTTCTTTCAACTCTTTGGGTCCCATCTTATATGGTGCTTGAGCTATTGGTGATGTACCAGGTATTAGGTCAATGGTGAACTCTATCTCCCGGTCTGGTGGCATTCCCGGTAACTCTGTTGGAAAAACATCTTGGAATTCATTAACTATAGGAATCTCTTCCAATTTAACTTCTTTCATTGAATTCAACTGCAGATCCACCATGATATGACTGTGTTTATCTGCTTGGCAAACTATCCTTGCTCCACTTGGAGTTTTGATTGAGACAGTTTTCTCTTCACAATTTATTTGAGCTCCGTATTCCATCATCCAATCCATCCCCAGCACTACTGCAATTCTCTTCAAAGGAATCACATAAAGGTCTGCGAAATATGTACAACCACAGATCGAGATAACCTGATCTTGTTTTATGTGGTGTATAATCACATTCCCTCCTGCCGTAGGACTTTCTAACGTTGCCCTTCTAATCCTGAACTTATCACAAAATTCTTCAGAAATGAATGAAGTAGTTGCACCAGTATCAAATAGAACTTTGCCGGGATTGGTAAGGATTTTGAGCGTACCTATCACTGCATGCTCCAAATTATCCACCTCCTCGAGGGTTGCACAGTTCAGTTTCCCAGTAGGTCGGTTCCTCTTGCCATTGTTGTTCTTGCCATTATTTCCTCCTTTATTGGGTTATCCATTTCCTCCACTGACTTGTCCTCCTCCCTTGGTAGGCCATCCTCCAGGTGGTTTGCTCGGACAATCTGGCTTGATATGCCCCTTCTGACCACAACTGTAACAGATCACTACAGGCTTTTTGCATTCCCTCTGGAAATGCCCTGGAATTCCACAATTGTTACAAATAATATTCCTTCTCGAATTGGATTGATTTTCACTACTGCTTGTTATTGTTGTTGTTGCCATAATTCTTATTCCGAGGTTTGAACTCCAGGTTAGGTTTAGGTTTGCTTGCCTGAATTCTCTTGGTCTCCTTCTTGTCTCTCTTCCTCCGGTCCTCTTGGACATTCTTGTAGTCATTTCAAAAGTAATGGCTGCATCCAACAACTGCTGATAAGTTTGCTTATTGGCTAACCTTAGCTGCATCCTCACAAATGGATTTAGTCCACGCAGGAAATGCTTCTTCCGCTTCTCTTCAGTGTTGACATACTCCTCGGCATAACGAGACAGTTGGCTAAACTCCCGGATGTACTTCATGACACTAGTATATCCTTCAAGCTCCTCAAATTCTCTCACTTCAACTCCATAACACTTTCCGAACATGATATTCGCGGAATCTCGCTTGAACTCTTCCTGTAAACTCTCTTCTGGTTGTTGCATGGCTAAGCGATTTTCCCACCATGATGATGCAGTCCGTCGGAAGATGAGTTGCATACCTCAATTTCTACTCATCATTGCAACCTGGTTTGAGCTTCCTTTTAGTATCACGCTAGCGGTCTTACGCATCCATTGGTTCAGGAGCTGATGCAAAAGGTAACGGTCTTGCATTCTGGAAATCAGATAGACTCACTCCTCCACCTTTAGGTGCCCTCTGATTTGCTCTCCCTAGCAACTCTTCCATGAACTTGTTCTGGGTCTCTTGCATCATCTGCATGCATTGCATAAAGTTCTGCTCCATTAACGACCTCATTGGTGGTGGTGGTAATTCTTCTTGGTTTGCTGCATCTGCATCGGCCTTTTCCTTCGCCTCTCTCTCCATCCACTGCTGCTCAGTTTCCATTCCTACACCCGTATCCATGACCCTCTAGTCCTGCAACATAAAGTGAATACTCATAATTACATCATGCAGATGTGTTCTGAGCTCGACTTTACGCACAGAACTAGTCACACAATGAAGATCCAAAGAAAATCCAAATATGCATTTCACATATTTTACATAATATCATAATGATACAAAGTCATTACAACATATACCATATAGGTATCATTACAAAACTACCTTATTACTTGGGGTACAATACACGGTACTTGATACTACTAACTAATTGTCTTCTTCTAATAGTGACTACACTAATCATACATGCCTGATGTCCAACCGTGATGACGTGTTGTTTGTCGCACAGTTTGTAGAACATATGGCCTTCCATAAGGAACATACTCTGTATCTGAAGTGTCAGGACTTGAGTCATTACTCAAGCTGAGCGCATTGACTCCCTCCAGCTCAGCTGAAAAGTCTTCATAAACATATTCAACATTATCTACAGCCTGCATATCCTGAGCTTCATTTCTTGAGTTGTCAACAGGATACGTAGATCCTGCTGCTTCCTGTGTGCTCGTGGGCAAGATAGTTAAACACTGGATAATGTATATTCCCTGGGTTTTGAGAAGATGTTGATGATTCAATCACTTGATGGGTCTTATAAAAAGACGCAACGAGTGTTCAGTATCTATCCATAAACTTGGAAGCTAACTTAGGATGCTTCTTAACCAAAGTAAGATGATCCTGTATAGGCTCCGAGTCTATATGATCATGAGGTATCACAGAGAATATGCTACCTTCTAGCTCCTTGGTTTTCTGCTCTCGGATATTAGCTATCGCCTCCACAACAGCAACATGATAGGCTGCTAAATGACTCCTACCTTCTCCGCCTATAGGTAGATCGTGATATAATCCAAGCTTCTCTGGAAGTTGGATACTCACACGATATTTGGATAACATTCGTCCATCAAGGTAATTGATAGTGTTCACTGGAATTCTACTTGGACAACTAAAGAGATTTAAAAGTTGACGAAGTTGGTCTATGAATGATCCTTGATAATCATAAAGAGTCTCCTCTTTCCTTACCAAAGTCTGTTTTGGAAACTTTGGTGCCATATCTCTGTATATGAGAAAAAATAATTTTGATTAGTATCCAATGACATATTGCATCATAACAAAGAATTATCGCACTAAAATATATAACGGAATATTCTCATTTGAATATCCATTATATTAATTTTGATTAGTCCAAGGGTATTTTGGTCTTTTTCTTTTTATTGAAACAGGCCTTGAAAAGTTTCTGGGCTAGTTATTCTTATTGGGACCTGGTGGCCCATTAATTCTAGACAAAAGAGCCACCCCGAAGGGTCTGGCCCAGCTCGGCCCACTCCTCACTGCCTCTCTCTCTCTCTCGAGTTCATCTCCTCCTCCTCCTCGACCCACAGCCATGGCCGATGCCGCCACCGTCGATTCCCGCCGTCATTACAGTCATTTGCCGTGGTGCAAAAGGGAGTTGTCGACGACGCTCGTTCATTCTATCCAATTGTATTCGAGCCTAGGGCTCTCCTGCGATGGACCGATGCCGTCCCGAACCCTAGGGTTTGGGGGTTGGGATGGATTCAAGTGTTGTCGTGGTCGTCATGCGTCAAGGTGATGCTCTGCACCTCCAGACGTGATCAGGGTCGCTGCCGTGGCGCCATGCGGGTTGCAGCGCCCCCTCTGGGGTGCTCCCCGTGCCGCCATGGTCTTCGGCCTCTCTGCTTCCTCTTCTATCCTTCAGCGAGGACCTACGGTGAGTTTGATTCCCCTCCTGGTGCTCTCTGTGTTTGCTGGTTCGATGATAGATGCTGCCAGTGTTCTCTCTGGCTACTGTCTGATTCAGATTGAGATAATCCTCCATTTAGGGTTTCTGCTATGTGCTTGATCATGTACTGGATGAATTGATTCATGTTTGGATGGTCTGTACACATGCTAAATGATTATTGGTCCAAGGCTTGTTGCTTAAAATGATCTATGATGTTCCTGGTGGCTTACTAGATGATTTGATGCTTGGATTGCATCTTATTCAGATGATGTAGTTGTTTGGGAAGCATGCTTGGTAAAGCCAATGACTTGTTAGCTTTCCACTGTTTATTTGATTCATGGTCATGATTATGATAAGATACAACTACTGTTCTAGTGCTGTTAGCTTGGAAATTAACATGTGGTTTGAGATCAGGAATATCCTAGTTATGATTCCTGTGTTAACAGGAAAATGATTAGTTAGTTGATTGTCTGAATCTATGATGATATAATGTCTTTCCTGATTCATCATGGATTGTTCTTGTGACACCATCATGGTATGGCACACAAGTTTGATTCTAAACCATGGATTTGGTTAGTTTATGCTTAAGACAATCTTAGCTTTGAAAGATAAATATAGATGCTCTTATCTGAATTTCCTAAGACCAATGATGTTGGTCTGAGGCTTAGGGATTCAAATCTTATCTAATTGGTTCATCTAGATAGTCCTGGTAGTGGTACCAGATATTCTTTATTGAATCAAAGCTTGGAAAAAATTGATAGTGAGCTTGATCAATCTATGGATCCAAAGATTTGTTTCTAAGGTGTTACCCTTCCTTTAGGGATGTGCCTAGAAATAGATCATAGGTATATGTATGATTGAATTGTAAAATATAGTTTGACAACCAGAGCAAGGATGTTGCTCTGAGCTCTGGCTGGATCTTGGTACTTTGTTGTTTGCCTTTAGAATTTCAGAAATCCCTATGATGGATTCACCCCTCTTGGGTGCTCTAAAGCCGTCTATATTTGGGAGCCACGGAGGTCGGCTCCTAAATTTTTTACTCATCTAAAGCCGTTGTGGCTTCGGTTAGGTGCGTTTTAGAAAAATAAAGCATGTTTTTTTTGCTCTGCTAACCGGTTTTGAGGGATCGGCTAGAGTTGCTCTAAGCGGGCGTGATTGGAGTTACTCTAAGTTCCGGTTAGGGTGTGAAAGCTTGTGTGTACGCAAGAGCCGGCTATTCAGGCGCCGGAGCCCTCCCGAACAGGGCACCAGATAGTTTCCCAATCGATCGACCCCTGCTTGTCGATCGCCGCCTCGCTACGAGCCATGCAAGGCTAGCTGTAGGTCGGTAGGCGGACAGAGGATGGATAGGTACGCGTATAGGTCGGCAGGGGAAGGCGCCAAACCCACCTGCGCGTGTAAGTATATGGTGCACGTTCATTTGAACAGGAACAGTGTACCTGCATGCATGTGCTAGCTAGCTAACTTGCTTGCAAAATCAAGCAAGTTGCATACTCGATCTATCGAACGATCGATTATTTTGTGGATGGAACCAGCACGCATGGTCTTGAGGGACATCTCACCTAGCAAGATAGGATATCTGCTGGCTAAGATGTCAACAGGTCAAAATGTAGACTAGTTTGGGTCAATGTTTCCTTTTACTTCCAGACGTATACTGACTGATCAAGTGGCACTCACTAATGCCCTTGCTTGTTGGAGTATGTAGACATGTTTGTGTAGATAGATACTGTGTATAGAATCAATTTGAAAGAACATTATCAGGCTACATGTCTACTACCCGCACATATATGGGTGTTACGTCCTTAGAGAAACTCTAACAGTGAACCGAGGCATAGCCCAGATGGTTGAATGCTGTTGATATCTGTCCTACCCGCGAGATCCCGAGTTTGAGTAGTAGCGTCCGCTCTCTCGTCGTACACACCCAAAAAAATCTATTGAACTGCTTGGAGGGCCCCTTGCTAGCCTCCAAGTCGCATTTTTTTAGAAACTCTAACCAATCCCCTTTAACAGCTTGGAGGATTTTATTTCGACAGCTAACGGCGCACCTAACCGAAATCCTAAAATCCGTTAGAGGACTATAAATAGGATTCGGTGGATCAAAACCTCACCCTCCCCTCCCAAATATAGCGGCCGCCGAGCCGAGGACTAAAATCCCCACCGCCCACCGCTTTCGCTCCGGCCGTCGCAAAATCCATCGCCACCACCGCTCCCACGCCGGATATGGCCGGACCTTCCCGCGACAGCTCCCCACCTCCCATCCGCAGCGCTAGCCGAGGTTGTGGAGGCTCGCGGGGCCATTCCGGCGACCTCCCGTTGCCTCCGCCGCCGCATCCCCGCTACCACGGCGTCCGACAGCAGGAGTGGGGGACGTGGGTGGCCGAGATCACCGACCAGAACACTTGTCGGCGCATCGAGACGGAACACCGGTCGACGCATCCACGCGCTCTGGATTGCGAGGGAGGACCGCGAGGCGTGGGAGCGCATCGAGGCGGAAAGAGAGGACGAGCGGCGGATGGCCGAGCTCCGGCAGCTGACCACGGCGTCCGACAGCAGGAGTGGGGGACGTGGGTGGCCGAGATCACCGACCGGAACACCTGTCGGCGCATCGAGGCGGAACACCGGTCGGCGCATCCATGCGGTCTGGATTGCGAGGGAGGACCGCGAGGCGTGGGAGCGCATCGAGGTGGGAAGAGAGGACGAGCGGCGGATGGCCGAGCTCCGGCGGCTGAATCCGGGCCGCATGGCGGAGGAGGCGGCGGCGTTCGCCAAGTTCGCGGCCAATAAATCGGCCCCAGCCACGGCCTCTTCGTCCTTAGCTCCGGTCAGAGCGCAGCCGCGGCCTCTTCGTCCTCAGCTCCGGCAGCGGTCCCGGTGGTCATCTTGCTGGACAGCGATGAGGAGGAGGAGATCGAGCGTTGGCTCGGTCCCAACTGCGGGTGAAGCCGCGTCGGCGAGCTCAACGGCGGCCTCCCCGACAGTGGGGGTTAAATTTTATGTAATTTTTTGTTTTATCTATGAACTATGTATGAAATCGTTTGAAAAATATCGAATTCGGTGCAAATTCAATTTAAAATATATTATAGTCCTCTAAATTAAAGGGGGTCAAACCTAACAGCCATCGTTTAGAGGATTTAAAATTTAAGTTCGCTGTTTTCTTCGGCCAAAAGTCCACTAAAATAAAGAGGATCAGTTAAAATTAAAGATCCTTTCCCATGCGGAGACACACCTCTAGCTAGCCTCTCTAGTGTGTAACCGATCTGTGGAGCTAGCGTACATGCATGTTGTCTTGCTGGAGATTTAGCTAGGGATACGATGTCTCTTTCCTTCAACTTGTATCGATCAACTGGGTAGGATTTCAACAGGTCACCTAGCTTGGATGCTTCTACCCCTCCAGCTGTACGTAATTCTCCTGGCTAAGATTTCTAGAGGCGGTGATTTCGTTTTTTTCTTCGAAAAGGGTGCCATAGCCATATCCATACATGTCTCCATTAAGCAAACACAAGAGAATTATTGTCTAGGTATTTTTTTTAAACAAGAGAAAAGATTTTTCATTTTCATTAATCAAGAAGAGATTTAAAGAAACAACATCATGCCTATGATGAATCCTAGGACTTGATAAAAAGGTCTACTCTCCCGGTATTACATTGCTCATAATTTTTTTTCTGGCTAAACACCACGCTCTCGCTTTATCTTTAATTCTAGCAATGACCACATTTAACGGGGAAGCTTGATGTCAGCATTTTTCCAAATATCCCAAGAGACAAGCATGATGGTCGAGGCCATAACTTTTCTTGTCATTCCTGGATCAAGTGAAAGCTTTGTCCATCAATATTCAACGGAACCCTCGTTAGCCCAAAGCGTTGGAAGGATGTCAGGACACCCCGCCAAGCTAAAATCTCTTTCAATATCCTCGTAGTGAATCCACATTTGTAGAGGAGGTGTCCCGCAAATTCTTGTAGTTGGTTGCATAAGGGGAATTCCGACAATTTTGCCAACCTCTATTTTGTAGATGATCCGTCGCCCAAATCCTATTCCGTATCACCAACCAAGCAAATAGCTTACATTTGGGGGCACCAAGTCTTCCAAACCGTGGCACCGAAGGATGTGGATATGATTCCTTCAAATTGCATCTTGTAAGCCGACATGGCGGTGTATTGGCCATCATTTGTGAACTTCTAGAAAATCTTGTCGGGGGTCTCTTGGGAGAGATTACCTTTCAATAGTAGTTTCCAAAGAATGACAAATTGTTGTATCACTATGAGAATCGCTGACGCTGCTGACGGCAATTGCTAAGCCGACGGCCAAAGGTTAGGGCCGTCGGCGTAGACGAGATACGCCCACGGCTAGAAATCAACTGTCGGCATATAGCTGGGTTGTTAGATGTGGATGGTCTAAGCATGTTTAGCATTGCTAATGGTGTACTTATTAAGGTGGTCTAAGCATGTTTAGCATTGCTAATGGCCAAACCAATAGATCCGGATGTGAAGTGGAGAGCCTTGAAATAACAAACATCAGTCAACCGAACATGTAACGATCGATGGAGTGACGACAGATTAAACACGGCTGGCTGGGCAGACTATATATGTCGGTTTAACCGCGACGTGTAGATACTAATCTACCACAGTCCACATGTTCTCAACTTGCTCACATACGGTATAGTACATTGCATCGATCAATCCACGCGCGATTCCAGCGCGCGCGAGCAGACAAATCGTCCATGACTTTCGTCGCCCGAGCAGAGCGATCGATTGGATTCATCCAACCCAGGTCGATCGACCAGAGAGACACTGCCAAGACGTAGCAGGTGATAGACACACCAGCCAGCGCAGTAAGCCAGTAAGCACGTACGTACGTCCGTCCCTCCGCCGGGGGCCTATATAAGCACGCCCACTTTCATCTTCTTCCCTCACACCATCTAGCTAGCTAAGAGCAGCAGCAAGTACTCCGGCCGAGACCTCAAGCTCGATCGGGGCTAGCTAGCTATCCGCAATGGCTCGCATTGCGCCGCTCCTGCTGGTGGTGCTGCTCTCCCTGGCCGTGCAGCTCGCGCCGTCCGCGGCATGCCCCACCTGCCCCAAGCCTCCTCCCCCGCCGCCCCCACGTAAGCTGACGCCCCCGCCGTCGTCCGTGCCCTGCCCTCCGCCGCCACACGCTCCAAAGCCCGCGCCGCCGCACACTCCCACGCCACCGCCGCACACTCCCACTCCCACGCCCACGCCGCCGCCACACACTCCCACACCCACACCAACGCCGCCGCCGCACACTCCCACGCCCAAACCCACGCCACCGCCGCACACTCCCACGCCGACACCCACGCCGCCGCCGCACACTCCTACGCCCACACCAACGCCGCCGCCGCACACTCCCACGCCCACGCCAACGCCGCCACCGCACACTCCCACTCCCACACCAACGCCTCCGCCCCACACTCCCACGCCTACGCCAACGCCACCGACCCCTGTCACTCCGACACCGCCGGCCCCGACTCCTGTGACACCAGCGCCGTCGCCGCCGTCGGGCAAGTGTCCCGTCGACACCCTGAAGCTTCTGTCGTGCGTGGACGCGCTCAACGGGCTGGTGCACGCCGTGCTGGGCGCCAACCCCGGCGAGACCTGCTGCCCTCTTCTGTCCGGCGTCGCCGACCTCGACGCCGCGCTCTGCCTCTGCACCACCATCAAGGCAAAGGCGCTGGACATCAGCGTCGTGCTCCCCGTCGCCATCTCAGTGCTCGTCAACCAGTGCGGCAAGAACGTGCCAGAGGACTTCCAGTGCCCGGGGACGTCGCCACCGAGCCCAGTAACGCCGCCCACGCCAAGTCCCGTGACTCCTCCGCCGACCCCTGTTACCCCGCCACCGAGCCCAGTAACGCCGCCGACGCCTGTGACTCCATCACCGCCAACGCCCGCTCCTGTGACCCCTTCACCGCCAACGCCGGCTCCTGTGACCCCGTCACCGCCAACGCCGACTCCTGTGACACCGGCGCCGTCGCCGCCGTCGGGCAAGTGCCCCGTGGACACGCTGAAGCTTCTGTCGTGCGTGGACGCTCTCAACGGGCTGGTGCACGCGGTGATCGGAAGCAGCGCCAGCGACACCTGCTGCCCGCTGCTGTCCGGCGTGGCCGACCTGGACGCCGCGCTCTGTCTCTGCACCACTATCAAGGCCAAGGCGCTCGACATCAACCTCGTGCTGCCCGTCGCCATAGAGGTGCTCGTCAACCAGTGCGGCAAGAACGTACCCAGCGACTTCCAGTGCCCGGGGACGTCGCCGCCAACCCCTGTGACTCCGACGCCAACACCCGTGACCCCTACACCGACGCCTACACCAGTGACCCCTACACCGACCCCGGTAACGCCAACGCCGACCCCTGTGACCCCAACGCCGACGCCGGTGACGCCTACCCCTGTAGCCCCGACGCCGTCGCCGACGGGCCAGTGCCCCGTGGACACGCTAAAGCTGGTATCGTGCGTGGACGTGCTCAACGGGCTGGTGCATGCGGTGCTCGGCAGCAGCGCCAGCGACAGCTGCTGCCCTCTGCTGTCCGGCGTGGCCGACCTCGACGCGGCGCTCTGCCTCTGCACCACCATCAAGGCCAAGGCGCTCGACATCAGCCTCGTGCTGCCCGTCGCCATCGAGGTGCTCGTCAACCAGTGCGGCAAGAACGTGCCAGACGATTTCCAGTGCCCTAGTTGAACTCCAACCTGAATGCGATGCATCGATTAAACTCTCGTCAGTCTTGCTCTTGCATGGGCAGCTCTGATTCTTGTGGTGTGGAGCTGCGGGAACATGCATGCATGCATTGTGCAATTGTGTAGTATACCATCATATATTCCTAGTAATCGTCTGGGTAGCGTGTGAGTTGTGGTCTTCGATCTGTTTTGTAGTAACACTTGTTTACTTGTTTGAATAATTATCAATAAAATGTTTGGAATAAATGTATGTGAAGTTTTCACATCTGAGCATCTCTTCTTTTGCGTTGGGGAAATAGTGAATAAATGTTCGTCAAAGTTTTCACGTGTGTGCATGTCTTCTTTAACACATTGTTTACTACTATGATTTTCACGTACAACATAATGAAAAGTTAGTAAAAATATATATGAAATAAAAGCATTTAGTAGGACTTGTCACGCACCCAAGAATCCGAGGATCGATCCAGGTAGTAAGGTGAGATGAGTGGTGATCATCTTCTGAAACCCACTGATACTAAAGGGAGTACAGTAGTTATTTGGGATCTATTTGGGAGTCACGATAACACCATTTATCACAACACTTTGGTCTGTTTACTTAATAATTGTTGCAACCCCGCGCGACAGGGGTGTAGTGGTTGGATAAAAGTCTATGGTAAACGTTGCTGGCAATTACCATAGTAGTTATGGACGTACCTCTCACAGTCTTGATCAATATAGATCACAATACATGAACGATATGATTGAGTTTATCTTTATCCTAACATATGCGCACATCTGCTGGTGAAACTTTAGCCTTGGCCTATCTCCATCTATTGATGCAAAAACCACAAAACGTAAACTTATTTGATCTAGTAGGAAAAAATAATACGAGTTTCTATAGTCTTGTTCAAAGTAATCTTACACCAAGCAAAGGCTTCTCGAAGATTCAATAAATCTTGGTCTATTAGGAAAAAATAAACTATACTATAATTTGTAATCCAAATCGAAGTTATCAACGACCATGGCGATTGAGATATACTCGTCACTAGCTGAATACCCGTGCTTCGCTACGGTTTTTGAAATATAAGTTAAAATATTTTTTTATTATCATCACTAATTCTCATGTCTTCCCACCCTAGTATCCTCTTCACTTAACCCCCCACACCTTTCATCGAGCGCTCTGACCTGAACCGTCGTGAGGGACTATAGCTGCAGTTCATCGAGATTGAGCTGGTTGCATCTTACAGAACCGTGCTGAAAACCTCTGAGAAATAATCTTTAGCCAACTCAAGCTTCGAGGAGGCAATTCTGTCATTGTACCTGATTAGAGGGATGAGATGCTTGAGACGTCGACTGTTAGCTTTCATATGGAAGTATTTTGAATTGGCGTCGCCTTCGCGAATGTCCCTAACGCGAGCTTGTTGCCTGAGTCTTGTGCGCTCGAGGGATGCCAGGGCAAGACATTTCCCTTTCAAAACGCCTCGGACTCCTTTCCCTGCTGAAAGATTTCTTGATTCATGGCAATATCAAAGCGAAGAATAACCTCATTGGCCACACAGAACAACAGACCGAACTGGCTTTGTTTCCTCTGTCCCCAACTTCTAAGGGCTTTGCATAGCTTTCAGCCGAGTCAAGAGATCTCAAAGGATCGCGAGCGAGGGGCCGTCGACCAAGAAGGCGCACCACTTCCTGAAACCGGGTAGCCGGCCTAAAGTTCTCGAAGCGAAACTGAACGATCGCGGCCTCCTGCGAAGCACGTCGAAGCAAAGGGCGGTGATCCGAGATATTTATCTTGAGGCGAAGGTCGGATGGGGTAAACATCTTCCCAAAGAGGATTATAAAGAACTCTATCCAGCTTGGCGAAATCTGCTCCTCTTGGTTGTTGCTCCAAGTGTAGCTGCGACCTTGCAGTGCATGTCTTGTAATGCCGAGGCGTTGATCGTATGTCTGAATTTATTCATCAAGCGTCTGTTTACTCTTCCATTGCTTTTGTCCATGATATCGGTCACAAGATTGAAGTCGCCATTGACAATCCAGGGAGATTGCATGGTAGCACCGATCGAGTAATTTCCCGGAGAAAGCGTACCTTGTCACCAGTATCTTGCGGGCGGACCAAGTAAAGGCCCAGGTTTTAGCATCCTTTAGAGAGAGCATCAGCAGTCGAGAATTCCCTTTTGTGCCTAGTTGTGATGTGCAGATCAGACCTCAAGCTATAATAATACCACTGCGAGTTCTCTCAGCTGGGACGAAATCGAAACAATCAAAAGCTGGCCCAAAGTTTGAGACACCACCAAAGAATCAACCTATTCCAACTTTGACTCTTGGACACAGATAAGCGATAAATTAAATTGGTGAGAAACAAGCAGATAGAGCTCCTTCTAGCTGGATTATTTAAAACCCTCGATTCCAAATTGCTACGCGAGGTCTAAATCCATAACGAACTAACGACCATGAAACCACAGCTGACGGGTATTGGTGAACAAGCTCGTCAGCTGCACGGTTCTAACTCTTGAGGAAGAGAAGGCACGAAACCAGCGTCGCGGCTCGTCAATTCCACTTCATCGAGTGAATAGAGCAGCCACCGGCGCAAGTGATGGGGCGCAGTGGTTTAGTGAACAGCTTGAGAGATGCAAGGAGACATCAACCCCTGGCTCGGGAATGTGCACCCCCAAAAACCTGCCCTGGTTCCGTGGCGCTCGGCGCCGAGCAAAGGGACGCAACGGGGAGAACAATGCAGTGGAGAGGAAAAAAGCGGGGAGGCGGTGGCGCGGCAGCGGCGGATGTCCGAGGGTGGTGAAGCGTGTGGCTCATGCATGAGCCAATCGCGAGAGGCGATGGATTTGGCGCTTTGGCGGTGGGATGAGGGCAGCGCCGAGCCAAATGCCGTGGACGCGGCGGGAGAAACAGTAGTCTGCATAGCGGGGGGCACATCTGTTACAATTGCGACAAGAAGATAACGAAGAACGAAAACGAAAAACACAGCAAGGGGACACAAATTTAACGTGGAAAACCTCTCCAACAAAGAGAGGAAAAAACCACGGGCGCCAGCCAGCGAAACTTCACTATATCGAGGAGTGTTTACAAACGCCGGGGATTTCACAGATACAACTCTCCCAACCGGCGGCTTACAAGGGGTTTATATATCGGTGGAAACCTAGGTCTTCGACGATCCGTACCGTACCGCGGGCGGCTTACAAGGGGTTTACACTCGGCCCAAGCCTCCGGCGACGGGCCTCGCTCCACTCGTCAGAAGTTGGCCTATACTTTGTAGAATTTGGATCAACATATAACAAACTCCACCTTGAGACAAATTCCTCCTTGTAGCATGAATGGATACTTGATACTGCATGTTCGTTTCATATTTGCTGTAACAAAGATTGGTTCGGTTCATATGAGTCTGTGCAGACTGGAGATTTTGTGCGTGTGGGGAATGACAACCCATGTCATATCGTTGGTGTTGGATCTGTTAAGATTAGGACACATGATGGCGTGACACGCACGTTGAGTGAGGTGAAGCACATACCAAGCATGGCCAGAAATTTGATCTCCCTGAGTACCATGGACGTTGATGGATACAAGTATGCCGGTGGGCATCGAGTTCTGAAGGTATCAAAAGGTTCTCTTATTCACATGATAGGTGATATGAATTCTGCTAAATTATATGTTCTTAGAGGTAGCACTTTGCCTGGTATTGCTGCTGTTACTTCTAATGATTACGATGATTGTGGTAAAACACATCTATGGCATATGCGTCTTGGGCATATGAGAACAAGGCATGGCAGAGTTGGTCAAGAGAGAGCTGATTGATGGTTGCAACTTGAGTAAGTTTGAGTTCTGAGCACTGCATCTTTGGTAAGCATAAAAGTGTTAAATTCAATGCTTCCGTTCATACCACCAAAGGCATATTAGATTATGTGCATGCTGATGTATGGGGTCCGTCCCGTAAGACTTCTATTGGTGGTGCTAATTATATGCTTACTATTATTGATGATTACTCAAGAAAGGTGTGGCCTTATTTTCTGAAGCATAAATTTGATGTTTTTGATGCTTTTAAGAAGTGGAAAGTTATGGTTGAAAAACAGACTGAGAAGAAGGTAAAGGTACTACGTACTGACAACGGTATGGAATTCTGTTCTAATGAGTTTGAGGAGTTTTGCAGTAACGATGGCATGATCAGGCATCACACCATCCCATATACTCCTCAGTAGAATGGAGTGGTATCAGAGCCCCAGGTTCTAATCTAGGGTTTGCGACATGTCGTCATTGAAGTTCGATCTACCACAGCTGGACTACACCACAAGATTCTCCTTGTGGCAGGTGAAGATGCGGGCGATTCTCGCCCAAACTTCTGATCTGGATGAAGCGCTGGATGGATTCGGTGAAAAGGATGCTAAGACCTGGTCCGCCGAAGAGAAGCGGAAGGACCGTAAGGCTTTGTCTTTGATTCAACTTCATCTGTCCAATAATATTTTGCGAAATCTTGGAGATGAAATCTGCTGCCCTATGGAAAAAGCTGGAAGCGATCGTGTGTCAAAGGATCTAACCATAAGATGAACGTGAAGATGAAGTTGTTCTCGCGCTGCAAGAAGGTGGATCGGTAATGAATCACCTCTGTTTTTAAAGAGATTGTTTGGACTTGCAGTCTATGGAGGTAAAATATGATGATGAGGATTTAGCTCTTCTACTCTTATGCTCGTTGCCTAGTTCCTATACACACTTTCGTGATACAATATTGTTGAGCCGTGATGAGCTAACCCTTGCCGAAGTACATGACGCCCTCAAACAGAGGGAAAAGATGAAAACTATGGTAGGGTCAGATGGGACGTCATCCAAGGAGGCTCTGCAGTTAAATGGCAGGACCGAGCAGAGATACAACAACTATGGCAACAGAGATAAGAGCAAGGACGGTAGAGGTCGTTCAAAGTCCAAGGGAAAGGATAAATTCTGCAGGTATTGTAAGAAATCTAATCATGTTATTGATGATTGTTGGAAGTTGCAGAATAAGGAGAAAAGAAACGGAACTTACCAACCGAAAGATAGGACTGAAGGTTCTGGTAAGGCTGCTGTTGTTTCTGATAGTTCTGATGGTGAATGCTTAGCTGTTCTTGCTGTGTTTTTCGTTTTCGTTCTTCGTTATCTTCTTGTCGCAATTGTAACAACATCAGACACCATGTGATGACCGTCCGGTGCGTGCAGCCCACAGGCGAGTCCTCCCTAGCCACCGGCGTCACCTCCTCTCGGATCAGCAAAGGCATGGCCGAGATGATCATCCGGGCTATATCTAACCTTTTTTGGGGAACTAACAAACAGATTGAGGCGTGGATAAATGAAAAGTGCGTATTGAGTGGAAGTGGTAGAGAAAGGGTGCGTGGAGTTTGTTGAGAAGAGTGGCATTTTATTTGTAATTTTTGCATGTGTGACACCAGACATTCACCACACTTTTGAAATTAATATTAAAGATTGGCTCATGGAAGAAAGCGTCTGGGCTACATGGGCTGCTTCTTCTTGGGCCAGGCTAACAACTTTCCTCAAAAAAACTTCTTAGTGGGTTGCCGGCATACACTAATATTGTGGAGTTGTGCCAAACGTTTTAGGCTCTCTTGAGAAGTTTTGGATGTGTGAGCCATATTTGAGGATTTATGGAAACCATGACGCTATTCAACATGCCCTTAAGGGTCTATATTTCGTCTCTCCAATTCAATTCATTTTAAATTTTGGTTGTGCTTATTTTTATGAGCTTTTCCCAATTCAATTTGTCTTAAATTTTTGCTAGGAATCAACCTGTGAGTGCAGTATTCAAGATAAATGTGCCTAGTTTTAACAATGTCTAGAAGCAAAAAAAAATCATTCTCTTGGAAGAACTAAACTTTACAAGGAAGGAGACAAGGAAACCCGGTGAAGAATTGAGGAAGACCGGAGAGAAGCTAAGCCTATCTCATGAGACATTCTGGAATACAGAGCAAGCAATGAAAGCCATCAACGAAAAATGTAAAGAATTGTGAAAGAGAAGGGGAAAATAGAGTTGGTATTGGTCGATATCATCGATGAACACAACATCAAGCAATAAACTAGGAAAACAACTAGGCTGAATATGAATAAGGTCAAAAGGTACGCTCTTTTGGAAAAAATGTGTCTATATTACGCCTTCAATGTCATTGTTATCATAGTTGCGGTTATAATCGCCATGTCCAGTTTTTTGAATGCACAAACTAGTTGTTATGGTTGTAGACCAAAAAACAATTAACAAGGAAGAGAATTGTGAGCATTATACGTTAGTAATCTATATGTGGGCATTGATTGCATGATATATGTTGTGTTTTTATCGAAAATAGATTGTACAAAATTAAAATGTACCTTCAAACAATCCAACATGGTAAACTTGGACAACTTAGTGAATCTACATCGCATCTCACTAGCGAAGGTGAACTTAGCTGGTTTATAATTCAAACCGGCTCCAATAACATGTATATTGGAGTTAGGAAAAAATACTAATTGTCTCTAAAGGTCGTAAAGTGACTATGGATAATGTCTAAAGGTCGTAATGTGACTAATCTCGCCGGCTCGCCAAGCTCGGGCACCGCCGTACCGGCCGCCGGGGTGTCGCTCCCCGGTCCACCCATGGTCCCCGAGGCACGCTGGTTCCCCCCATCGCTCCCAGGGGCATGGAAGGTCACCTCCCCATGGGGGCAGCGGTCTGGGAAGTACCGGGCCAGGCGAGATGGGGCTCATGAGGAACCTTCTGGAAGGCCGTCGAGGCAGGCGCCTCGGGAGTTGCTGCAGGGTTCCGGTCCTCGTGATGACGCGGGCAGGGCGGCGCCGGAGTGGCGTCGTGACAGGGAGGCCCCCCGTACAAGCTCTCCTCGCCGCAACACACCACCGGGGCCCGCGGAACCGGCAAAGAAGAAAAAGAAGAAGAGCAAGAAGAAGAAGAAGGCCGCATCGGCCCCCGGTTCCAGCACCGCCCACACCCTCCCGCGCCGGGCCGCCCAGCAGCTGGAGTACCTCGCTCACTCCATTGCGGGGGGAGGGGGAGGTTACTACATCGATATTGGAGGCGTGGCGCTGACGGTGCCCAAGAACCTGGCGGTGGTCACCATGGTCGATCTCCGCTCATCCAGGAGGAGCTCCGGGATATGATGCCGGGCCATGCCTGGAGTGCCCAGGAGATCTCTCCATCCCAGTTCGCGGTGACCTTCCCGTCTGTCGATACACTCTCCATCAGCGCATGCAGCACCGCCCTCACCCTCCCAATCAGCAAGGTGCAGATCTCCATCGAGCCCTCGACTTCCCACCCTACGACGTCCTCGACCCTCTCGGCGGTGTGGGTGTGGATCCTCGGCTTCCCTGAGGAGGCGAGGGTGCGGACGCTGCCCATCCTGGAGCTCGTCTCCCAGGCGGTGGGCAAGATGGTTATGGTGGACGAGGCCTCTCGCGTGGGGTCGGGCCCAATCCACATGCAGGTGCTCTGCCCTGACCCAGCTCTGCTACCAGGACCTCTCCTACCCTTCTACTTCGGCATGGAGGGGAGGATCCTGACAGTTGAGATGGATGAGGACCAGGCCACTGACGGGATCCGTCGGTCCCTCCCTCCGGCGATCACTCCACGGGAGGGGGAGCTCATCAGGAGAGGACTCCGACGATGACGAGCTGGGAGGGGAATCCTAGACCCCGGCTCCCTCTCCCTCGACTCCTCCCCCCTATGGGCACGACCTCAGCCGCACCGTCTTCGTCCCACCAGTTGCCCCTAGGGACCTCCTCGCAGGGCCCCCGACCTCCAGATCGCTCAGTACGGCTCCAACTTCAGGCAGTCCGAGGGGTTTACTAGCCACATGGCCATGGACCCTCACACTGTCGAGGTCAGCGTCGTGGCTCCGGAGGAGTCACGGGTGGAGACTGACAGAGACTCCGGGAGTGTGGGGATGGTGGTCACCGCCCCCTCATCACCTTGCTCCCCAGGAGTCCTCTGCTACGCGTTGTCCCCGGGCTCCACTCTAGTCTCGCCTCGGGGGTCTCCTGCGTTGGTACCAGCGACCCCGGCCCCCACCCAGACGAGCCAGCGGCGGTCTTCCCCATCACTCTCGCGGCTGGCACCAACACACGTCAGCCCCCCGCCATGTGCCTACGCCTTCCCACCATAGTGCACGGCTGACACGCGTCAGGGCGGAGAGCTAGGGGGTGGTGCCCACGGTGTCCCAGCTGGCGTCCTAGAGGACTGCAACCCGCAACCTTGACCCAGGTACAACCCAGAAAGCTCCTTCTCCTTTCCCCTCGCCCTCCCACCCCTCCATCAGGCTCCAGGTTCTCAGTACTAGATGACACTCCACTTGATCACCTTGCTCAAGTGGCAGCAGACAGCGGCGTGGTCTTTCGAGGGGAGCGAGGCCCGAGACTCGATCAGATAGAGGCAATTAGAGCTAGGGATATTTACGAGGGGTCCCTCGCTGCTGCTTGTGAACGTGATGCACGCCAGCAGGGGGAAACCTCGACACCGCCAAGAACTAGGACATCTGATCCCGGGTCCAAGACGATGGGTTCTCCTCGACAGCGCCACCCATCCGCCACCCAGGAGACCCCCCTAGTTGGGGGTCTCTAGGGAGGCCGCCAAGACCGAGCTCCAGGTCTCCGCCTGCCGAAAAGGCACGATCCGTCCCCCATAAGGGGACCAAACCCAAGAATGTTATCCAATGAATTGGCCCGCAATCATAGCGCTCATTTGGAACATTAGGGGGTTTGGTAATAACGGGCGGAAGCGCCAAATAAAAGACTACATGCGACAGGAGAATGTTGACATCATGGGGTTCCAAGAAACAATCAAACAAGACTTACATCTCTGAGAACTCCAGGGTTTGTCGCGTCACAAATTTGCTTGGAATTGGCTCCTGGCTCTGGGGGCATCCTCCTTGGCATCAAGGAGGATACCTTCGAGGTGGAGGATATGGACCGAGGGGAATTCTTTATGAGCATGTCCCTCACCCATAGATGATCCAACCTCCGTTGGGAGGTCATCATCGTCTATGGCCCCACGGATCATAGTCGATCCCCAGCCTTCCTCGAAGAACTAAAGAACAAGGTCGAGTGGTGGGGGGTGACTTCAACCTGATTCGATCCCCTGAAGACAAGAGCTCCCGCAATGTGGATGTCCCGCGCATGCAGATGTTCAACGATTGCATCGCTGATCTCGCTCTTAGAGAGATCACGTGAGTGAGGGCCCTCTTCACGTGGATGAACAATAGGGCCGATCCTGTCAGGAGTGTTCTCGACCGCGTCCTGGTCTGAGTGGACTGGGAAGTTGCCTTCCCTCTCTGCTCCCTCCGCGCCATTACCAGGGAAGGCTCAGACCATGTTCCACTTCTTCTATCGACAGGGGGAGCTCGCCGCCACGGCTAAACCGCTTCCACTTAGAGAACTTCTGGCTTCACCAGCCAGCCTTTGTGGAGGCGGTACAGGCCAAATGGATAGCTGCGGCGGCTACTCCCCCTAGACAACTTAATGCAGTGGACGTCTGGCACCATTGCGCCAAAATGGCCCACCAATTCATGAGGGATTGGGGGCAATTTGGGCGCAGCGATGAGACTCCAGAAGAGTGCACTGCTGGAAGAGATCCGTACCCTAGACCTGGCGGCAGACTCGGTGGGCCTCTCCGCCATTGAGTGGTCCCATCGTTATGCCTTAGAGACCTCTCTAGTCGAGATCTACAAGGGGAAGGAGCTGTTTTGGAGGCAGCGTAGCCGCCAAAATTGGCTCCTCCAGGGAGACGCGAACACAGCATACTTCCATGCGGTGGCCAATGGACGTCGAAGGAAATGCTCGATCCCCTGCCTCTGGGACGGTGGACTCCACATCGAGGAGGCGGGGGCGCTCTCCTCCCTTATTTACTCCTTTTATAAGGAGTTGTTCTCAGCAGGACCCTATACGGGGGTCGCGTTGGTAGTGGAATTCTGGCCGAGTAGGGCCAGGGTCACAGCTAATAAGAATGCGGAGCTCACCCTCCCATTCCTGCCTGAGGAGGTAGAGCGGGCGGTGAAGGACATGAAGGCCAACTCCGCCCCGGGGCCCGATGGCCTCCCGGTAGCTTTCTTCCAGACCTTCTGGAGGGAACTCCAACCGGTCATTATGCCCATGTTCCAGGAATTCTACACGGGGACACTCATGATGGGATGGCTGAATCTGGGTGCAATCACCCTGATCCCTAAAGTGATAGGGGCCTCGGACATTTGCCAATTCAGGCCCATAACGGTCCTCAATGTCATTCAACGGATCTTAGCGAAAGTCTGTGCCTCTCGCCTTGCACCGGTCATGGAGCGCCTCACCCACCAGTATCAATTTGCCTTCCTCAAGGGTAGATTTATACATGATGGAATTTTGACCCTCCGTGATATCATCCACGAGATCAAGTCCAGACGAATGAAGGGCATCTTCTTGAAGCTAGACTTCCAGAAGGCCTACAATCGTCTGGACTGGCGATTTCTCCGGCAGGTCCTCATTAGACGGGGATTTGACGACCGCACTATCTCCTGGGTGATGCAATTCATCATGATCGGGAGCAACGCGATTAACATCAACAACGAGATTGGGCCATACTTCCTCCCCTCCTGTGGGGTCTGTTAGGGTGACCCCCTATCCCCTTCCTCTTCAACGCGGTGGTGGACGCCCTAGCGGAGATGCTTGAAAAAGCAAAGGCGGCCGGCCACATCTCCGGAGTAGTAGGACACCTTATTCCAGGGGGAGGTATCACCCAGCTCCAGTATGCAGACGACACAATGATCATGATCGAAGGCTCGGCGCTGGACATTGCGAACCTCAAGTTCCTCCTCCTATGCTTCTAGGAAATGTTTGGCCTCCGCATAAATTTTGACAAGAGTGAGATTATCGCACTAGGGTTCTCTCAGGACGAGCAGCAGAGGATAGCTGGCAATTTCAATGGTCGGCTAGCCTCCTTCCCCATCACGTGCCTGGGGATGCCGGTCCGCGACACCAGGATCCTGATCAGGGACCTGGACTCGCTCGTGGACAGGGTGCGCTCAAGGTCTGAACCTTGGTGTGGGAGATTCACGTCGAAAGGCAGCAAGACCGTCCTCATTGACTCATGCATGTCTAGCCTGCCCATGTACATGATGGGTATGTACCTCCTTCCCGAGGGGGTACATGGGGCATTTGACAAGGAGCTGTTTAGGTTCTTCTCGCAAGACCCCTTAGGATGCCAGAAATACGACATGGTCAAGTGGGCCGACATTTGCGCCCCTAAGGAATTTGGGGGCATAGGTATCCTCGCATCTCGTCGGTTCAACAAGGCCTTAATGCTTAGATGGGTCTGGCATATCCTGCGTGATGATGGCGGTCTGTGGCTCAAGCCCATTAAGGCCAAGTACCTCTTGAGGTCGCCCCTCCTGGTGTGATCGTGAGGCGGATCCCGATTCGCACTCCATCCAGGAGATAAAGAACGGGATCAGGCTTGGACTCTTCGTCTATTGGGAACGGGGAGGGGACCCTATTCTGGCTGGACTCCTGGCTCAGGGAGCGCCCGCTGAATGAGGTATACCCGAGCCTCTACGCCATTTGCTCTGATCCAGTGCTTCGTGTATCCTCCGCAGTGCATGAAGGTACATGGAACATCTCGTTCCGTCGTACCTTCGGCCCGGAGGAAAATGAAGCCTGGAGGGAACTTAGGGCGGAGCTACCGTCCTCCTTAGCGGACGAACCCGACACAGTATCTTGGACCCTCACCCCATCAAGATCCTTCTCGGTTAGCTCGGCCTATCGGGCCCTCTTTGGCCGCGCGGCCCTCCCCTGGGCCAAGCCCCTTTGGAAGGCTCCCCTCCCGCTGAAGACAATTTTTTTGTGTGGCAACTATTACGCGATAGGCTTCCGCCGGGGGTGGAGGTGACAAAGAGACATGGACCGAGGGACGGGTTATGTCCATTATGTGGGATCCCTGAAACGGGCACCCACATAATGTTCACCTGTACCGCAACCCGGTTTCTGTGGAACTTCACCAGAGAGGCATTGGGCTTTGGTTGGCCCATGATCTCGGTGAATTCCTAGAAACCCAAGCAAACTAGGCAGGAAAGGGTCGCCGCCTTTTCTGGCTAGTGTTTGCAGCGATGTCGTGGTCCCTCTGGAACATTCAGAACAAGATGGTTATTGAGAAGATTCTTCCTAGACGTGCCTCTAACTCGGTTTTTGTCGGGGATATAACCCCAGGTACCCCAGAGTTGGTGTATAAATAAGAGACAAGAATAAACGAAAGTATATTTCATAAGAGAATATCAAATAGAAAAGGAAAAAGACAAGAAAGAACAACTGGGCCGAGTAAGGGGAATCTTGGCCCAGACCACACTCTCCACAGCAGAATTAATGATGAGGAAAGGAAAGCGATCCGGCTGGGACGAATTATCCCCAGCCGTCCCACCTACCGAACCACGTCGCTCACCTCGTCGCTAGTTACTCCACATCTCGACTGGGCCGAGCTACTCCCTGCCGGCCGACCTCTACACCAAACTCCTCCTGCCTCGTCGCCTCGTCAACAGCTCTCACCAACCTCCCCTCGATGAGGAACCCCGCGTGGGCCGGCGTCCTTCGTAGCCGCCCAGCACGGGCCGACGCTCCTGGACTGCAGCAAGCTCCCCCCGGGTGGGCCACCAGGATCAGCGCGGCCCACCATAGGACCCTCTTCGCTAGCAGTTCGACACGGGCGGGCAGCAGCAACCCACCGAGCCACCCGGGTGGGCCAAGAGTAGGAAAGCCTGGCCCGGTTGCCATCATCCCCGCTGGGCCACATGCAGGCTCAGGCCAGAACCTCCTCCGGGCCGAATAGCAAGTAACCCGACTGGGCCATCCAGTAACTCGGATGGGCCTTATTCTTTTGCAATTACGACCAGGCCGAATCGACTAAGGAGCAGGCCGAATTACTGCTACGCCTGGGGCACCCGGGCCGATTTAATTCACCCCGTATGACCTCTTATTCGCCTCCAAGCGCCCCACGGTCTCCACAAGAATACGCCATCAGATCAAGACAAGACCAACAAGTATTGTGCCAGTCTTGGGAGCCCACCTTCTCAGACTGGCACATGATGTAAGGAATATGCCAATGGCATCTAACAAGATGCTAGGGAATATGCCTGGCATCTCCAAAGATGCCAAGGCATATGCTGAGCATCTCTAGAAGATACCCAGAATATGTCATCTAGATGCCAAACGTGTAGAACAAGTCTTGTCCCCTGAGCTCCCCTTTATAAGGAGCACCAGGGGGATCGTTAGAAGAAGAGGCCCCTAAGGACTCCTCCCCTCTCTGCTCACTAGGAGCTCTCTTTCTTCCTCTTCCTCCACTCTCACAGAGAGATCTAGATAGAAGCATAGGAGATACATCTCAAGGAGCATGATTGTAGCCACAAGTATGGCAATATTATAAGAGATTAGACGTATAGAATGAGGTGTTATCTCCACTTGTGAGCTTCAATCCAATATACATCGTATTTCTCTTTGTTCACACGGGTGCGGTCTTCATTGCATCATCCCTCCCCGGATTCCTCCACGTCCATCGGCCTCAACTTTAGCCTACCCAGGCATATGCCGTGATACCACCACGACATTTGGCGCCCACCGTGGGGCCTTCTAGTGGCGTTGGTTGGGTTTCCATCCGGACGGGAACATCTTCATCATCTTCTTCCTCATAGGGCTCATTCAGCTCCACCAAGCCAACAGAGAATAAAGAGGTAAGCGCATAGGCTCTCCAAGTCTAACTCATCAAAGCAGGTAAGACTCAGCAAGAAGGGCTCAAACACTACTCCAAGCTTACTATAAGTACCAGGTAACTCAGCAGGGTAGGTATGACCTAGCAAGACTCGCTCAAACATTTTTCCAAGTATACTGTAAATGCCAAATAACTCAGCAACCTACACTCAATCCTTCACCCCGGGGAGAAAATAACTTAACCCAGGGACTAGTCAACTTATCCGTAGAGTCACCTTTGGATTAAGAGAACATTATGTTGATTTAGATCTGTATTTGAGTCAGCTTATTGATAACTCGGATAGAAGTTGAATCAGCTTATTTATGATTCAGATATATTTTGAGTCAGTTTATTTATGCTTTGGATCGACCTTTAACTCAGCTCACCAGCCAGCTTATTTATAACTCGGATAGAAGTTGAATCAGCTTATTTATGATTCAGATAGATTTTGAGTCAGTTTATGTATGCTTTGGATTAACCTTTAACTCAGCTCGTCAGCCAGCTTATGGATGAATCAGATAGAATTTGAGTTAGTTTATTTACGCTTTGGACCGACCTTTAACTCGGCCCACCAGCCAGCTTATTGCTGATTCGAACAGAATTTGAGTCAGCATATTTATGATTCAGATAAGATTTGAGTCAGCCTATTTATAATTCGGATAAAATTTGAGTCAGCTTATTTATGATTCAGACAGAATTTGAGTTAGTTTATTTATGCTTTGGATTATCCTTTAACTCAGCTTACCGGCCAGCTTATTAATGACTCGGATATAATTTGAGTCAATTTATTTATGCTTTGGATTAACCTTTAACTCAGCTCAGTAGACTGTCTCTGATTCGGACTAACATTTGATTCAGCTTGCCAGGGTATATTATAATTCAGATTTGTATTCAGACTCGGCGTACTAATCATATCTCTGATTCGGGCCGAAGATTTATTCAGTTCGCCAGATTGCCAGGTTATGTTATGACTCGGATTGATATTTCACCATCTTGCCAGGTTATCCCATATCCCGGATGACTATTGGCCAGCTTATCATATCTCGAATCTATATCTCATATATATATATCTCGAATCAGATCTCTCAGCGGTTAGCCCTATTATCATATCCTAAAACTTAATCTCGGATCTATATCTCGGATCCATATCAAAGGCAAATTAACATCATTACGCCAAATCAAGTTATATCGTGGCAAACATATGATTCGGATTTGAGTCATATACCTCGGATTTGAGTCATATGACTCAGATTTGGGATGTAAGTCAAAATTGAGTAAAGTAACTCGGATTTGGACTGAGATACCTCGGATTTGAGTCAGATGACTTAGATTTGAGATGTAAGTCAAAATTGAGTAAAGTAACTCGGATTTGGAATGAGATAACTCAGATTTGAGTCATATACCTCGGATTTGAGTCAGATGACTCAGATTTGAGATGTAAGTCAAAATTGAGTAAAGTAACTCGGATTTGGAATGAGATAACTCGCATTTAAGTCATATACCTCGGATTTGAGTCAGAGGACTCAGACTTAGGACATAGGTCAAATATGAGTAAAGTAACTCGGATTTGGAATCATATGATTCGGATTTGAGTCATATAACTCGGATTTAAGTCAGATGACTCAGACTTAAGACATAAAGTCAATTTTGAGTAAAGTAACTCGGATTTGGAATCAGATGAGTCGGATTTGAGTCGTATAACTCGGATTTGAGTCAGAGGACTCAGACTTAAGACATAAGTCAATTTTGAGTAAAATAACTCGGATTTGGAAACAAATGACTCATATTATATCTTACCCAAAGAGGTTAAAAGAGCAGTGCCCAAGAAGGCCAGAACTCATATCTTACCCAAAGAGGTTAAAAGAGCAGTGCCCAAGAAGGCCAGAACTCATATCTTACCCAAAGAGGTTAAAAGAGCAGTGCCCAAGAAGGCCAGAACTCATATCTTACCCAAAGAGGTTAAAAGAGTAGTGCCCAAGAAGGTCAGAACTCATATCTTACCCAATGGGGTTAAAAGAGCAGTGCCCAAGAAAGCCAGAACTCATATCTTACCCAAAGAGGTTAAAAGAGCAGTGCCCAAGAAGGCTAGAACTTATATCTTACCCAAAGAGGTTAAAAGAGCAGTGCCCAAGAAGGCCAGAACTCATAACTTACCCAAAGGGGTTATGACCAGTGCCCAAGAAGGTCAGAAGTCCAGAAAATCACCCAAAGGGGTTATGACAAGTGCCCGAGAAGTCCGAAAGTCAAAAACTTGCCCAAAGGGGTTATAAGCAGAACCCAAGAAGGCTAGGGGTCAAGAAAATCACCCAAAAGGATTATAAGACATAGAAGTATACAACCAAGGCACAAAAAATCGAAAAACAACTCTGGGAATATTTACGATTAAAGTCTATGCGCGACTCTGCGAGTCCCACATAGACTCGGGGACTAATGTCGGGGATATAACCCCAGGTACCCCAGAGTTGGTCTATAAATAAGAGACAAAAATAAACGAAAGTATATTTCATAAGAGAATATAAAATAGAAAAGGAAAAAGACAAGAAAGAACAACCGGGCCGAGTAAGGGGAATCTTGGCCCAGACCACACTCTCCACAGCCGAATTAATGATGAGGAAAGGAAAACGATCCGGCTGGGCCGAATTATCCCCAGCCGGCCCACCTACCGAACCACGTCGCTCACCTCGTCGCTAGTTACTCCACATCTCGGCTGGGCCGAGCTACTCCCTGCCGGCCCACCTCTACACCAAACTCCTCCTGCCTCGTCGCCTCGTCAACAGCTCCCGCCAACCTCCTCGACGAGAACCCCGTGGGCAGGCGTCGCCGTGGCTTCAAAGCCGGCAACTCTGGGCTGACAAGCTCCCCGGGTGGGCCACTGGGATCGCCTGACCCACCACAGGACCCTCTTCACTAGCGGAAGACGGGCAGTGACAACCACCGAGCCACCGGGTGGGCCGAGAGTAGAAAGCTTGGGGCTGCCATCATCATCCTTGGGCCACATGCTGAGCCGGAACCTCCTCCGGGCCGAATATCAAGTAACCCGGCTGGGCCATCCAGTAACTCGGCTGGGCCTTATTCTTTTGCAATTACGACCAGGCCAAATCGACTAAGGAGTAGGCCGAATTACTGCTACGCCTGGGGCACCCGGGCCGAGTTAATTCACCCCGTATGACCTCTTATTCGCCTCCAAGCGCCCCACGGTCTCCACAAGAATACGCCATCAGATCAAGACAAGACCAACAAGTATTGTGCCAGTCTTGGGAGCCCACCTGATCAGACTAGCACATGATGTAAGGAATATGCCAATGGTATCTCAAAAAATGCCAAGGCATATTCTGAGCATTTCCAAAGATGCCAAGGCATATGCTGAGCATCTCTAGAAGATACCCTGAATATGCCATCTAGATGCCAAACATGTAGAACAAGTCTTGTCCCCTGGGCTCCCCTTTATAAGGAGCACCAGGGGATCGTTAGAAGAAGAGGCCCCGAAGGGCTCCTCCCCTCTCTGCTCACTAGGAGCTCTCTTTCTTCCTCTTCCTCCACTCTCACAGAGATATCTAGATAGAAGCATATGAGATACAGCTCAAGGAGCATGATTGTAGCCACAAGTATGGCAAGATTATAAGAGATTAGACGTATAGAATGACGTGTTATCTCCACTTGAGAGCTTCAATCCAATATACATCATATTTCTCTTTGTTCACACGAGTGCGGTCTTCACTGCATCATCCCTCTCCGGATTTCTCCACGTCCATCGGCCTCAACTTTAGCCTACCCATGGTATATGCCGTGATACCACCACGACAGTTTTCCACTTTCTGGCTTCTCTGCAGCTCTGGTACCCGTTGTGTAGACAGCGGGACAAGGCAAGGCTAGACGCGACCCTTCGACGGCTCTTGGGCGGCCGGCTCCTCCCTAATACGGAGTAGCTCCCTTTCATTGCTTGCGCTCGGCGAGGTGGCCTACCCCTGTTTTTGTGCGTTCTGCCGTTTTGGGTCGGTTTGTGCCGTGGCCCCAGCATATGTTCTGTGCTTGACTTTGACATGTGGGTTCGTGTTGTGGATGGTTGCTTTATTTATAAAGCGGGGCGAAAGCCTATTTCAAAAGATAATGTCTATTTCTAATTCTAGAGACAGTCAATATCCACGTCCGACTTAGGACTGTTTTAGAGGCGCTTATTTTTATAACCAGTCACGTGGAAAAAATACTGGAGATGGTGGCTATTTGCAACCGGCACCAAGAGTGTTAGAGACAGTTCTAGAATCTCGGACATCTGAGGTTATCGAGCAGAGCCGGTTTATTTCGTTTATAAGGTAAACCATTTTTAGGGGCCATCTTTAATGATTTCGGTCTGAGTTCGTCCAACGAGTGGAGATGATGTAAGGATCGAACCGATAGCGTGCGTTGCCCGGGACTCATCCTCGCCCTCAGGGCACTGCTGACGGCCGGAGTGGGCATCCCGGCCGACGAGACATCACAGTCACAACTAACCCTCCGTGTCCCTGGTGAAGAAGCCCGGCTGGCCGGCCGGCGACGCATGCAATCCAAACAAGCAGTATGTCAACCATACTGCTTGCAGAGACACTTGCAGATGTGACGACAAAGCATGCAGCGGGTTTAGGGTCGACAGGCATTGCCTGCATGCATGTGCTCGTGTAATCGTGTCCAGAACGAACAAGTGAAACCAGGGAATTCCTCTGCAGCTGCAGGTCCAAGTACGCAGTTGAACCCCTGCGTGCACGGCATTGTGCTGGCCTGCTGGGCCTTGCAACAGTACGCGCAGCCAGCCCCCGTTATTCCGCTCACGTACGCTACGCAAGGATCAATCAATCAAGCTGGACATGCGTGAGCTAGCCTGGCTGTTCTTGGAAGTACTCGTCGATCGCGTATGAACTTGAGTGTCATCGGGATGACCACCCTGCAGCTTCAGGGTACATTGATGTCTCTGTTCATGGCCACCAACAACAAGCTCGAATGCTTCTAAACTCGCACTGTTCCACCCACTACTCGGACAGGGCTGTAAAATTTGGCCATATCTTCTCAACTCGTGCGCAAATGGAAGTACTTATTATTTTGGCCCTGATTTCAGCCAGGATAATAAGCATATATACAAAAAAACCTGATAATTACATGCTACACTGAACCTGAACCTATTAAAAATATTATTAGAGGATGAAACCTAGCTGTGACAGTGTTAGTGTTTACACCCCAATAGACGGCCGGACGGTGTGCCCTCCCAAAGGGGGCACCTGGTCGATCGATGAATCTTGTACCAGTGGTCGGTAACCAGAGCCAAGGCCGGTCAGTCCAGTCAAGTGCAAGTGCAAGTGCAAGTGGGTAGACAGGAAGGATGTATCTGTGTCGCATAGCAGAGCAACAAGCCGCGAAGGCATGATGAGGAGATAGAGCGTTAGACAGGTACACCAATGTCGGCACGGGATGTCGCCAAATCCTTGCGGCGGAAAAGATGAAGAAGAGACCGGCCGGTCGATCCATCATCAGGGCCCAATACGTTATTAGGAGATATACAGATCTAGTGATCTACAGCGTTATTGCGTACGTAGTGTGCTCTTGGCAACGGCAGAAAGAAAGAGAGAATGAGGTGCAAATTGCTCCTCCTAAATATCAGATGGAGTCAGGGCCCATGCACTTTTTTTTCTAAAGGAGCATATATTAGATAATACCAATTACACCAAGTTTCTGCAATAACGCATTACCCTAGAGGCCACACGGATGCACACAGTCAAAAGAAAATTACAAAAAAGGAAAGTCCGGCTACAGTGACTCATTTATTAAAACAGCAGTACTAGCACTACCAAGACAGCACCAGAAATCCAGCTTCTCAAAAAATGACGTCTCCAAAAAGGGAATAGTGCACAAACACCGTCATCGTTCGATCAAAGATCTAGGTTTTCACCCTGAAAAAAGTTCGCGCTCTCAAAACAATATCTTCAACAAGGCGATTGCCAGACACAACCAATTAAGGCCAGACCCTGGGTTTTCACTCTGAGAGGTAGGACCATGAACCTCTCATGTGCAGTCGCCCCCATTTGCATGCCACTGCTCCAATTCACAAGTCACCTAGCCAATTTCTCATCACCACCCAGACTCAAACCACCATTGTCTGTCCTCAGATCTCGGTTTCCATGACTTTCTCCATCAGCACCATGAAACGAGAACATGCCCCATGATAATAACAGCTAACAAAGCTTCGAAGCACACCCTCTGAAATCAAACGGTCAGGGTAAAACATGGGTGCGTACGACCGAATTCAATGCTTTCAGCAAACTCACGGCAAGATAGCACTTATGGAGTTCGCTGACGGAGCCTTCCGGAACACGACAAAGAAACCAGATCAATGGAGACCAACATCCGACAGATCATCGTCTTGGCTTGAGAGGGATCCAGGACCACCACCTTTATTAAAACCGAGTCAGCAGCCCCCACGCCACCTGCTGAAAACTAGCAGGATCCGCCGTAAGACGGCAACACCACCCGGCCGACCATTTCAACGGAGAAGGAGGCCATCACCACCATGCCGGAGGCAGATGCCCCAAGCGTCCTAGTGACACGGACAAGGCCCGGCTCGCCCGGGCACCGGCGTCGATGTAACACCCTCAGAATCGACCCTATGCAAGTTTCAGCGATTCCCGCCAAACCCGCATAGAAACGATTCAAAGGTGCCCACCAAGCACTTTCGTGCGGGTGGAAAACGAAGTAATAACATTACACAACAGTCCTCGATGGGACCTACAGAACAGATATATATACAACACGACTCCACGAGTCAAGAATACAGATATAATGTACAAAGATCCAAATCACCTTGAAAATGATAGAGCGTCCAGCTACGGACAAGATGCAAATGGGGCTAAGAGCCCTGAAGAATAACCAATGGCGTCCATAACCCTGCCAAGCGGAAGGGTAACCACGCTAACGACGCCGATCTCAAAACCCGCTAACAAAAAAGGTGCCGACAGGGCAAAGGAAAAGAGGAGCGTCGATCGAGGCCAGACACGGCGAGGCTAGAATTCGGTCCTCGCCTACATAGGTATGGTGGATCAAGCGGCAAAGATGCACTAAATAGCCTATAGAGACTCGATACAACTGGCGGCTATCAGAGAGGGGTAAGAAAGACCTATTCGGAACCATCCTGATACTACCATCAAACAAACCCATCCTGGTGTTTCCCCCCTCGAGACCAAACGAGGAAGTCAACCGAGGAACTCACGCGGTTGACAGTTTTATTTATTCAGTTTTCGTTGCAGCAATTACTAGTCAAATATAGATAATCATCCTGATATAATAAGCAGTGGGCAATTTTAGTTAACCATTCCGTTGTAGTTGCGACACTTACTAGTCAGATACAATTAGCATGAGATATTCCAAAAACCCAGCAGTTGTTGGTACTTTATTTAGCCATTCCGTTGTAGTTGCAATACTTACTAGTCAGAAACAATGGTCGCAAGCGACAACCCAAACAAGCAATTGTTGGCAATTTTATTTAGCCATTCCATTATAGTGAAGCTGATTACTAGTCATTATAAAGTTAAATTTATAGCACTACTTTAGTTATAGTTGTCTATGATCGAGATACTGTGCTCCAAGTCGTCCATAACATGACACGGCTTTGAAAGTTTTACCCTGCAGGGGTGCACAAATAGCAACACACACTCGATCAACCTCGGAAAAACCAAATCAAAACCCAACGAGGCTTTCACGACAAAGCAATCACAGGATTCAGAAATATTTCAGGGGGCCACCCCATTGAGTAGACCCGCAACGAAGTTAGCTGACTCCGAGACGGACTCAAGGTTTGCGACAATGGCTATAAACGACCGGGAACCAAAACTGGGCTTGTCGATACCGTGAAAACACTCCGCTTACCTAAACAGTACAGGTGCTCCTCGCACAATCGTAATAAAGCAGTAAAGCATGGCATAAGTACAGGATAGTAAATAAAACCTCAAACTAGTTTGTGGCCCCAAGAAATAAGAATGAATCAAGCTCGCTCGTGGGTCCCATAATCCTCCCGGATGTGGATAGCGCGAATATTCAAGGAACAGGTATCAAGTACTCGGGGTCCTACGGGACACAAGTGGACGGTTAACAACCAAATAACATCTATTGCCCACCTGTGCCTCTGCTTACTTACTTCAATTTTTAGTTGTTAAACAGTAATTAAAGTGAACGATAATGAAAGACATGATCATCTCCAACCTTGAACATGCGGCAATACTCCAACAACTGTGGTCGAGCGACACGCACAAAGACTTGAGCAAGCGACTACGACGCAAGTCCAACTATCTACCAAACAACAGGTAATAGGATGTGTCCAAGGCGATATAAGGCTACAAGGGATATCACGGGTACGAAAACTAGAGCATCGCAACACAGATAGCAATAGATCAACAGGAGGGAATAAATACTATAAAAGTAAGATAGGTAGAAAGGGGGAGATGCTCGCCTGAAAACATTGTCGAAGGTTCAAACGAAGATCGGGTAAGCTCACATCAACTCAACGGCCTTATCCGCGAAGAAGCAAAACACTAGAATAAACACCGGATGCACTATTTAATACCACGGCAGAAGATCGGGCATGATGCATGTATGATGTATGACATGGCAAGGGTGCAATGCAATTAGGCAAGATTAAGCGGAACCGGGGTCCCGACAATTAAATATATGGTTCTAGTTGTTTAGATACCCCGCATTTTAAATGTTGTTTTAACAAGGCAAGATATGACAACGGTTCGATGCACAAATTTAAATGAGCCAATATAAGACTAGATTTGCCCGCATATGGACCCCATATTTAATTATAAGGTGATTCGGCATAAGGCCCCCAAACCACACAAATATGCATGCGATATGAACAATTTAATATGCAATAATTTGATATTACATTTATAAAATAGGGCTCGAGAAAAGGGGTCACACATTAGGGTTCGGCGTTCTTGGTTCCGGGGTTCGAGGTTCGGTCTCAGGGTTCGACGGGCTCGGCGAGGTTCAGATACAAGAGGAGAACTTGTCGTGACGTGCCGGAGATCTTGGTTCCAAGCGGTCGATCTTGTCGGGTCCACGGATCGGCCGGTCTTGTCGTTCGGAAGTAGAACTTGTCGTCCTTGTGGCGGTCTTGGCGTCCTTCCGGTTCGGGTTTTGGCGTCCGAGGGAAGTACTTGGCGTCCGGCGGTAGATCTTGTCGATTCCACTCCAACGGCCTTGTTGTTCCGCAGCGTAGATCTTGGGGAGGTTTCGGGGTTCCACGGGTCCGGCTCGACAAACGAAAACCGGAAACGGTTCTTGGCGAACTTGGCGGTTCCGAGGTTCGGGTTCGTGAAGGGAACTTGACATCCATGTAAGCGATCTTGTCGGATCCTTGTCGAAGACCAAGGCGATGCGAGACCTCGATCTCGATGGCATCTCCTTCTTGTCGCTATGATGGACTTGGTTCGCACCGGCCGTGGCGTTCTAGCGCACAAACAAAACCAGCGGCTCCAAGATTGCGAGGGCGACACGGCCGAGGACAAGCACATGCGGTGGCGAGCTTGGCGAGGGCGACGAGGGCGCCTGACGGTCGCCGGCGAGGGCGGCGCACGCCGGCCGGGCAACGACCTTGCAGAGGAGCGCCAAGCCGGGCACGCAAAGGCCCGGAGGAGGGAGCGCCGAGGTGGGCGAGGTGGGAGGCGGCTGCGGCGCCAGAGGAGGGGGCCGGGACAGCGAGGCCGAGGCGCTGGCGGAGGAGGCCACGAGAGAGATGGCGGCAGCAGTGGGTGGCCTCGGGCTTGAGGTGGAGGAAGGGTGGCGGAGGAGCCTCGAGGCGGGACCGGCCCAGAAGGGACGGCCGAGGAAGACGGGCGGCGAAGGCGAGTGGGCGGCTGGTGGCGGAGGCGGGGAGCAGGCAAGGCGCGAGACGGGAAAGAGGGCGAGGCCGACGCGGGCGGAGCGGAGGAAGACGGAGGAAGGCGGCTCGACGGTGGCGGTCCGCAGGCAGCGGCGGGGCCGGACGCTGGTCAGGCGGCGCGGGAGGAAACGGGAGGCAGGAGGGCGGAGGAGGTGCGGGAAGGCGAGGCGAGCGGTGCGGCTCGGCGGGAGGTGCTACTTAGGAGGAGGCGGGGAGAGGCGTCAGCTGCGTGGGGAGCAGAAGGCGGGCCAGTGTGGCGGGTGAGGGAGAGGCGGGGTGGACGCAAAGCGAGGTGGGTCCCAGGGTGGGGCCAGGGGAAACGGGGTGAGGAAGGAGTGGCCAGGCGGGGTCGGGTGGGACCCGCGGTGGCAGAGGGTGAGTGGGTTTCTTGGTGGGGCCAGGGCTGGGAAAGGTGTAAGGTGAGAGGGTGGAGTGGGTGGGCTGGGGGAGTGAGAGAGGAGGTGGGCCAGGAGGGTGGGGATGGCTGGTGGATTGATGAGGTGGCGGGGTGGAGTGCTGAGGTGGAGGGACGGTGAGGTGGCAAACTGGGGTTGGTGGGTAGACTAGGTTTGGGTAGGAAATAGATTAGGGTTTGAGTTTTATTAGTTTGTAAAATATTTACGGTGTTGTCTTGTTTTAAATCTTTTTAGCAAAATAATTTTTAGGCAATTAATTTAACAGATAATTATAAGACTTGTTTTGAAATAAGAGAAGAGGTATTGTATTAGACAAAATAGTTTTTAGCTACAATATTCTGAGAGCCAAAGATGCATGATGATGTCACGGTGATGCAATGCAAAAAACAACGCGATTTTCTAGTAGTGGTTTTGCGGGATGCCACAGTCGAGGCCAACGTACGGGACCCCAGATCCCCGCCGCCGCCTGCTGCCATCTGGGCCGAGGATCACCGGCCGCCGCTCGCCGCAACACCACCGCCAAACCAGCCGGGACGAACATCGCCGCCTTCCCGCCAGATCGCGATCAGGACCGCCGCCGCCACGTCCCCAGGTCTTTGCCTGGCGACAATCCGAACGGCAGCGACGGGGAGGAGAGACCACAGGAGGGAGGGCTCGGCGAGGAGGGGATACCGCCCGCCGTGGCGTGCGGCGCCGTCGCGCGGTTGCGGGAGGAGGAGGAGCTAATCTCAAGGCAATCTCGGGCCCATGCACATACGCGCGCGTACATGTTGGAATCATGAAACAGGAACGGAGTACCAGCTGGTAGCTGCTAAGGCTGGCTTGTATATGGATGTAAGTTACACGCACGGCAATTCAAATGTGTAAACGACTTGTGGAGCATCTAGACTTGTAGGGCATTCAGCATGTAGCTAAACCTTCTCAATCATGTTTTCGTTCCACTTGTCTACGGATCCTAGGCCGACTTCTTTTCCGCTTCTATAATCGATTCACGGTCTACGGCGGCAGCAGAATCGTAAAAAAATGGGGTAGATTTTGTCTCGATTTTTTCCACCGCGAATCGCAATTTGCCCGCGACCTGCTTCTGAGCAGATTCCCGAGCTTCTCCTCTTTGAAGCGAACCGGTAGCAACAGCTGCCCCTATGATTGCTCTTATTTACACTAAACTGCCACCACAGAGAAACTATGGAAACAAAAACCGAGTCACACCGTTTCGCTCGCCCCGCATCGTGCTACTCGCCCAACTGCCGATGTGACCAGCACCCGTGGCCGTCGCCAGCATCCGCCGCTGAACACATCCCCCAGAACCTGCCGCTGCCACCACCTCCGGTACTGCCCCTGCTAGGGTTTCCGCCATCGCCACCACCCGTCGCCGCGGTCTCTGACGCTGTCACCGCCTTCCGCCGTCCAACCTCGGCCGCCACGCGGGTTTGTTCCCCTTCCCCTCAATCGCCGTCCCATCGCCCTTTCGAGCGTGGTGTTTTGAGCCGCGACCTCGGCTGCCACGCGGGTTTGTTCCCCTTTCCCTCAATCGCCGTCCCATCGCCCTTTCAAGCGTGGTGTTTTGAGCCACGAACTCTTGCCGTCGTGAGCGCGCGCGAGGTGTTTGTAGGAATGCCGACGAGCCCATGTTCTTACTAGTAATTCCTATTGTACATGATTCTGCTAGTAATTCATATTGTTCTTCTATTTCAATCTCTTTTCAATGTATGGTAAATGAAATTATGTTCGCCTATTATTATTATTATTATAATGTCGCAATCACTAAGAGATTTCTTTTATTTTGGCATGTAATGAATTAGACAAATTATGGTACCTATCTCATGTGACTATTTATATTTTTCATTATTCATTTATATGTCATTATCTACTAAGGAGGACTAGCATACACATGTTGGGTATCAACATTTTTAAGATCAGATATGAAATTTAGGAGCATTATAGACATTTCACAAGTCAACACATCAAACAAGCTAAATTTCCAGAAGCCAAAAAGAAGGGTCCAACCTGGCTTCTATGAACTTCTCTCCACCACAGATTCTCCCCAGGATTCTCGAGAAGCTAGATTTTCTAGAATCTTAAGCTAAAAAGAAGTCGGCCCTAGATGGAGGCGGAGGCGGTAGTCGCATAGAGGCTATGGCGGGGAGTAGGGGTGTAGCTGGGCGAAATGTTTTTCTGACGTGCACGCGACATAGCATGCTTGTTTGAGTACTCCATTCAGTTTAAAATTAGAAAATGAGCCATCTTGCTCCCGTTGTATTTATTTGCATTTCTTGAGTGATGCCTTCCGCAATACATCTCATACATTTTCACGGTACATGACGTCCTATCTCCTCCTCCTCACCCATCCTTTTTTCATTAGATCTTAAATCTTGCTTATATGTTAAAACTTTTGAATTAAGTGTCCCATTTATATTCTAATTGCATATTTATGTTTCAAATGCCAAGTACTTTGAAACAAGACCAATTTTAAATATATTTGCAGTATTAAATTTTTAAATTTTGAAACATGATGAAACTCTATGGAACATAGTAAAACTCTATGTATACATGCAACATAAAATTTTGTAGAAAACCGCAATGAAATTGTAGATACAAATTATTGTCAATTATTTCCAAACTTTGACGAATCAAGTTTGGACCATGTTGAAAAAAATTGTTTGGAAAAATATTTTTCACCAGGTTTCATTAAGTTTTTCAAAGTTCTATTATGTTTTAGAATTCAATTTTCAAATATTATAAAAATATATTTAATAATGGTCTTGTTATAAAACTCTCTACTATAGGAATCCAAATGTACAAACCGTTTTCAAATTGAACTTTTACTTCAAGAGCTGCAAAAGTATCAACTTTAAGAGCTAAATCCACAAAATAAGAAAGGATAGACAATGAACTGACACAAACTATGTAAAAAAGGTAGAAGAGAGAATGTTGGGAGAATGCACGGTAGATACCATGCATGCTTCGGCGTGCCATTAGGGATGCCTGTCAACGGCTTTGTTGTGGTGCTTTTCAAGACTTGTTTCCAAGTGGTGATGTCCTCAAGAACGCCGACGCGTCAGCATGAGCTCGTCTTCTTCAGTGGTGGAGGAGGGCCCGATTGCTTTTGCAAATCTTGTGATAGGGTCCTTTCTGTAAAAGCCGAGGGTTTGGTTGTATTTTTTCTTTCTTCTAAGGTCCTCGATGTAATTTATGAGCCCACCGTTTAATGCAGACCCTTTGGGGTCCTTTCCTTGTTCAAAAAAAATACATGCATGCTAGAACTCTAGCGTAACCGGATAGGATTGGGTCGGATAGGATTGGGTCGGGTCGGACTTTGCTTCTACTCTACTATATTTACCACATTTACTAGCCATTTTTGTCTCGGATTTGGATCGGGTTGGGTGAGGACCGCTTACGACCTCAAACGTGGATAAATATCGAATCATGGATTCAAACCGGAAACGGGAAGGACTAAGTTTAAAAACAGTAATAATAATTAGTAATATAATAAATATTCTTGTCCATAAAAAAATATATTTCTAGTAGAATTACAAAGGGTTTAACCTTTCAACCTCGCAGCTTCAATGACTTAAGAAAATAGAACATAAATTGAATAGATGAATCATCACCCTATAAGTGGTGTCACGGGCAAACATGCTCGCCAAACGAACTCAGTAACTGCTATCTAGGCTAGATTGAGCTTGATTATTTAGTAGAATATAAAATAATCTGGTTAAAGTATTTGGATAATCCTCATTAATTTTCAAATAGTCCATATCCACGTTGCGCTACTATGCCATATCTTTTACACATTCCGACGTGTATTTTTGATTTGGATAAACTTCTCCATTGGATACTTTAAAACTGATATGAATTCTATAAAACGAATTCGGAGCCACATTTAGTGTGGAAATTGTTAGACTATATCACAGATGTACTATATTTGGTGATTTAAGTTTGTAATCCAATTCTATCTCTATTAGTCTTCTTGTCCTTCAAGTCTTTTAGTACTATATAAACAGTCCAATAGCTCTCAGTGTAATCAATCAATATCAATACAAACAATACTTCTGTAATTCATCATGGTATCTGATGCGCTCAAATCAATGTAGAGCTTCATTGGAAGACCCTAAGAGGAAAGTATGATGACCACAACAGCATGTGTTCTCTCAGAAAGAAACCAAGGTTATCGAACCAGTAGAAGAAAGAAAACGACTCAAAGGTGTTGCTAGCAACTTGGAAACCTGCACAACACAAACTCAAGACTTTGTCCCAACGAACAATGAGGTTGTCAATCTTACCGGTTTGCTGAAAACAAAGGATTAACTGTATGGTATGGAAGTTAATGGTGGTTTACAGGAAGCAAACAGTAATAGTGGAAGATGTATCAATGGTAAAGATTGTATCGGGGTCCATAATTCACTAGAGGTGTTCTCCTTAAGATAAACAAACATGGCATGCTGGGTAAATAAATTACAGCAGTGCAATGGACAGGACTAAGTAAGACATAATAATGCAATACTAGACATTCATGATCCTATGAAATTCGATTGAGCGATACAACAAGATACATAGACCACCATCCAGCTGCATCTATGATTAGAAATCCAGCTTCAGGTTATCATCCGAACCCCCTCCAGTATTAAGTTGCAATCAATGGATAACTGCTTTAAGCAAAGTGTGTAGGGTAAACAATCCACTTGTTCCATAAACAAGAGACCGTTGTTTTCCCCTAGTAGCAACAACACATCTACAACCTTAGAAATTTCTGTCACTTTCCTTAGATTAAATAGAGGCATGAACCCACTATCGAGCATAAACACCCCCTCTTGGAGTCACTAGCATCTACTTGGCCAAGATAGCTACTATAAACGGAGAGCATGCAAGATCTCAAAAAACATAGACATGATAGAATCAATAAGACAAAACCATTAATTAATCTGACATAGTGATATCAATATCCATCGTATCCCCGTAAACACAACATGCATGATTCTAAATAGAGGATCTTGATCATAAACAGAGCTCACAAGATCTAAACATGGTAGCACAAAAGAGGAGATACAGTCATCTAGCTACTACATGGACTCATAGTCCAAGGTGGAACTACTCACACTTCATACCGGAGGCTGGCATAATGAAGAAGAAGGCCTCCGGGCTGATCTCCCCTTCGGCAGGGTGCCCGAAAGAGCTTCAGATCTCCCCGATCTAGTGACGATGGTGACGGCGGCTACAACCGGTTTCGTGGAATATTGATCGGGTCCTTAGGATTTTGGTATCGGAGAGTCTTTATAGGCGAAGAGGCGAGGCAGGGGTAGCCAGGGCGGCCCCCCAGGCGCGGGTTGGGCCTAGCCACGCGTGTGGCCCCCTGGTGGCTCCCCTCCGTCTCGTACTCTGGTTCCGTGTTTTCCACGGTAAAATATTGATTTTGTCTTTTGTCCCGTCCAATTCCGATAATATTGATTTTCTGCCTTTTTCGGAACCAAAAACAGAAGAAAACCGGCAACTAGCATTGTGGCATCTTGTTAATAAGTTAGTCCAGAAAAACATATAAAAACACCTCAAAGTGTAGACAAAACAAAGAAAAGTAGATATTAAACAAGCATAGAACATCAAAAATTATAGATACATTTATGACGTATCAGTATCAGAGCATATCATTCCTAGCCACCACCACTTTCGGGGCGCCGTCCCCGAGGAGATCGTTCTCCGCCTTGGGCCATGCAATTGTAGATATTAGATCTTAGCCAAAAATTTCTTGCCGTCTGCTTGACCGACGTTTCTTCTTGTTTCGCCGATCATTAGATCGGATTACGTCGTCCACAGTCGCATGTCGTCATGCGCCTCTACTTGAACCTCCATGTTGACTCAACTCGCAAATAATCACAACGGTTGTGCCAGAAGCCAGACGGCGCCAAGGGACGCCTTCACGCTTGTGTCGGCTGTTCGCCTCACGTCATCCTGCGCGCCCGTCTTCGCCAACATCGACTGGGACGCACGTTCCCGAGTACGCGCCTCGCCGTCAACAAAGGGTCGCACCTTCATCACTCGTGGTCATCACCGCCGACAACCATCGATACCAACAACATCGCCGCATCGTCGTTGCCACCACCAATCTTGGTCAACGTCAACACCAACAAAATATTCTTCTCCTCCGCTAGCGACGCCACACAACTACAAGCGGAAAATACGGGTCTAATCTCCGAAATATCCTACCGCTACAATTCAATCGCCATCGACAACTACCCCGTTGTCTTTTTCCACCACAACCTCATCACCAGAGTCGCAGTCTAATTTTTTATTTTTGCACTAATCAAATTTCTTTGTGCAACTACTTCGTCTTCTCCAACACATCGGCGGACAACTTCTACGCACTCACCGTTTAAGGAGACATTCTCTGCTTCTTCAAATCCGGCTCTGGCTCGCATGGTTCGTGATGGTCCTTGTCTTTAGACGTCCGGTATTAGCAACATCGACGCGTGCCTTCGTCTCCGGCGTGCTCCCGAGTTTGGCAAGCTCGTCAAGGCGTGTCGCCTACCTCGATTACTTCGTCTCTAGCTACATCTCCATCAAAAATTGCTACAGCGACTTCTCAAGACTCAACGACGACATCGATCACAGCACCACGACAACATCAACCTCATTGACTTCATCAATGACGACTACATCACCAACGACACCATTGACCACGACTACAGCACCCCATTTCCTGCTACATCGACATCAGCATCCACGGGCTCGCTCTCCAGTTCGCGCTTTTGGATTACCAGTCAGACCGTCTGTGACGCTCCTGCTATTCGTGTCACTACCTATTCGACTGCGCGGGAGGGGGGGAGGGGGTGCGTGTGTGTGTGTGTTAGAGTATATTACGGCTACGCTATATTTGGTAGTCTAAGCACCCGTGCATCCCCTTTGGTTCCACAGGCACAGTGTGTATGCAGCCCCAGTTTTGGCAACACGCGTGGCTAGAGCTTGTAGCTTCTCGTCGCCAAATCAGCTACGAGTAGCAGCTAGCTATCCACCTGCGAGGGACCGATAGAAAAGGTCACCGTGCAAATCAAGATTTTTTTATTCGTTGGATTTTCACATGCAGAAATAGAAAAAACGCAGAGAAAATTGCAAAAAAACACCATATATAATTGTAGGTCAAGAATCAGAAAGCCACCGGTTTTCAAAAAATTCGCAAATCACCACCGGTTTTCATGGAAACGCTCATAAAAACACTGATTTGTCAGTAAACGCAGTTTGACACCATTTTAACCGGTGGGAACCTCTATAGGTGATGACATGGCATTCTAATCCTTACACCGTTTTCTGAAGGCGTAAAAAGGGGTAGGGCCCACCAACAAATGTGGGACCCGTCGTTACTCGCGGTTGTCCGCCACAAAGATCGATGTTCCCGCCAAACGCCATCGGGAAGACGACCACGCTGCCTCGCCGCTTCCTAGCAGATTACCATCGTGACGCCCAACCCTGCAACCTGACGAGCTCCATTGGCCCTCCTGTCTGTATCACCATCATATCGCCATGCAGTATGCAGCGACATCGGAGAGAGAGAGAGAGAGAGAGAGAGAGAGAGAGAGAGAGAGAGAGAGAGAGGTGGCCCATGGAGGAGAGAGATGTAGCTAGTCGATGGAGGGATATGGAGGTGGGCGCCACCACGCTGGAGTGACGCGAGGAGATGGAGGGAGATGGGGCCGGCCACCGGCGTTGGAGGAGACGGGAACCAGGAGGAGCTTAGAAGGGGAACATGAGGAGGAAGAGAAAGATGACATATGGGTCCCACGTCCACTGGTGGCCCCCACGTCAATTGTAACAGCTCAGTCAAACAGTGTGAAGATTAGGATGTCATGTCATCACCTATAGCGGGTCCCACCAGTCAGACATGGTGTCAAGCTGTGTTTACCGACAAATCAGTGTTTTTTTGTCCATGTTTCCACAAAAACTGGTGGTGATTTGTGAAATTTTTGAAAACCATTGCCTTTTTGATTCTTGACCACCAATTATGGTGGTTTTTTGCAATTTTCTCAAAAACGCAAGACTGGTGTTTTCTTTTACCAAGCCCCAAATACATCGAGACATATTGCAGTTTAGCAAGTGAATGTCTCCATGAATGTACGCGTGCAGCTAACCCGTGGGTGCACGGCATTGTGCTGGGCCGTGCAACTGTACGTGTAGCCCCCTGCTTATTTCGCTCACGCCACAATCAATCGATTAATCTGGACGTACATGAGATAGAGATAGGGTTGTTCCTGCTGGAACTACTCGTCGAGTATGAACTGGAGTACAGTGCCACAGATATCAGGGGGCTACACGTACGTACAGTTTGCACGGCCGGCCAGCCGGGTGGGATTATTACCACATGACATGACATGGAGGTCCCTTTTCATGGCCACAAACAACAAGCTCGCATCCCATGTGTCTAAATATACACACTGATGTTCTACCCACTAGCTTGCACAGAGCCGTAAGATTTGGCCATATCCAAAGAGACCTAGTCTAATAAACCCTATTCCCAACACTAGTGCTTTATCATTTTTATTTATGTTTTAATTAACCTGTATTTCGGTTTTCTTAAAATCAACCATGCATGAAGCCCATTTCTTCTTACATTGAATGGCAGAGCTCCTGCCCTTGCTTAAAACAAAGAAAAAAAAGGAATTAAGTTTGTTACTACTACCTCCGTTTTAAAATATAAAATGTTTTAGATTTGTGAAGAAAATGAATCTAGACTTTTTTTAGGATTTAGATTCATTTTAAAGTTGAGTGAACCTACATAAAAAAAAAAGTCTAGATACATTTGCTTTATAAAGCTAAAACATCTTATATTTTAAAACGGAGCGAGTAGAAAAGCTATATATAATTTAAAGGTACTGTGAGTAAATTCGGTTTCAGAAATACTCATGCTGTGAAAATTCATTCTCAATTCAGACCCTAATAGACTGCTCGAAGAAAGCAGTTAAAGACCACTGATAGTGGTCGGTAACTGATCCAAGGAGTCAAGGATTGGTCGGTCTGGTAGAGAGCAAGTGGGAAGGCAGAAAGGATGCATCTGCGTCCTAGAGCAGAGCAAGACGCCGAGAAGAGATGATGAGGAGATAGAACCTAGACAGGTACCCCAATGTCGGCATGGCATGGCGCCAAAACCTTGCGACGGGCTCTTGCATACTGCCCGGTCGATGCATCTGTTGCCATCTCATTATTAGCCTTGGAAAAAAAGGAAGAAGAGAGCGAGCATATGCAGTATCGCGTTTATAACACAGGGCTCAATTCGTATTTGAGATGTACATAAATCTACTCTAGCCTAGCAATAACCTAAAGCATATAAACATAACGCAAGTAGTGGGAGCTGAGGCGTAGATTGCGGCTCAAAAAATCTGTAGAAGGTGCCAATGGAGTTAGAGGGCCCATGCAGCTAGCGTGTGTAGCCGATTTCTGGAGCTAGCAACTGGCATTCTTGTTATAGCCATGGCCAGATGATATACTCCCTCCGTTCTAAAATAGATGTCTCAGATTTATCAAAATATGAATAAATCTAGACACTATTTAGTATAATAATTTATCTAAATTTTGACAAATCTAAGACATCTATTTTGGGATGGAAGGAGTACTATTTTCTTCCCTCCAACTTGTACTCCATCTACTAGCCAAGATTTCAACAGGTCACTTACTAGTTTTGGATGTTTCCTTCCCCTCCACCTGTACGTAGCTCGCCTGGCTAAGAATCCAAGAGGTTGTATATTTGATGTACTGTAGGCAAGGTTTCGTTTTTGGTTTCAGAAATATTCCCGTTTCCTATCGGAATCACTGAAATTCACTTAATTTCAGTGATTTCGGTTTTTATTTCGGCCAAACGAGCAAAATTTGCTCTCATAATTAATCAAAATATTCAAAATTTTGAAAAATAATACTCCCTCTATCTCAAAATAGATGTCGTAAACTTTTCTAAATTTGAATATATATCTAGACGCTATTTAGTATCTAGATTTATTCAAATTTAAACAAACGTTCTACATCTATTTTGCGACGGAGGGAGTATGAATATTTTTGGTATCTATGTGTATTACTCCGTACTAAAAGGGCTGAAACATTTTGACCAAAAGGTAATTATTCCGGTGGCAGGTACGTGTATTCTCATCGATCTCAAAACTTAGCCTTGTTAATGGCACAGCAATCCAGATGAGAATTTTCAGAAAATCACAACCTTACTTGCTCCTCAAAGACAGAAACTGAACAACAGTCCACGGAGTGTGACTGAGTGACAGTTTAAACGGCTGGCCGGCCAGCTCGGCAGTGGCAGAATCTTGCCGATTTAACCGCGACATGGAGACACCACACGATGCATTCAAAATTTCACGCGCGATTCCAGGAACCAGACGACAAGCAAGCGTCCATGGCCTCCGTCGTCGAAGCAGCAGCGATCGACGGGTTCATCCAGGCCACAATCTCAGCTGCCAGTAACTGACCACTAACTGCTGAGTCATACGCGACACTTCGCCGTGTCCACCAAGACGCGACTGACGCACACACACACCAGCAGTTCGTTCGTCCGTTCGTCGCTCCACGGCCTCACGCTCGCCTATATAACCACCCCCACCTTCTTCTTCCTTTCCTCAGAGCAGCTAAGGCTAGCCAAAGAGCAAGAAATCTAGTAGAGCACTTCAAGCTCGAAGCAGCTAGCTACCTTCTTAGCCATGGCCCGCATTGCGCCGCTCCTTCTGGTGGTGGCGCTGCTCTCGGCGCTGGCCGCCGTGCCGGCGTCGGCCTGCCCCACCTGCCCGACCCCGATTCCGCCGCCGCCGCCCAAGGTCACGCCCCCGCCGCCGCCGTCGTCCGTGCCGTGCCCTCCACCGCCGCACTACACTCCCACTCCCACTCCGCCGTCGCCGTCGCCGACGGGCAAGTGCCCCGTGGACACGCTGAAGCTGCTGGCGTGCGTGGACGCGCTCAACGGGGCGGCGCACGGGGTCATCGGGGCCAGCCCCAGCGACACCTGCTGCCCGCTGCTGTCGGGCGTCGCCGACCTCGACGCCGCGCTCTGCCTCTGCACCGTCATCAAGGCCAAGGCGCTCGGCGTCGGCCTCGTCTTCCCCGTCGCCGTCTCGGTACTCGTCAACGAGTGCGGCAAGCACGTGCCATCCTCGTTCCAGTGCCCGTCCTATTGAGCTCCACCAATTACTATATATGTATCACCTGCGGCATCTGCAATTCTGCATACATGGATTAATTGAGTTCCCCAAGTGAACTACTAGTCTTGCATATGTCAGGTCATACATGCATAAAAACATCATGTATACTATATCACATATGCATGTAATCTATACATGCACGCATGAACAGCTACCTCCATGGCTACTTGTGGTGTGAGCCGTGTGTAACATGCATTGTATAATTCTGTATCTTGTAGTATCTCTCATGCAATGCATAATTGCATACATACGTGTGAGTTGTGGTGTTTGTAGTATTCTTTTGAAGAAATATGAATGAAGGGTTTGTAATCTACAGTATGAAGTTTTCACAAGCATGTATGCCTTCTTTTGTGTTCGAGGAATTAATGGTGATTAAGGGCATTTTTTTGTTCAAAGGAATTTAATTTTAGAGGATTCTATGACATAGACAAAAATCTATTTAACTTGTTTAGTTTGTATAACCATAAGATTTTCTTTGTATGACCTAATTTTTATGTAGTCCAACCGATGAATTTTTTTTCTTAAATGGAACTACAATTATAAAAATTCCCTCGTTATTCAACCAAAAGACATCTATTACACATGTCCATCATGTATTCTCGATATTTGTAGGGTTCAACTCGCAATGACATCTTATTCCTAAATATTTTTTTTATTCTATTTTGAAAATCATGTGAACCAAAGAGACCTACGCCTTACAACCCCAAATCTCCAAGTAGTCGGTGTCGGGTCTTCTGGGTCCATATTGTATTTTTTTTTGTGGTGTCGTTTGTAATCAGTTTTGTCATTATTGAATTTCATCAGTTGTTATCTCAAAAAAAAAAAATCTCCAAGTAAAAAAACAGAGGCATCACCAACCCCACGCGTTAGTACTGGACTGGTCCCAAAGAGATCCTCGATGGTATTTCCCCGTGGAATTAGATGGAGTCGCAAGAACTTGACAATCACAATTTTATGATCCAAAAGAGACCCGGGGAAGGACGACAGGAGTCAATTTGGACGCGCATGCTGCTGTCACTATACTCACTGCAGTGAAAACATGTACAGAGAAAGAGGGTGGCACATAGCTTTCCCTTTCCTCAAGCATCTTATAGATGAGGACCTCACGTGAGTAAGACCTTTTTTTCACCACAAAAAGGTCAAGGCGAAAAGTTTGTCTACGACAAAAATAGGAAGAACCGGATGAGGTTCAATGCACAAGCGGAGATTTTTCTGTCTTTGATCTGCCCCCATCCTGCTTTTGTAAAGAAAACCACAAGGACCCATACCATCTACTCCCTCCGTTTAAAAATATAAGATGTTTTAGGTTTGTGAAGAAAATGAATCTAGACTTCTTTTAATGTGTAGATTTATCCCAAAGTTAAGTGAACCTACATAACGGAGGGAGTAATTGGAAGAAGGGTTGTATAAGTATGGGCCAAAATCCCTGTTACATTGACTGGAAGGGCAAAGGAAAAAAATAAAACATTTCTGACATCACCATTGATCTGGAAAGAAATGGCTGGAAGTTGGAATGGACTGGCTCGTCTGTTTGGACCAGCGTTCAGAAAAAACCATGGAGAATTCATTTATCGAACTCTTATTTAAACGATACTCTCAACATAGGGCCTGAGACAGGGTAGTCGTGTAGGCATAGGAGACAGATCTGAACACGCACTCACCCATCACATAGTGCCATCAGCTATCACAGGCCGCAGGGTGTTTTATACGATTCACGGCACATCGCCAGTAGCACGAATTGATAATGTACAGAAGAAGCAGGATACAACAAAGCAGCCATTCTGGCAACAAATGTAACACTCTGAGATTCTACATATATATCCTTTCATACAGCAGGTGTTCCGAGTACAGGATTGGACGAGCAGCGTTACCATAGAACAATATATAAAGTAAAACCAATACATTTTCACTGTGTTAAAGCACTTCAAAATGGGGCATGGGGAGGCTCAATGCGCTAACTGCAATCAGGCAGGAGGGTCTCAAGCGACGGCTTGGAGAGCCCTCTCAAAGTTATCCTCCGCCGATGCGGTGGACTTAACTAGCACGTGGTCAGGGTGCGACAGTTTCAGCTGGCTGCAAGAGCATAGAAAGTTAGAACTTGCAAGCACATGTTCGTAAAAAGATAGTAAGCCCAACCACGTAGCAATTACTGATATCGACCAGAAAAGACCGACTGAAATGTACCAGGAAAGGTTTGTCTACCAGTAACTTTACGGGAACAAAAGTTAAGCCATTAGTCTTCAACTCTGTACGATATTCTCATCTGAACAGCCTCCTACGTATATTGTAGACTGGTACTTTTAGGATGCGCAATTTGCTATATATTCATTCCTCTAGTGAAACATGGTCCTATTCATACCAGATTGAGATTGGCAGCATCTAAGAAAAGTAGAGCGGTTTTGTGGAATACGGGTGGAGCACAGTTGGAAAACAGCCGATACAAGTCATTTTCAAGTTGCTGGAAGACCTAGTCAGGATATATCAGATCAGAAATAAGTGGCTACAAAATGTTAATCCCAGATACCCAAAATCAGAATAAGAGGCCAAAAACACTAGACAGACAAATTCATCCACTGGAAGAAAAAACGGTTTGCTAGTACAGTACGTCACGACAATCAGTCTGTGGTCCTGCTCGTAACACATCTTGCAACTAGTGCAGTCCATGTCTCTTGCAACTAGCTGGAGCCAATCGTAGAAATGTGCAATTGCAGAGTTGCTAGCAGTTGTAATATGGTTTGAGTCGTTACTATTTACAGAAGCTGAGCAGTGAAGTATATACAGACCATTAACACAAGGGGGGAAGATTGTGCATGAGATTTTGCACAAGATGATGGCCAGGATGATATTCTATGATACTCGCTTGAATTCTCTTTGAATTATTCATAAGTTAGCCTTGGAATTTTAGGAAGTACTCCCTCTGTCCCGTAATATAAGATGTTAAGAGTATTACAACCAATATATGGGTACATTGGTTGTAATAACATCTTATATTATGGGATGGAGGGAGTATCATTAACCTTAACAAAAGTTGAAACTATAACTATAAGCATGCATTCTACAGGGTTGTAACTTGTAACATATCCTGGTAGTTATAGATTTCTAGATAGTGTTTGCTGATAAATGTACACTTGAGAAATATGCAAACTGAATATGTGCAATCCACATGCTTCCATCAACAAGTATATTTTCTAAAACCACTTTGGCTTGCATCTAACAAAATAGGTATAATGCCATTCTCCAACAGAGATCACCTAAAGAACATCAGAAATGGGTACAAACTGTACAGAGCATACAGTAACAATCATACCTGAAGTATCGTGACGACGCTTTGCCAAGGTGAAGATTACATACAATAAGATTGGCAAGAGTTTCAGGATCCTTGGCATCCTACAAGACATTAAGTTGTGGGTTAAGTAACTGCCGTGCATATTACAACCTTTCTTGAGGAAAATAAAAATACCAAAATATAAATGTTTTGCTGCTTGTCCTTTGCTAGAAAGGTGGGTTAAGTACTAACCTTGTTCAGGGCTTCAAGCAATAGAGTTTCAGCCTCCTCAAAGCTCCCCATGTGCATACAGCAAACTGCCTTGCCATTAAGAACCATCCCTGTCATAGGATATTTTTCCGCAAAGTCCTGGAATATGAGATAAGCTTCACGGATCTTAGAGCCACCCTGCATCACAGATCAGAATGAGATTACGTTCCTATTTCCAGAGACCAGCAAATTTTCAACAGACATCACATTGAATATTGAATTACTTACAACAGCAATATCGAGCCATGCATTTGCTAGTTGTGTCAGTGTATGGTCCTCATCAGTTTGTTGCATGACCTTCAGTTGCTTGTCAGCATAGTCTGAGCGGTGCATCTTAAGGAAGATCTGGACGTTCAATGCATGCCTGTAACCAACCAATATTAACTTTCATGAATGCTGGACACATTAAAACAGGAAATTCCAGGTCACCAAGTAGGATGAATCAGCAACGCCAAACATATAATCCAACACTTTTTTTAATACTTTGTCAGTAAGAGCCAGACAGTCAATCACAGTATCTATTATAACTCTTCTATATTCATATTTAAACATGACACGCATCAAATACTACTACAGATGGAAGGCTGGAACATAATATGGAAAAGGATGTTCAACTATAGTACTGAAGAAATATATTCTATGAACAAAAATGCATAAATTTGTACTTATCTTTACAAAAGATTTGACTGTTCGAACTGGACACCGAATAAACTTATTTAATAGTGGCCAAAATTGGTAAATAGCATATACTGATGTTCACTCTTGTGTATGGTTTTGCAATAATCAATTCAGAAATGAAAGTACGAACATCTAAAGGCATAGGGAAAAAAACTAACAGGTCCAGTGTTCCTCCAGTGTGTGTGTGCTTGAGAGCCTCATTGTAATCTTGCTCATGCATAAATATGATTCCAGCAATCAATCGCAGAACAGGATTGCTACCTATAGCTGAGTCACTCAACCATTCCTTGAGGCTGGCGATTGCACCTTCCTTCAAAATTGCACAAAGAAACAATGTATAAGCATTTCAGTGTATCCAGAAAATTCTGAGAGGAATACGAAACCTGATAGGGTAAAGTAGCACTCATCTTCTTATGTTTAGCCACATCAATAAAAAAGTTAGTACGGCATGAACAAAATAAGCAGAATATTCAAATGTTGAAATAGATCACGAATATATCGTCATTTTTTCATACTGGAACCTGGATAACTACATTGATCTTTCAATTCGCAGAATGCTGATTGCTTCTGCTTCTGATTTGGGGAAATCATGACTTCCAAATCAAAGTTGAGAACTATCTCATGCAATATTACCTGATCTACTGCCATAAATATGATGTAATTCTATATCATATTAATCATTCGGGTTCAACTAAGAAGGAAAAAAATCTGCTAAAGATTAAATCAGATTGCTACATTTCCCTTGAAAAAACCATCAAGGTCTCAAGCTAAACTGCTGTCTTTATTCCTAACCAAAATTAAACACGACATATATGCATTTTTTTAATTAAAGATTGTGCAGATCAACAGCAGGTGACACTATATCATACTTCTGCAGCACAATATAATCGGAGCTCATAGGTATCGTCACTAGTTGATGTTCGGCACTCTGAGGCGGCAACGCTAAGCATCAGCAATACGACTTCTGCTTCAGGTCTGGGGAAATCGTGACTTCCAAAGCCAAGATATTTCATAGATATGATATCATTCTAACTCAGATTAATCATTCCGACGCGACTAAGATAAATTTTCTGGTAGACCGTTACATCGCCCTTGAAAAAATCAAACAAGTCTGAAGATAAACTTAATAATGTCTTTATTCCTAAGCAAAACTGAACTCAGCACATTTGCATTTTTTTCTAATTAAATATGGTGCAGATAACAGCACTCGGTATCCCACTTATATTCCGATTGCATCTCATACCACTATATCATATACTTCTGTACCGCAACACAACATAAGCAAAGCTCATAGGTAATGTCACAGGTTGAAGTTCGACTAGCAATTCTACAAGGCAACAAAGGTAAGCATCCAACAAACGTGTGACACACCTAATAGTTATTCGGAAGTACTGCTGCATTATGAGTTTTACAATGCATAAAGTCTACTTACAATGCATAAAGACTAGTGAAATGGCATCAACTATCAAGTGTCAACAAGCTCGTCCGGCTCCGGTGCAAACGGTTCCCTGGATCTATCCCAGGCGATCAGATCACTGACTGTAACGTCTACAGATCTAACCCTATGATCACAAACAAACCACAGCTCGACATCCCAGATCCAACCCCATAATACACGATCAGGAACAGATCAGAGGCCAGATCCGGAGCGCTAACCTTGTCGCCGGTGAGGTACAGCGCGAGCAGCTTCACGGCCTGCAGCGACGTCGCCGCCGAGGAGTCGATCTCGCTGATGACCAGCTGCACAGCACAACCCAGACGATCAGAGCCAAATCGCGGCGAGGCAGGACGCGCGAGTGGAGCAACCCCATTGGTTCTCTGCTTACCTGGTAGGATCCGAGGGCGATGTAGGAGCGGAAGACGATGACGTCGCGCTCGGCCGCGGCGTCAGCGTCGAGGCCCGGGACGTCGCTGTTGTTGATGGCGGACTGGTAGGCGCCGAGGTAGAAGAGGTTGCGCAGGTTGAAGAGGAGGTCGGGGGTGGCCATCGTGGGTAGGACGAGGGTGCTCGCTGCCGGCGACGGGGCTGGGGTGGATTCGACGGCGAGGCGAGTGGGAGATCTCTCGGGAGAAGAACTGCTCGTTCGGTCTCTGGGTTTGGTACACTGGGACTGGGAGGTGATTGCAGATGGAGAGCTTATAAATGGGCTCGAGTTGGGCCTAGAGTGGGATAGTAGTAACCTGCCATTGTGATAAAAATAATAGTCCTGGGCTTTTGTTTCTTCCGAGGAGTCGAGCCCATGAAGGGGTCTAAGCCCGATATGAATCCGGTTCGTTTAGGAATTCGGGACCGACTCGGCTCTGAGCAGATCTAGGGTTCGCCTCCGCCTTTATATTGAGCGATCCGCCGCTGCTCCTCTTATCTTATTCCAGAAAATCCCCACATCCAGGAAACCTGGGAATTCACTAGAAAACCAATCAAATACATCGGCAAGTTTCCGATCAGAGAGATCTGCCGATGGCCGACAAGAATCAGCTTTCGCTGAAGTCCTGCACCACTATTTCCAGGGCTGGAGCATCAGGATTACCGATGAACGGCGGCGAGGTGTTTTCGCCGAAGCCGTTGCAACTTTGCTGCACCAAGGTGGAGGATGCTCTTACAGGAGAGGAGAGTGCACCGAAGAGGAAGGCGGATGCGGCAGGTCCCAAGGGGCCCGCCACTAAAAGGAAAGGGGGTTACGAGGCTGCGGTCGCGGTGGCAGGCAACGAGACGATGGAGCAGGAAGATGACACGCACTACCAGAAGGTCCATGAAGAGTGTAAAGCACAATACGAGGCACTTATGCAGGAGCTGTTTGGTGGGGGTGCACCACATGTGAGGATTATGAAATATCCCTCGTGCATGTCATATGATGGTCAGGATGCCGATGAGGAAGAGCTTGGCGTGGTGGAAGATGAGATTCTGCCGCCTGTAACCAACTGATGAGATGAAGAAGGGCGATGATGAGGTTGCTCTTGTATCCAGATGAGATTTGGCTTGTCCACCAGTGCTCAGTGCTATGCTATGTTGTCTATCTATGTAATAATTCATCGAATGCCCATATATTATGTTATTGATCCGCCTATTGTTGTTGATTGGGATGTTTTCTGTAATGATTGTCCATTGTCTTTCTACGGTAGGATTTGTAGAATTGTACCCTGTCCCTTTTTAAGCCCATAGATCCCTCTGTTTGGCTGTGTACTTTGTGTACCAGACCGAGGCGGTTTGCTTGCTTACATGCTGGGCACTGTGATCGGTACTCTTTTATCATTCAGGTATGTCGCCGCTGGCTCAATAACAGCAGGTTGCTAGGCCCTGATCCTCTTGATTTCATCATTTGGAATCATCTCTCAAGATTATTGTTTTTTCTATCTTCAGTTTGTTCCTTCATGCACAAAATACCTTGGTTTTCTCTCAGATAGATGCCTTCAATTTGTATGATTGGTACAGTGAGTTGAACTAATCCAAGTAATGTATGATTGGGCTGCCAGGAAGAAATTACAATCTGATTACTTCTTATGGTACATTTGTTGCCAGCGGTCCACCAATGGAGCTACACAGGTCTCGGTTTTATGAGTAGGTCCGTTAGCAGGTACTATCTCTTATTCTTCACTTAACATATTGGTCCACCAATGGGCGCAACCCCATTGGTTCTCTGCTTACCTGGTAGGATCCGAGGGCGATGTAGGAGCGGAAGACGATGACGTCGCGCTCGGCCGCGGCGTCAGCGTCGAGGCCCGGGACGTCGCTGTTGTTGATGGCGGACTGGTAGGCGCCGAGGTAGAAGAGGTTGCGCAGGTTGAAGACCGAGGGTGCTCGCTGCCGGCGACGGGGCTGGGGTGGATTCGACGGCGAGGCGAGTGGGAGATCTCTCGGGAGAAGAACTGCTCGTCGGGTCTCTGGGTTTGGTACTGGCAACTGGAAGGTGAATGAAAGATGGAGAGCCTATAACTGGGCTCGTGTTGGGCCTAGGGAGGACCAGTTGAGGCCTGCCATTACGATAGGCCCGAGAACAACTAGAAAGCGGGCCTAGCCCGATGCTAATCCAGTCCGGAGAGGGATTGCAAGACGGAGTCCGCCTCTATATAGAGCGATCCACCGCTTCTTCGAAAAACCCCAACACGATCGACACAACAGATCTACCGATGGCTGACAAGGCAATCGTTTCGCCCAGTGAGGCGTCACGGAGAGGACAAAGGCTGGCGAAGAGGAAGGCGCCGATGGCCGGTCTCGAGGGGTGTGCCATGAAAAGGACGCTGTGGTATGGCCGCTCAGAGGGAGAGGACGAGGCAGCAGCGACGGTGGCGGACGAGGGGACGATGGAGCAGGAGGATGACTCGCGCTACGAGAAGGTCCATGAGGAGTGCAAAGCAAGATTCGAGGCGCTCATGGAGAAGTTGTTTGGTGGCGGCGCGCCACACGTGAGGGTGATGAAATATCCCTCGTGCATGTCGTTTGATGGTCAGGATGCCGAGGCCGAGGAAGAGGACGAGCTCGGCACCGTGGTTGATTCGATTCCGCCGGCGGCGGCATCAAACTGACACGAGGAGGAAGACCGATCGATGGTGAGGTTTGCTCTGCTCGCTAAAGTTCGGCCTAGCTAGAATGGAGTTAGTGGACTCGTGAAGTATGTGCTGTTGTGTGGAGATGTCCTTTTGTGTATCTATATTATATCTATCTATCTATCTATCTATTATATAATTTGTCGTCCGTCGAACATTTTGCACTTTAGCCCCTCAAAAATTAGAGCATCAACCCGCGGTACATACACCACACGACACGCTCGCTCTCGGACCCGACGTCGCTTTCTCCCGGACCTTCCCCGTTTCGGATCGGACTGGAGTGGCGGAGGAGATGGCGTCGGTGGCGGAGGGGATGGCGTTCGATTCTCCCGGACCCCCACCTTCCCCGATCGGATCGGACTGGAGTGGCGGAGGGGATGGCGTCGGTGGCGAAGGGGATAGCGTCCGATTCCTATAGGAATCAGATCGGACTGGAGGGGCGGAGATGATGGCGTCGGTGACGGAGGTGATGGCGTCCGATTCCTATATGAATAGGATCGGACTGGAGGGGCAGAGAGGATGGCGTCGTTGGCGGAATTGGACAATTACCAGGAAGAGATTGGATAACATACTTCTATGTACGTGAAGAAATAGTACCAGGGAGAGATTGGATAATTCATCTTCCATGGTGATTTCGAGGACTACTCTCTGAACGACAGCAAATTGTTCTTTGCCTCCCTGGCAGGATCAAAAGTTCAAGCTAAATTTGGAAATACAGCCTTGAGTGCGCATAGTTTCCTGCAGCATATTGGTTGGCACGGCTCTTCTCAGTGAGTTTGGAAATAAAATCTGATGTCCTAGGTTTCTCACAACATACAAGCCACTATATAGAGTACCGTAAATTGCAGTAATCAGACGAATGAAAAAGAAACCTGAACAAAGCGAGAGAAATCTGCAGGTAGCTGATCGTCTTGGTCCTAGAGACTGCAGACGACACATGAGAAGGTCCTTTGGGAGAAAGGAAAGGAGACGGGAGGATTTACTGTCGGCCTGAAGTGCTTCGGCATGGCGGCCGTGGCCCTGCTTCTCCGACTACCCGATGGATATGAGGAGAAGGAGTCACTCTGAGGAGATGCCAGAATGTGGAGATGAACTCCTTCGCGCATGTCCATGAGGCCGCTCAGTCAGAGGCAACGTCCGCCGGTCCCGCATCCCACTCGACACGCTCGGTGGAGCGAAGCTATGGAGGAGGGGTGGGCGTGGAAAAGCGTCCAGCCGAGCCTAAGCCGCGAGCATCGGAGCGGGAGAGTCCGCCGGAGTCAAGCGCCGCGGTGTGGAATTTAGGAAGAGGAAACGAGATTAGGGGAAATGGGTAAGGGGGAATAGAAGACAGGAAGAAAGAGTAGTAAGTTGTCTTTGCATTTTTTTTGAACTGTCATCTTAGCCTGTTGACCAGGGAGTATGATCTTTTTACGTGGTATAGTCCGGCCCCGACAAAAGTGCAAGACATCTCTTCACCTCATGTGTATACACGTACTATTACAACAATTCAGATCTATATTTTTTAGAAAAAGGGAATTGTTTTTATGTGCGTTCTATATAGTTAAATTTAAATTTTATATTGATATATAAAAAGATAATTGTTTTTATATGCATTCTATATGGTCAAATTTAAATTTTATATTGATATACTCCCTCTAACCCATATTAGTTGATTCAAGTTTTTTAAAATTTAGATGAATCTAGACGCTATTTAGAGTATGTAGGTTTATGCAAATTTTGAAAAACCTAAGTCAACTATTATAGATCTGAGGAAGTATATGTTTTATTTTGCGTTCTGCATAAATGACATTTAATTATTCAAAGTAAATAGTTAACATTGTCACTTAAATGACGAATCAAAAAAAGTCCATAGACAACCCACTATTTTTCTTATATTTATAGGTGAAACATGAGTAACAATAAAAAATGGGTTGTGACAAACCGGCAGATATATAAAAATAATTCACCATTTGTGGGAAAACAAAATAAGTGACGACATAAAAACTTAAGGGCCATGGCAACACATGGTAATTGTTAGTTTTTCTCTATGCATATGATGTAGAATTTTGGCTTTTTATTCAAGTATGTTTCAATAAAATAAAATCTTATTATTTTCGGAATGTTACATGGCTGTCATTTTCTATGAATACGAGTTTAATGTCCATTTGGTTCATTTGCTAGATAAGAAAAAATTAACACCCGTAGTAACACACGGGCATTCAACTAGTATTACAGTGTTTGTGTGATAGCCATTCATGGTCAATCCTTGAGCGAACAAAAGCTTGCAACGGACCTCCATGCACTCCACGCGACTAAACCTATAGCTAACTAATGGGCAACTCGGTTGTCCACTCTTTTGATCTTTCAGAGTCCGAGGTCTTTCATCTGGTTTATCAGAGGGGCTTGTGGTTGCTGATTTGTCCTTCTCACAACTTCATTCATATTTTCATCTCCTCTAGGACTCGGGTGAGTCGATCGAAATTGTAAAAATATTGTGCACCACCGGATGCCCTAACGATCAATATCCATAGTTCCGTACAGCTTGATTTCTGCATCATACAAGAATCGGACGAGAAATCGCCGTACATGTAGCATCATTCTAATCAATACTACTACCTTGTACATATATGGTAAATATGGTAAGTAGTATTTTTGTCTGAATATAAAACAAATGGTTCGAACACATTTCGCGGACCAAAGGGCATAATCGGGTGCGAGGTTTGTTTGACGAGTGGTAGTTGGTCGATGTGGTATATCCAATTCCGTCGCTCCAGCAAACCTTGTAGATAGCGCAGTGAGGCAGGGCTTGCAGACATTGGAAGATATATCCTTCCGGGCCCTCCATCCCACATCGTCCCCAAGTGCCTCGCAACTATGCAGGGTAGGAAAGTGTGACCTCGGAAATCCTTGACCTTTATTTTAACATAGGAAAGATCCCGAAGGGTCTAGAAACTGCATTAATCAGGAGCAATGGGCTTACAATTTACAAAGAAGACATCAACTAAAAAGTAAATTATATCATAGTCCTTGCATAGTTGAAGATGCAAAAACATCATAGGGTCATTCTCCATCGAAGTTGAAGATCCTCTCATTTGGCATGTTGGCTGGCAGGAAGAGTGTGAGATAGCGCTGGCAAACTGCTAGTGCCAGAGCTCGAAGTGGACACCTTTCAGTCATGTAAATCTGTGTGGCTAGACGCCATTAGGCCATCACTCCCAAACATCTCCTATTTTACACCTTTCGAACAAAATCACACCATAGCTCCATATCCTAGCACCCCACCTTCCCTTCTGCCACCATGACAGACATATTGGTTGAAATCACCAACACCGAGAGCTCTAGTGTGCTTATTGATGAAGGCCTTAGCAGATCCATCACCCACATCAAGACACCACCACCGCAGCTTGGTTGCCCTAAGGCTACTACTAGACTTATTTAAAGAGGAAGCCAGCCTCCTATCATTCTCCTACTCCAGCCGACGAGGCCTCTAGAGGAGAGGGGGCTAGGGTGGAGGCGGCGACTCTCAATAAGAGAGGGAGGGGAGAGAAAGAAGAGAGGAAAATGAGAACGATCCAGAAAAATTCTACTAGATAAAATTGCCTTTAAATAAGAACAAAATAAAATATGGCAATACAAAATGTCTAGACACCCTAAAACTGATAGACGTCTAATGTAACCCGATAGTACTACTCCCGTAAATTGTTGGTAAAAGACCTTCCAAAATAACACATGTATCTATTGTGGTTAGTTCATGCTTGAGGCCTTCATAGCATGCAATTTCTTTTGCCATTTCAGCACATGGGCAGTTTGAGATCACGTTCCAAGCTGACAAAGTAAATTGGCATATGTGATTCATGATCACAGCTCCCTGAGAAGTCCTATTTGTATCTTGAATAAATTGACAACCACGTTAAGGTTCGCAAAACAACATCTAGGGTTTTGCAGTTTAACTCATGTTCTTGGATTGAATCAATGCTCACAATGGGTTTATGCAAGAAAATAGTCATTTACCCCTAATGTCTACATCAGCTCTCCCCCTTCCCTCCCCATGATGCCAAGGTTTTGCACATAAGTTGTGGACATAAATTGGTTCTGAAATCAAGAGACTTCCACTGCAGATTTCCCATCTCTACAAAATTGGTTAATTCTGAGATGTCAGGCTCGCCACCACAAGAACATACATTTTGATCTTGTACTCTCGTCCACAACGCTTAATAAAACTAGCCCCGCAAAAAAAACGCTTAATAAAATTAGGATCCACTCTTCCCTAGAGTTTCAGATATTCTCTTCGGTGGTAAATCCTAAAACCTCTTTGAGACTACATCGATGGAAAGAAGCTTTTGTACGCGCATCACATCGTTGTGGCCATCTTCTGCTTCTCTTCCACCGATCATACAATTGGTACTTGATCCGGACCACTTTGAATCCTAGTAGAACGGTGCGAATCCTGTCCGGGGAGAATTGCAAGACGGACTCGGTACGGACTCTTCTGCCTCTATATTGATCGAGCCACGGCTCCTCCTCACAAAAATCTCAAGCTAAAATCGACACAAGACTACAACAGATCTACCAGTCAAGAATATCCTTAAGTACTTACGAAGAACTAAGGATATGTTTCTTGTATACGAAGGTGAAGAAGAGCTCGTTGCTAAGTGTTATGTTGACGCTAGCTTTGACACCGATCCGGATGACTCTAAGTCTCAATCCGGATACGTATTTCTCATGAATGGCGGGGCGGTAAGTTGGAGGAGCTCCAAACAACATGTGGTAGCGGGATCAACAACGAAGGCCGAATATGGTACTGCTTCAGAAGCGGCTCAGGAAGCAGTTTGGATGAAGGAGTTCATATCCGAACTAGGAGTGGTTGCAAACGCGTTGGACCCAATGGTGATCTATTGTGACAACAATGGTGCCATTGCCAATGCCAAAGAACCAAGGTCTCACAAGCATTCCAAGCATATTAAGCGTCGGTTTCACTCCATCCGCGAGCATGTCAAGGATGGAGATATAAAGATTTGTAAAGTACATACGGATCTCAATGTAGCAGATCCGTTGACTAAAACTCTCCCTAGAGCAAAACATGATCAACACCAGAACTCAATGGGTGTTAGATTTATCACTATGTAACTAGATTATTGTCTCTAGTGCAAGTGGGAGACTGAAGGGAATATGCCCTGAGAGGCAATAATAAAGTGTTTATTATGTGTATTCCAAGTATATGATAGATGTTTATTTTGCATGCTATAATTGTATTAATGAAACGTTAATACATGTGTGTTTAATAAACAAGAAAGTTCCTAGTTATACCTCTCTCATAAACTAGCTCATTGATTAACAAGATGATCAAGGTTTTCTGATCATGGACATTAGATGTTGTTAATAACGGGATCACAACATTAGTGTAATGGTGTGATGAACATTCATCCAAAGTATAGCATTACGATCAAAGTCATTGAGTTTATATTGCTATAACAACTTACGAAGTGATCCTAATCCTTAGACCATGAGATCATGTCAATCACTAACACCGGAAGAGTTTCTTGATAACATCAAACGTCACACCGTAACAGGGTGATTATAAAGATGGATTTAGAACTAATAAAGTGTTATGTTGAGGCTCATGGATCGAGAGTGGAATTTGTTCATCCCGATGACGGATAGATATACTCTGGGCCCTCTCGGTGATATCACATTGATTAGCTTGCAAGCAAGTGATTTGATCACTGGAATGTTATATCACAGGAACGAGAAAAGAGTGCATGTCGGTAACGAGATCAAACTAGGTATGGAGATACCGATGATCGAATCTCGAACATGTAATATATCGTGAAACAAAGAGATTAAGATACTAGCGTAAAAGGTTCCGACGATTGTACGACCAAAATTTGTCATGGTTTTACAAATTTGTATATAAAAAATATTGAGGAAATTTGCTAAGTAAAAAAGCAAAGACAAAAAAAAGGCATGAGCATATACAGAGGAGAGATACCAAGATTCTCAGTACATGTACTAACAATATTTTGGTACACATGGGAGACCCACCCACGTGACAACAAGAGCGTTTGCATGCCATGCTAATCTCAGTAGGTCCCACTATCAGCAAGAATGCTACGTACGTGTTGATGGCTCAAGAGTTGGTTTGCTCACCAGCACGTAGACGTGTTTCTACAAAGTATATGTATGTGTGCGGTGGAAGCCGGCTGTTGACTGAGTAGGTCCAAGTTTATTTTTTAGTTTGGATCGATAAGATCAACAACACTGATGAGTTTTGGATGAGAACCTTTGCCAAACTATACGGAGCAGTCGTTTTGCCAGCGGCGGCGCAGTGCTTGTAAAACCTAATTCCATAGTTCAGTATAAGAAGGCCGGGTGGGCGAGAGGTCCCGAGTTCAGTTCTTTTTTGACCAGCCGCACCACTTCTTTGTTGACACCATTTTTTCCACACCAAGCCGATCTACACCACCACGGACAACAAATATACCTATCACCAATTCACCCATAGATCCATCCATACACATACACGCATTGACAGATCCATTTTGGCACAAGTCCATCGGAGGAGGAGGAGCTAGCAGCGTTCTCTTCTTCGTTTTGACGGCGATGGAGAAAATCAAATATGGTGAGTAATTTGCATGGTGTTTGCATTTCTTTCCCTACAGGTTTTGAGTGTCGCCGTCGATGGCACACGAGGCTTCGTGCCATACAGGATAAAAAACGGGTGTTTATCGTCCGCGATTGGTTTTATGTCTACAGATTTTTTGAGTGTCGCCATCGATGGCACACGAGGCTTCGTGCCATACAGGATAAAAAACGGGTGTTTATTGTCCCCGATTGGCTTTACGCCTACAGATTTTTTTGAGTGTCGCCGTGGATGGCACACCAGGCTTCGTGCCATACAGGATAAAAAAACGGGTGTTCATCGTCCCGATTGGCTTTACGCCTACAGATTTTTTGAGTGTCGCCGGCGGCGGCACATGAAACGGGTGTTCATTGTCCCGATTGGTTTTACACCTACATGTTTAAGTGTTGTCTTTAATGGCACACGAGGCTTCATGCCATACAGGAATAAAGGTCAGGTGTCCGTACCGGAAATACGTTGACAAAATAAATATTTTCTTTAAGAAAAATGTCCTAGTGATTTATGCAAGACGAACAACGATCACAAGAAAGTCATCGTTGAATGTGTGGGAGTCAGTATGGGTCTCCAGATCCCGCTTCTGATTATTGATCTGAGAGGGGTCTCGATCATGTCCGCATTATTCACGAACCGTAGGGTGACACACTTAAGAGACACCGACGTCCAATTGGAGCAAAAGTTTCATGCCGAAAGAATGAACAAGCGCAGGAATTTATTTCACTACATACCGAAACAGGTTTTCGGGTGAAATTGCATAAAGTGGTTATGCATGTGAAATGGAATTCTAGCAAGGGGTTATTTGTGAATGTTTGTCATTAAAGTAATTGACAAATTCTGAATAAAATAAAAGAGTTTTATTTAATGAGAGTTTGCATTAAATTTGGTGGAAATTTAATGGGAATTTGAGTGGAATTTTGAGTGGAGGGAATTTAAAGGACTTTTGTGAGTGGAGTGTCCACCCACATGAAGAGGGGAGGGCAAGGGGGCAGCCCCATGCGCCGGCCACCCCCTTGGGGTTCCCCCCTCCTCACTTGTCTCTCACACCTCCTCGTGAAGGATCTCTCTCCCCCTCTAGAATTTATCCCCCATGGTCTCGGACTAGCGATATACATGTTCCCGGTGGCTATTCGGCAAGAAAGAGTTGTGCTTCCGCTGCATCGCTGGAGCGAGGAGGCGGAAGTTGCTCGGTGCCTCGAACGTGTGTGCGAGCACGGATGCGCTGCTGATTTGTGGCGCTAGGACTTCCTCTCGGTCTTGAGATTGGCAAGAGATCGTCTACATCAACACGAGTTGAACTCGTTAAGCTTTGTCGGTCTTCAAGGGTATGTTCTCTACGGATATACATCCGCCCGTTGTTTGTATCTAGTAGATAGATCTTGGTACATAGTTCCCATCGTAGGAATTTTTTTGTTTTCTATGCTGCGAACCCTACAGATGCAACCATTCCACATTGTTATGACACATTCATGTACCCTTCCCCTCCGAAGTGCCAGACCTTCTGGACCCTTCTAGAATATTCCCGATGAAAACACCGGAATCATTCTTCAACTCCGAAACAGGACTTTCCTTATATGAATCTTATTCTCCGGACCATTCCGGATCTCCTCGTGATATCCTGGATCCCATCCGAGACTCCGAACAACATTCGGTCTCTTACTCATCATTCCATAACTACTCAACAACATCGAATCCTTAAGTGTGTCTCCCTACGGTTCGTGAATTATGCGGACATGATCGAGACACTTCTCCGAACAATAAGCAGTAGAGGAATCTGGAAATTCATATGGCTCCCACATATTTCTACGATTACTTTGCAATAGAATGAACCACTTACATACGATACCAATTTCCCTTTGTCTCACGATAGTTTACTTATCCGAGGTTTTGATCGTTGGTATCTCTGCATACCTAGTTCAACCTCGTTACTGATAAGTACTCTTTTCTCGTTCCCGTGGTATGTGATCCCTTGTGATCCAGTCACATGCTTGCAAGCTAATTGGATGACATTCCACCGAGAGGGCCCAGAGTATATCTATCCGTCATATGCATGGAAAAATCCCACTCTTGATCCATGTGTCTCAACCCATACTTTCCGAACACTCAATGCCACCTTTATAGCCACCCAGTTATGGTGTGGTGTTTGATGTCATGAAAGCATACTTCCGGTGATGGTGATAAGCATGATCTCATGGTCGAAGGAATTAGGTTACTATGTATCAGAAAGCATATAGCAATTGAACTATTAAAATGACTTGATCTTTATGCTACGCTTATCTATAGGAGTATGTCCATCATACCATTCTCCTAACGATATGATCTTGTTGTTAATAACATCTCAATGTTCATGATAGGGAAACCACAATCATTTATTAACCAACAAGCTAGTATTACGAAGAGGCTTTACCAGGGACTCTAATTTAGTTTACAAATCACACAAGTATTAATGTTTCCTTGTTAATACTGTTATAGCATGAATGTAAACATTTATCATAAACACAAAGATATAATAATAACTATATTTATTATTGCCTCTAGGGCATATCTCCAACATTTTCTCCCAAGGCTCCACACCTTGCGGTTTTTGTTGGATTCTATTCGTCATTATCTTTCCAACAAAATTGGTTTCATCTCATTTGGAGTTCGGATGCAAATGTTATTGCATTTCTGATTTCTGGAATTTCACTGACCAAAAGTTCCGGCTTCTCATCGGAAGTTCCGGTTCTTCTTCCGCTCATGTACTGTATCCTCTCTATTTGGTTTGTTGTATTTGACGGAATTTGGGCCGGAAGTTACAGCGGTAATACCGCCCCCACCTGAAGTTCCGGCCAGGGACCGAAAGTTCCGCTCGGGCCTAGTTGCCGCCGGAAGTACCGATTGAAAATCCGGATCTTATTCATCTCACGTTCAATAACCTTCTGTTTGGGTGTGTCTATTTGACGAAACTTCAGTTGAAACTTCCACCGGAAGTTCCGCTCCCACCGGAAGTTCCGCTACCACCAAAAGTTCCGGTGGACCGGTGGAAGTTCCTGAAGGGAATATGCCCTGAGAGGGAATAATAAAGTGTTTATTATGTGTATTCCAAGTATATGATAGATGTTTATTTTGCATGCTATAATTGTATTAATACGGAAACGTTAATACATGTGTGTTTAATAAACAAACAGAAAGTTCCTAGTTATGCCTCTCTCATAAACTAGCTCGTTGATTAACAAGATGATCAAGGTTTCCTGATCATGGACATTGGATGTTGTTAATAACGGGATCACAACATTAGTGTAATGGTGTGATGAACATTCATCCGAAGTATAGCATTACGATCAAAGTCATTGAGTTTATATTGCTATAACAACTTACGAAGTGATCCTAATCCTTAGACCATGAGATCATGTCAATCACTAACACCGGAAGAGTTTCTTGATAACATCAAACGTCACACGTAATGTGGTGATTATAAAGATGGATTCAGAACTAATAAAGTGTTATGTTGAGGCTCATGGATCGAGAGTGGAATTTGTTCATCCGATGACGGATAGATATACTCTGGGCCCTATCGGTGATATCACATTGATTAGCTTGCAAGCAAGTGATTTGATCACTTGGAATGTTATATCAGAAGCGAAAGAGTGCATGTCGATAGAGATCAAACTAGGTATGGAGATACCGATGATCGAATCTCGGACATGTAATATATCGTGAAACAAAGGATTAAGATACTAGCGTAAAAGGTTCCGACGATCACAAGAAAGTCATCGTTGAATGTGTGGAGTCGATGGGTCTCGGATCCGCTTCGATTATTGATCCGAGAGGGGTCTCGATCATATCCGCATTATTCATGAACCGTAGGGTGACACACTTAAGAGACACCGACATCCAATTGGAGCAAATGTTTCATGCCGAAAGAATGAACAAGCGTGAATTTATTTCACTAGAATCAAAACAGGTTTTGGTGAAATTGCATAAAGTGGTTGTGCATGTGAAATAGAATTCTAGCAAGGGTTATTTGTGAATGTTTGTCATTAAAGTAATTGACAAAATTCTGAATAAAATAAAGAGTTTTATTTAATGAGAGTTTGCATTAAATTTGGTGGAAATTTAATGGGAATTTGAGTGGACTTTTGAGTGGAGGAATTTAAAGGAGATTTGTGAGTGGAGTGTCCACCCACATGAAGAGGGAGGAAAGGGGCCCCCATGCAAGCCACCCCTTGGGGTTCCCCTCCTCCTATAAAAGGAGCCCCTCCTCACTTGTCTCTCACACCTCCTCGTGAAGAATCTCTCTCCTCTAGAATTTATCCCCCATGGTCCCGGACTAGCGAGATACATGTTCCGGTGTCTATTCGGCAAGAAAGAGTTGTGCTTCCTGCATCGCTGGGCGAGGAGGCGGAGGTTGCTGTGCCTCGAGCGTGTGCGAGCACGGATGCGCTGATTTGCGGCGCTAGGACTTCCTCTCGATCTTGAGATCGGCAAGAGATCGTCTACATCAACCACGAGTTGAACTCGTTAAGCTTTGTCGGTCTTCAAGGGTATGTTCTCTACGGATATACATCCGCCGTTGTTTGTATCTAGTAGATAGATCTTGGTATATAGTTCACATCGTAGAAATTTTTTTCTATCTGCGAACCCTCACAAAGGGTATCGAGCGGATCTATGCGTAGATACTTTACACGGGTAGTACACATATGAGTATGTGGGCGATGATGATCATGTTGTTGCTCCTTTGTTGTAATTTTGGATATTGGTGGCATAGTGGGATGAAGCGGCCCGGACAAACTTTATATGTCCTCGCACATGAGACCTGTTCCACGCTTGACATGCAACTAGTTTGCATAAGTGGCTAGCGGGTGTCTGTCTCTCCTACTATAGTCAATATCTATTTTGCAAGCGAGTTGTCAATAATTTGATTATCCTCGTTGTGGTTCATGTTCATAGGTAAGAACGGTTCTATCTCGAAAGCCCTAAGCCACGTAAAACTTGCAATGGATAAATTAGAGGCGTCTAGTTTAGATTGTTGATGGGCTAGTGTTATGATATGGTAGTGTTGTAAGTAGAAGTATGAGATGATACTCTTACAACACACATAGTGTGGCATCCCGCAAAACCACTACTAGAAAATCGCGTTGTTTTTGTGCATTGCATCATCATGACCGCATGCTCATGTCATCATGCCACATTGCATTTGAGCATCGTCATCATCTTGCATTTGCTTGCATAAAACTATTTGCGGAAAAACCTAATTTGTTTTCCAAACGGCCCGTCTTTATGCAAATGCCAAAACCCGGGTCGCCGGAATATTTTGTTTTGTCTGCTATCGGTTTGCAGAGGCTTTGTTTTAATCAAATAAAATATTAAATTATTTTTAGCGGGGGCAGTCGAACGGGCCGGTTCGACCCGAACGACCACCCCCAGAATAAACGGTTCAAAATCAGTCCGCCTAAATTCCTAAACCTACCCAACCTATTCTACCCTCACCCCTCTCCACATCACCCCACCCAATCCCCTCGTGACACCTCACCTCTCCCCAAAGCCCCACCCACTCACACGCAGCCACCTCACCCCCATTCCCTCTCTCTCCCTCACCTCCACTCCACCACGGAGGCAGCACCCACAAACACACACGCTCACACGTATCGCCGGCCACCGCCTCCCCACACTGCCCAATCCCAGCCCTGGCCCCACACCACGCCCGGCACTCCTCCTCTCTCCTTCCCCCTCATCTCCTTCCCCACGCACCTCTGCCCGCCACGGCTCTGGCCGCGACCCACGCCTCCACCCCGCACGCCTCCTCTCTCCTCCTTCCTCCACCCAGCGACCACACGCCGACGCCTCCCTGTCCCTTGGCGCCCTCGCCCGGCCTCGGCCGCGCCTCTCCTTCCCAGTAGCTGCCCAGCCTTGCTGTCTCCCTCCTCGCCTCACCGCGCTGGTGCTCCCTCCCTCAACCCAGCGCCCGCCTCCCTTCTCTCGCAGGCCGCCTCTTCCCTCCTCACGTGGCCGCCCGCCGCTCCTCCTCTCCCGTGGCTCCGCCTCCGCCGTCAGCCTCGCCTCCTCCAGTAGACTCTGGCACGCCTCCCCGGCGTCTGCAGCCGTGGTTCTTCCCTTGACCCGTCCTCGCCTCCCTCCTCACCGGAGCTCCTCATGGCCGCTCCGCGTCGCCCGGCCGGCCGCTTGAACCTCCCTCGCGGTCCTCTCTGCAGCGGGCCGCCGACCGTGCATCTCCTGGCCGGCGACCCTCCTGATGCCTCCACCCTCCTCCGCATGACGTACCCTCTGCACCTGCCCGTCCTCCGCCCTCTCTCCCTCGCCCGGCCGCTGCGCCTCGCGTTGCCGCCGTGCATGGGCCGTCGTCCGTCTTCTTGAAGTTCCCGCACCTAGTACCGCCTTGAGTTTTCCTCTTCCTGGCCGAGACCAAGAGCACCGCATCTGGAACCTCCAAGTTCGTCTTGGGACCGTCAAGTTTAACCAATGACAAGATACATCAAGTTCTTCTGCTGCCCATGCCGCAATGATATCGGGCCCAAGTCTGCCGACGATCGTTAGCGTCGGGTGCAAGATCTACTTGGAGCTGAAGACCAGGGACACCAAGTTGTTCAAGAATCTCGCCAATCACAAAATAAGGACGGCAAGCACTTCGACATGGAACAGGAAGACCCCGGTGACGAACCCGAAGAATCGCTGACGACCAAGATCTGCTTCCGAGCACTTCAACCGAAACCGAATCAAGATCTCCTCGGATGCTACAAGTACTCCTTCCCGGAGGCGATACTCAAGAACACGAACGGTAAGGACACTGACGCAGAACGCCAAGCACTTCACCCCGAAAGCCAAGTCCGACTCGATGGCGCGGAACCGACAAGGTTGTCATGATGCCAAGAACGGCACCGACCAGAACGAATCCGATGCGCCCCGACACCGACCCAAGTCCTTCGTCCCGGAACGCCAAGATCTACCCCGCTATCCGAGAACGATCCCGGAGTCCGAACCTCGATCCCGTCGAACCCTGGACCCTGAGACCGAACCCCGAACCCCGGAACCAAGATCGTCGAGACCCCTAATGTGTGAACCCCTTTCCGAAACCCTATTTTATAATATAATAAACTTGTCGCATATTAAATTGTCATTCATCTTGCATGCATATCATTGGTTTGGGGGCCTTATGCCGATTCACCTAATAATTAAATATGGGGCCCATATGCGGGCAAATCTAGCCTTATATTGACCTCATTTAAACATGTGTAGCGAACCGGTGCTATCTTTTGCCATGTTAAGACAACATCTAAATTGCGGGGTAGCTAAATAACATGAACCATTTAAATAATTGTCGGGACCCCGGTTCCGCTTAATATTGCCTAATCGCATCGCAACCGTGCCATGTCATGCATCATACATGCATCATGCCGATCTTCTGCCGTGTATTAAATATTGCATCCGGTGTTTATTCTAGTGTTTTGGTTCTTCGCGGATAAGGCCGTTGAGTTGATGTGAGCTTCGCCCCGATCTTCGGTTGAACCTTCGGCAATGTTTTCAGGCGAGCATCTCCCCCTTTCTACCTATCTTACTTTTATAGTATTTATTCCCTCCTGTTGATCTATTGCTATCTGTGTTGCGTTGCTCTAGTTTTCATACCCGTGATATCCCTCGCAGCCCTATATCGCCTTGGACACATCCTATTACCTGTTGTTTGGTAGATAGTTGGACTTGCGCGTCGTAGTCGCTTGCTCAAGTGCTGTTACGTGTCGTCCAGTGCCATAGTTTTTGATGTATTGCCGCATGTTGATGTTGGAGATGATCATAGTTTTACTTATCGTTCACTTTAAATCCTGTTTAACAACTAAAATTGAAATAAGCAGAGGCATCGGTGGGTGATAGATAACATTTGGTTTCCGAACGCCCACTTGTGTCCCGTAGGACCCCGAGTACTTGATACCTGTTCCTTGATTTATCGCGCTATCCACATCCGGGAGGTATATGGGACCCCCGAGCGAGCTTGATTGGTCTTATTTCTTGGGGCCACAAACTAGTTTGAGGTTTTATTTACTATCTGTACTTATGCCATGCTACGTATTTAAATTGTGCGAGGAGCACTTTGTCTGTTAGGTAAGTGAGTGTTTTCGCGGTATCGACAAGCCCGACCACACTTCGGGTTCCCGATCGTTCTGACCAGCGCAAACCTTGAGTCCGTCTCCTGAGTCGGCTAGCTCCGTTCAGTCTACTCAATGGGGTGGCCCCTGAAATATTTTTGAATCCTGTGATTGCTTAGTCGTGAAAGCCTCGTTGGGTTTTGATTTGGTTTTCGAGGTTGATCGGCGTGTGTTGCTATTGGTGCACCCGGCGGGTAAAACTTTCTCAAAGCCGTGTCATGCGGTTATGGACGACTTGGACAAGATATCTCGACCATAGACAAGCATAACTAAAGTTTATTGCTATAAATTTGACTTTATAATGACTAGTAATCAGCTTCACTATAATGGAATGGCTAAATAATACTGCCCACAATTGCTTGTTTGGATTGTCGCTTGCGACCATTGTGCCTGACTAGTAAGTATTGCAACTACAACGGAATGGCTGATTAAAAGTACCAACAACTGCTGGGTTTTGGGTTATCTCAAGCTATCTGTATCTGATTAGTAAGTGTTGCAACTATAACGGAATGGTTAACTAAAATTGCCCACTGCTTATTTTATCAGGATGATTATCTACCCCTGACTAGTAATTGCTGCAACAATAACTGAATAAATAAAACTGCCAACGGTGTGAGTTCCTCGGTTGACTTCCTCGTTTGGTATCGAGGGGGAAACACCAGGATGAGTTTGTTTGATGGTAGCATCAGGTTGGACCCGAATAGGTCTTTCCACCCCTCTCTGATAGCCGCCAGTTGTATCGAGTCTCTATAGGTTGTTTAGTGCATGCTACCGCTGCCGCTTCAGTCCACCATACCTATGTAGGCGAGGACCGCCGAATTCTAGCCTCGCTGCATCGGCCTCAAGATCGACGCCTCTTTTTCCTTTGCCCTTTGTCGGCACCCTTTTGTCTAAGGTGTTTTAAGATCGGCGTCGTTAGCGGGGTTACCCTTCCGGCTTGGCTCGGGGTTATGGACGCCATTGGTTATTCTTGAGGCTCTTAGCCCCATTTGCATCTTGTCCGTAGCTGGACGCTATATCGTTCTCAAGGTGATTTGGATCTTTATACTGTATATATGTATTCTTGACTCATGGAGTCGCTGTTATATATATCTGTTCTGTGGGTCCCATCGAGGACTGTTGTGTAATGTTATTACTTTGTTTTCCACCCGCACGAAAGTGCCTGGTGGGCACCTTTGAATCGTTTCTATGCGGGTTTGGCGGGTTTCGCTAAAACTTGCATAGGTCCGATTCTGAGGGTGTTACAGAGTGGTATCAGAGCTCAAATTGCGATACCCACAAGTCCAAATTGAGGATAACCTAGCTAACGGCCGAAGTAGAGTGTCAAAACTATTTTTTAAAATCGGTTGGATAGTTCTGATTAGGTCTGATTTTACTCCTTACCCCTTTGCTATTCCTTTCTTACCTCTACGTGTTTTGAATCCGCTCTCTTCTCTCTCTTCGAGTCCAGGATTTCTCGTGGTTGGGCTTCCGTCGTACCTTCAGGGTTTCGTTTTCTCCCTTTTGCAACGGAGGTGCTATGTTCATCAATCTGCAACTTGTCTGTTGTAACCTTCATCCAATCTCTTGTTCTTGAGCTCTTTTCCATATGTGTTCCTTGCTGGATATCCGTGTCGTTGAAAAACATATGAGAAGGACGAGCATTGGTGAAGTTGGAGTATACCTTGAGCATGTGTTGTTCATGCCAATGGAACCATCGCGGAACCTAATCATTGTGTCTTTCATATGATTCCTGTTGTATCTTCCGGCGCTCTCCGATGTGATGACCTCATCTACATCAGATCCAATGCAGAGCTTGCATCACCCCTTTTTGTTCCGGATACAGCTTATGAAGGTCTTCAATCTAAATTCCGAGGGTCGTGTTGCATGATTTCCTATTTGTGTATAGAGTTAATAGTTTGGGTCCGGGATGGATTGATCACCCTAACCGACTCTTACTGTTCGCTCTGTACATCGAACCGGTGGATCAATGTAACTTTTCCTCTTCTAATGGAAGTTAGAGGTGGCCTTATCGTTTGATACCTCTACCTTCGTCCTTTGTCCTCCGGAGTGTTCTCTCGTCGAACAGGAACAACGAACCATTGTTGGTGGTGTCGCTGATTTCAAGATGGAGGATGAACCATCGTTAGTGGTGTCGCGAGGATCTACACGAAGCGAGAAGATGCAGGACACCGACCTCCCTTCCGGTACCATGAGGCGGATCTCGAGGGCGAGATCCCTTGTTAGTGGTGTCGAATTGTGGCATCCCGCAAAACCACTACTAGAAAATCGCGTTGTTTTTGTGCATTGCATCATCATGACCGCATGCTCATGTCATCATGCCACATTGCATTTGAGCATCGTCATCATCTTGCATTTGCTTGCATAAAACTATTTGCGGAAAAACCTAATTTGTTTTCCAAACAGCCCGTCTTTATGCAAACGCCAAAACCCGGGTCGCCGGAATATTTTGTTTTGTCTGCTATCGGTTTGCAGAGGCTTTGTTTTAATCAAATAAAATATTAAATTATTTTTAGCGGGGGCAGTCGAACGGGCCGGTTCGACCCGAACGACCACCCCCAGAATAAACGGTTCAAAATCAGTCCGCCTAAATTCCTAAACCTACCCAACCTATTCTACCCTCACCCCTCTCCACATCACCCCACCCAGTCCCCTCGTGACACCTCACCTCTCCCCAAAGCCCCACCCACTCACACGCAGCCACCTCACCCCCATTCCCTCTCTCTCCCTCACCTCCACTCCACCTGGACAGCAGCCCACCCACCAAACACACACGCTCACACACGTATCGCACCGGCCACCTGCCCCTCCCCACACCTGCCCAATCCCAACCCCCTGGCCCCACACCACGGGCCCGCCACTCCCTCCTCTCTCCTTCCCCCCACCGTCTCCTTCCCCACGCACCCTCTGCCCTGCCACCGGCTCCGTCGCCGGCGACCCACGCCTCCTCCACCCCGCACGCCTCCCTCCTCTCCTCCTTCCTCCACCCCGGCGACCACACGCCGCCGGCGCCTCCTCTCCCCTGGCCGCGCCAGCCCGCCTTCCTTCCCCATGCAGTAGCCGGCCCTGCCGTCTCCTCCTCGCCTCACCGCCACGGTGCTCCCTCTCAACCAGCGCCCCGCCTCCCTTCTCCGCTCCGGCCCGCCTCTTCCTCCTCGCTGGCGAGGCGCCGCCGCTCCTCCTCTCCCGGCTGCTCCGCCCGCCGCAGCCTCGCCTCTCCCTCATGACGGCGCCTCGCGCTGACGCAGCTGCCGTGGTTCTTCCTCACGACCGCCTCGCCTCCTCGCCGGAGCTCCCGCTGCCGCTCTGCCGCTGCCCGCCGCCCCGCTCGAACCTCCTCCGGTCCTCTGCGCATGGCCGCCGGCCGCCGTGCATCTCCGCCACGGCGACCTCCACGTGATGCCTCCACCTCCGCCGCCACGCACCTCTGCCCGCACCGCCGTCCTCCGCCATGCTCTTCTCGCCCGGCGCCGCCTCGCGCCGCCGCTGCCGTCTGCATTGGAAGTTCCTGCCGCACCTAGTACCGCCCTTCGCGAGTTTTCCTCTGTTCCCTGGCCGAGACCAAGAGCACCGCACCGCTGGAACCTCCAAGAAGTTCGTCTTGGGACCGTCAAGTTTAACCAATGACAAGATACATCAAGTTCTTCTGCTGCCCATGCCGCAATGATATCGGGCCCAAGTCTGCCGACGATCGTTAGCGTCGGGTGCAAGATCTACTTGGAGCTGAAGACCAGGGACACCAAGTTGTTCAAGAATCTCGCCAATCACAAAATAAGGACGGCAAGCACTTCGACATGGAACAGGAAGACCCCGGTGACGAACCCGAAGAATCGCTGACGACCAAGATCTGCTTCCGAGCACTTCAACCGAAACCGAATCAAGATCTCCTCGGATGCTACAAGTACTCCTTCCCGGAGGCGATACTCAAGAACACGAACGGTAAGGACACTGACGCAGAACGCCAAGCACTTCACCCCGAAAGCCAAGTCCGACTCGATGGCGCGGAACCGACAAGGTTGTCATGATGCCAAGAACGGCACCGACCAGAACGAATCCGATGCGCCCCGACACCGACCCAAGTCCTTCGTCCCGGAACGCCAAGATCTACCCCGCTATCCGAGAACGATCCCGGAGTCCGAACCTCGATCCCGTCGAACCCTGGACCCTGAGACCGAACCCCGAACCCCGGAACCAAGATCGTCGAGACCCCTAATGTGTGAACCCCTTTCCGAAACCCTATTTTATAATATAATAAACTTGTCGCATATTAAATTGTCATTCATCTTGCATGCATATCATTGGTTTGGGGGCCTTATGCCGATTCACCTAATAATTAAATATGGGGCCCATATGCGGGCAAATCTAGCCTTATATTGGCCTCATTTAAACATGTGTAGCGAACCGGTGCTATCTTTTGCCATGTTAAGACAACATCTAAATTGCGGGGTAGCTAAATAACATGAACCATTTAAATAATTGTCGGGACCCGGTTCCGCTTAATATTGCCTAATCGCCATCGCAACCGTGCCATGTCATGCATCATACATGCATCATGCCGATCTTCCGCCGTATTAAATATTGCATCCGTGTTTATTCTAGTGTTTTGGTTCTTCGCGGATAAGGCCGTTGAGTTGATGTGAGCTGCCCCGATCTTGGTTGAACCTTCGCAATGTTTTCAGCGAGCATCTCCCCCTTTCTACCTATCTTACTTTTATAGTATTTATTCCCTCCTGTTGATCTATTGCTATCTGTGTTGCGTTGCTCTAGTTTTCATACCCGTGATATCCCTCGCAGCCCTATATCGCCTTGGACACATCCTATTACCTGTTGTTTGGTAGATAGTTGGACTTGCGCGTCGTAGTCGCTTGCTCAAGTGTTGTTATGTGTCGTCCAGTGCCATAGTTTTTGATGTATTGCCACATGTTGATGTTGGAGATGATCATAGTTTTACTTATCGTTCACTTTAAATCCTGTTTAACAACTAAAATTGAAATAAGCAGAGGCATCGGTGGGTGATAGATAACATTTGGTTTCCGAACGCCCACTTGTGTCCCGAGGACCCAGTACTTGATACTTGATACTGTTCCTTGATTTATCGCGCTATCCACATCCGAGAGGTATATGGGACCCCCGAGCGAGCTTGATTCTCTTATTTCTTGGGGCCACAAACTAGTTTGAGGTTTTATTTACTATCATGTACTTATGCCATGCTATACGTATTTAAATTGTGCGAGGAGCACCTTTATCGCTTAGGTAAGCGGAGTGTTTTCGCGGTATCGACAAGCCCACCACTTTCGGGTTCCCGATCGTTTTACCACCGACGAAACCTTGAGTCCGTCTCGAGCCAGCTAGCTCGCTATGGTCTACTCAATGGGTGGCCCCTGAAATATTTCTGAATCTCGTGATTGCTTAGTCGTGAAAGCCTCGTTGGGTTTTGATTTGGTTTTTCCGAGGTTGATCGGCGTGTGTTGCTATTGGTGCACCCGGCGGGTAAAACTTTCAAAGCCGTGTCCGCGGTTATGGACGACTTGGAGCATGATCTCGACCATAGACAAGCATAACTAAAGTTTATTGCTATAAATTTGACTTTATAATGACTAGTAATCAGCTTCACTATAATGGAATGGCTAAATAATACCGCCCACAATTGCTTGTTTGGATTGTCGCTTGCGACCATTGTGCTGACTAGTAAGTATTGCAACTTCAACGGAATGGCTGATTAAAAGTACCAACAAGCTTTGGGTTTTGGGTTATCTCAAGCTATCTCATTCGATTAGTAAGTGTTGCAACTATAACGGAATGGTTAACTAAAATTGCCCACTGCTTATTTTATCAGGATGATTATCTACCCCTGACTAGTAATTGCTGCAACAATAACTGAATAAATAAAACTGCCAACGGTGTGAGTTCCTCGGTTGACTTTCTCATTTGGTATCGAGGGGGAAACACCAGGATGGGTTTGTTTGATGGTAGCATCAGGTTGGACCCGAATAGGTCTTTCCACCCCTCTCTGATAGCCGCCAGTTGTATCGAGTCTCTATAGGTTGTTTAGTGCATGCTACCGCTGCCGCTTCAGTCCACCATACCTATGTAGGCGAGGACCGCCGAATTATAGCCTCGCTGCATCGGCCTCGATCTTGACGCTCCTCTTTTTCCTTTGCCCTTTGTCGGCACCCCTTTGTCTAAGGTGTTTTGAGATCGGCGTCGTTGTGGTTACCCTTCCGCTTGGCACAGGCAGGTTATGGACGCCATTGGTTATTCTTGAGGCTCTTAGCCCCATTTGCATCTTGTCCGTAGCTGGACCCTATATCGTTCTCAAGGTGATTTGGATCTTTGTCTATATTCGTATTCTTGACTCATGGAGTCGCTGTTATATATATCTGTTCTGTGGGTCCCATCGAGGACTGTTGTGTAATGTTATTACTTCGTTTTCCACCCGCACGAAAGTGCATGGTGGGCACCTTTGAATCGTTTCTATGCGGGTTTGGCGGGTTTCGCTAAAACTTGCATAGGTCCGATTCTGAGGGTGTTACACATAGCGTGTAAAATCCATAGACCTTGGATTTACACATATAGGTATGATAGTGATCATACCACGATGCACATGATAGAGATCATCTGCGGGAACCATATCATTTCACTAAGAAACATATGATGTTTGATAGCATCTTATATTGCTTGTTTAGCGCTTTGTTAGCATACTAAGATGATCCCTCATTTAAATATCAAGATAAGAATGTGTTCTTCCTTTAGTATGCACCGATTATGTTTTTGTCGCTCCAATACATCACGTGATGATCGGGTGTTCTTGGATCCACGACCATATTTCGGGTGTAAAACAGTTACACACGCGAATACTAAGGTTCTAACTTGGCGAGCCTAGCATGTACAGACATGGCCTCGGAACACGGACCGAAAGGTTAAGCATGAGTCATATAGTTGATATGATGCCCATTTGATGCTCGCCTTTGAAGCTATACCGACTCACGTGATGATCGGACTTGGTGTAGTGGATTTGGTTCATGTAATCACCAAAAAGGCACGAGGGATGTCATTTTTGAGTGGGAGTTCATTCGTAATATAGATTAGTTGAACTCAGTCTATCATACACTTAGTCCAAACTTTACAAATTCTGTTGTAGATGGCACCACCTGCTTTTAATTTCAATGTGTTCATGGAGAAAGAGAAACTAGCAACGAACGGTAGCAACTTTACCGAATGGGCCATGAATTTGAGGATTCTCCTCTCTGCTGCACAAAAGCAATATGTGCTAGAAGCGCTTAGGCCCCCACCTTTAGATGATGCCTGACGAGGAGAAGAATGTCTATCGACTCGTCGGGAGGACCACAACTTAGTTCATTGCGGCATATTGTATGGGCTAGAGCGAACTTGAAAGCATTTCAAACGGCAATGCATTTGATACAATGGGTGAGTTGAAAATGATTTTAGACACACATGTCAGAGAGCTACAACGCCGTAAAAGTTCTTTAGTGCATGATGGAAGAGCACAACTCCGTTAGTGAGCATGTACTCAAGATGTCGGTTACGTCGATAAGCTTGTGTCCTTGGGAATATCGATTCCCATTGACTTAGGCATCCATCGTGTTCTCGGTCTCGCCACCTAGCTATAAGAGCTTCGTGATGAACGATAATATGCAAGGCATGAAGAAGTCTCCCGAGGTTCTCACAATGCTTAAAACCGCAAGTGGAGATCAAAAGGAACATCAAGTGTTGATTATCAATAGGAACACTGGTTTCAAGAAAGACAAGAAGGGAAAACGGAAGGGAAGTAAGGCAAGCCTGTTGCGCTACCAAAAGAAACCCCGAGTTGGACCTAAGTCCGATTCGAAAAGTGCTACTATTGTAAGGGTAGCCCTTTGAAGCGCAATCGCCCCAAGTATCTGGCATAAGAAGGCCGCAAAGGCAAACAAAGGTATATATGATATACATGTTATTGATGTGTACTTGACTAGTGCTCGCAGAGCACTTTGGGTATTTAATCTTGGTTCGATTGCTAATATTTGTAACCCGAATCGGGGGTCATGAACAGCGAGCGACCGCTAGCAAGGGGTGAGGTCAAGATGCGTGTCGGCAATGGATCAGCGTTGATGTGATCGCCGTCGAACACCTCTCCACTTGCCGTCGGGATTAGTTATAAACTTGAATAAATGTTATCTGGTGCCCGACGAGCATGAACATTGTATGTCTGGATCGTGTTTGATGCGAAGTGGTTATTCATTTAAATCGAGAACAATGGTTGTTCCATTTATATGAATGATATCTTTTATGGTCATGCACCGATGATGAATGGTTTATTTCTATTAGATCTCGATGATAATGTTACACATATTCATAATGTTGATGCTAAAAGGATTAAACTTAATGATGATATATCCGCATATGTGGCACCGTCTAGGTCATATTGGCGTTAAGCATGAAGAAGCTCCATTCGGATGGACTTGTGGAATCACTTGATTATGAATCATTTGATACATGTGAGCCATGCCTTATGGGCAAGATGACTAGAAACGCCGTTTTCGGTTCAATGGAGCAGGCGGCGATTTATTGGAAATCATACATTACGATGTATGTGGTCCAATGAGTGTGTAAGACGAGGTGGATATCGTTATTTTGTTACTTTCACGGATGATTTGAGTAGATACGGTTATATCTACTTGATGAAACACAAGTCTGAAACCTTTGAAAAGTTCAAGGAATTTCAAAATGAAGTGGAAAATCATCGTAATAGAAAGATCAAATTTCTACGGTCCGACCGTGGAGGTGAGTATCTAAGTTATGAGTTTAGCACTCACATGAAAGAGTGTGGAATTGTTTCACAAATCACACTGCCGGAACACCACAAATAAATGGTGTGTCGGAACGTCGTAATCGTACTTTATTAGATATGGTTCGATCTATGATATCTCGGCGGACTTGCCGTTGTCATTTTGGGGTTATGCACTAGAAGCTGCATTCACTTTAAATCGGGCACCATCTAAATCCGTTGAAAAGACACCGTATGAATTGTGGTTTGAAACAAACCTAAGTCATTTCTTAAAGTTTGGTGATGCGATGTTTATGTGAAGAAACTTCAACCGGATAAACTCGAACCCAAAGCGGAAAAATGCGTCTTCATAGGATACCCTAAATAAACTATTGGGTATTCCTTCTATCACGAATCCGAGGGCAAGGTTTTTGTTGCCAGAATGGATCCTTTCTAGAAAGAGTTTCTCGAAAGGCGTGAGTAGTCGGAAGGTAGAACTCGAAGAGGTTGTGGAACCTTCTCTTCAAAGTATGGCAAGTAGCGTGGGAAGTTGTTAGGAGTTGGCTCCACACATTGAAGAGGGAACTAATGATAATGATCATGAAACTCCAAAAGAAATCACGAACCTCGCAGTCAAGCAGACGCGTCAGCTCCGTATGACGAAATCTGTCATGAATTTCATGGTTGATGAAAATGATGACCTGCGACGTATGAAGAAGCGATGATGAGCCGGATTCCAACAAATGGTTAGAAGCCATGAAATCCGAGATGGAATCCATGTATGAAAATCAAGTTTGGAACTTGGTGGAATTACCTCACGAAGAAGGCCGTGGAGAACAAATGGATTTTCAAAAGGAAAAGCGTCTTGATGGTAATGTGACCGTCTATAAAGCTCGACCTGTCGCAAAGGGGTTTCGACAAATTCAAGGAGTTGACTACGATGAGACTTTCTCTCCCATAGCGATGCTAAAGTCGGTTAGGACTATGTTAGCAATTGCTGCATATTTCGATTATGAGATATGGCAGATGGATGTCAAAACCGCGTTTCTCAATGGTAATATTGAAGAAGAGTTATATATGATACAACCAAAGGGTTTTGTCGATCCTAAGGATGCTAACAAGGTGTGCAAGCTTCAGCGATCCATCTATGGATCGAAGCAAGCATCACGAAGTTGGAATCTCCGCTTTGATGAGGTGATCGAAGATTTTGGATTTGTCCAAACTTATGGAGAAGCTTGTATTTACAAGAAAGTAAGTGGGAGCAATGTGGCATTTCTGATATTATATGTGGATGACATATTATTGATCCGAAATGATATAGATCTTTTAAACAGTGTTAAAAGTTATCTAAACAGCAAATTTTCAATGAAGGACCTAGGTGAAGCGTCATACATATTAGGAATAAAGATCTATAGAAATAGATCTAGGCGCCTAATAGGGCTATCGCAAAGTACATACCTTGATAAGATTTTAAAGAAGTTTAAAATGGACGGAAGTAAGAAGGGGTTCTTACCTATGTTGCAAGGCAAGACATTGAGTAAGACTCAAAGTCCGGCTTATTGAAGAAAGAGAGATAATGGACAAAGTCCCTATGCTTGACCAGCCATAGGCTCTATAATGTACGCCATGCTATGTACAAGACCGGATGTGGCACATGCTATTAGTTTGACTAGTAGGTACCAATCGGATCCAGTTGAACCTTTGGATAGAGGTCAAGAATATCCTTAAGTACTTACGAAGAACTAAGGATATGTTTCTTGTATCTGAGGTGAAGAAGAGCTCGTCGCTAAGTGTTATGTCGACTAGCTTTGACACCAATCCGGATGACTCTAAGTCTCAATCCGGATCGTATTTCTCATGAATGGCGGGCGGTTAGTTGGAGGAGCTCCAAACAACTGTGGTAGCGGGATCAACAACGGAGGCGAATATGTTGCTGCTTGAGCGGCTCGAAGCGGTTTGGATGAAGGAGTTAATATCCGAACTAGGAGTGGTGGCAAGCGTTGGAACCAATCTTGATCTATTGTGACAACAATGGTGCCATTGCCAATGCCAAAGAGCCAAGGTCTCACAAGCATTCCAAGCATATTAAGCGCGGTTTCACTCCATCCGCGACCATGTCAAGGATGGAGATATAAAGATTGTAAAGTACATACGGATCTCAATGTAGCGGATCCGTTGACTAAAACTCTCCCTAGATCAAAACATGATCAACACCGAACTCAATGGGTGTTAGATTTATCACTATGTAACTAGATTATTGTCTCTAGTGCAAGTGGGAGTGAAGGAATATGCCGAGAGGCAATAATAAAGTGTTTATTATGTGTATTCCAAGTATATGATAGATGTTTATTTTGCATGCTATAATTGTATTAATACGGAAGCGTTAATACATGTGTGTTTAATAAACAAGCGAAAGTTCCTAGTTATGCCTCTCTCATAAACTAGCTCGTTGATTAACAAGATGATCAAGGTTTCTGATCATGGACATTGGATGTTGTTAATAACGGGATCACAACATTAGTGTAATGGTGGGATGAACATTCATCCAAAGTATATCATTACGATCAAAGTCATTGAGTTTATATTGATATAACAACTTACGAAGTGATCCTAATCCTTAGACCATGAGATCATGTCAATCACTAACACCGGAAGAGTTTCTTGATAACATCAAACGTCACACCGTAACGGGGTGATTATAAAGATGGATTGAACTAATAAAGTGTTATGTTGAGGCTCATGGATCGAGAGTGGAATTTGTTCATCCCGATGACGGATAGATATACTCTGGGCCCTCTCGGTGATATCACATTGATTAGCTTGCAAGTGATTTGATCCTGGAATGTTATATCACGGGGAATGAGAAAAGAGTGCATCGATGCGAGATCAAACTAGGTATGGAGATACCGATGATCGAATCTCGGACATGTAATATATCGTGAAACAAAGGGATTAAGATACTAGCGTAAAGGTTAAGCGATCACAAGAAAGTCATCGTTGAATGTGAGGGAGTTAGTATGGGTCTCCAGATCCCGCTTCTGATTATTGATCCGAGAGGGGTCTCGATCATGTCTGCATTATTCACGAACCGTAGGGTGACACACTTAATAGACACCGACATCAAATTGGAGCAAATGTTTCATGCCGAAAGAATGAACAAGCGCAAGAATTTATTTCACTAGATACCGAAACAGGTTTTCGGGTGAAATTGCATAAAGTGGTTATGCATGTGAAATAGAATTCTATCAAGGGTTTATTTGTGAATGTTTGTCATTAAAGTAATTGACAAAATTCTGAATAAAATAAAAGAGTTTTATTTAATGAGAGTTTGCATTAAATTTGGTGGAAATTTAATGGGAATTTGAGTGGACTTTTGAGTGGAGGGAATTTAAAGGAGATTTGTGAGTGGAGTGTCCACCCACATGAAGAGGGAGGAGGGGCAGCCCCATGCAAGCCACCCCTTGGGGTTCCCTCCTCCTATAAAAGAGCCCCCTCCTCACTTGTCTCTCACACCTCCTCGTGAAGGATCTCTCCCCTCTAGAATTTATCCCCATGGTCTCGGACTAGCGAGATACATGTTCCGGTGGCTATTCGGCAAGAAAGAGTTGTGCTTCAGCTGCATCATTTGGGCGAGGAGGCGGAGGTTGCTCGGTGCCTCGAGCGTGTGTGCGAGCACGGATCTGGCTGATTTCTTGCGCTAGGACTTCCTCTCGATCTTGAGATCGGCAAGATCATCTACATCAACCACGAGTTGAACTCGTTAAGCTTTCGGTCTTCCAGTATGTTCTCTACGGATATACATCCGCTCGTTGTTTGTATCTAGTAGATAGATCTTGGTATATAGTTCACATCGTAGGAAATTTTTGTTTTCTATCTGCGAACCCCTCTGATTCGACCAGGGCTCGCTTTTCATATTCTCGCATGTGATTTTGGCCAGATTGGTGTGCCACCAGAACTTCCGGCTGCCAGGGGGTCGTGAATGCCCATAACAGGCAGATCTGGGAGCCAGCCCTTTAAAAGAGGATCCGCTTCCCCTTCGTGGGTACTAGCTTTTCTTCTTGGTTCTTGGCTTTCTCTCTCTCGTCCATTGTTGACCTTGAAGAAGCTTTCCTCTCCCCTTTTCCTTCCTATGATTCTTGCATCTTTTTGAGGGAATTGAGAGAGGAGATCTAGATCTACAATCCACCAAGCCAAATCCCTTCTTTGTGAAGGAATCATTGGGATCTAGATCTTGGAGAGTTTTGTGTTCTCCTCTTGTGTTCTTCCTCCCTTATTCCCTAGATAACTTTTGTAGCTTTGTTGGAATTTGGGAGTGAAGGACTTGCCCTTGCATTTGTTGCATAGGTTTGAGTCTCCTCGGAGATTTGGCGAGTACAAGCTTGTGGGCTTGTTACTCTTGGGTTCTTGGAATCCTAGACGGTTGTTGTAGGGGTTCGTCGCATGGAAAACAAAAAATTTCTATCGCATACAAACAAACAAGCCAAGATCTATCTACTAGATTGTAGCAACGAGTCGATGGAATAACTTACCCTCGAAGATTCCAAAGCGGTTAACGAGAGCAGATTCTCGTGGGTGATGTAGTCGTATACTTCCGATCTCAAGATCGCGTGAAGCGATCCTTCCGCTGTGTTTGGCAGCGCTTCGTAGTCGGTCACATGTTGACTCGGCGAAGACCTTCCTATCCCTTGTTCCAGTGGAAGTTGTAGCACTCTCCTCGCGATTCCGGCAAAGACAGCGTGGTATCGAGTAGAGGGAGATCTATGAGGCCGCTTAAGCCGGAGCGAGTATGGTGGAGTATGAGAGAGCTATTAGTGGTCTAGGGTTTAGACACACCAATTAGAAGGCTCTAATCGAAGGCTAGCAATTAGAAGCTCTAAACCAAGCGGCTCTAAACAGGAGTCTAGGGCTATGGTTTAGATTAGAGGATAGGAACTTGTGTGTCTAGAGGAGGCCTGCCCCTCCTTTTATAGGTGGGAAGAGGCGGCCAAGGAGGTAGTCCCTCCCCAAGTCGGCCTTGGTGGCGGCTTGGAGAGGAGGACTTCTCCCCAAGTCGGTTTCAACCTCCTCTTGCTTGTTTCCCTCGGTTTCTGTTTAGCCGTTTGACTTTCAAGCGCCATTTGACTTTAAGTTTTAGGATTCAATTTAATCCTTTATTTGGAACAGCGAGAACACTTAGTACATGATGAAATCATTCCAATATGTAATGACACATTCATGTACCCTTCCCCGGAGTCTTAGGACATTAGGAACCTTCTAGAACATTCCGATGAAAACATCGGAATCATTCCCGAACTCAAGCAGGACTTTCCTTATATGAATCTTATTCTCCGGACCATTCCGGATCACCTCGTGATATCCCGGATCCCATCCGAGACTCCGAACAACATTAGGTATCTTTCTCATAATACCATAACTACTCAAACAACGTCGAATCCTTAAGTGTGTCTCCCTACGGTTCGTGAATTATGCGGACATGATCGAGACACTTCTCCGAACAATAACCAATAGAGGAATGGAAATTCATATGTTCCACATATTTCTCGATTACTTTGCGATCCAATGAACCACTTACATACGATACCAATTTCCCTTTGTCTCACGATAGTTTACTTATCCGAGGTTATGATCGTCGGTATCTATGCATACCTAGTTCAACCTCGTTACCGATAAGTACTCTTTTCTCGTTCCCGTGATATGTGATCCCTTGTGAGCCAGTCACATGCTTGCAAGCCAATTGGATGACATTCCATCGAGAGGGCCCAGAGTATATCTATCCATCATATGGATGAACAAATCCCACTCTTGATCCATGTGTTTCAACCAATACTTTCTGAACACTCAATGCCACTTTTATAGCCACCCTGTTACGGTGTGGTGTTTGATGACATCAAAGCATCCATTCGGAAAAGGTGATATGCATGATCTCATGGTCGAAGGAATTAGGTTACTATGTATCAGAAAGCATATAGCAATTGAACTATTGAAATGACTTGATCTTTATGCTACGCTTATCTATAGGAGTATGTCCATCACATCATTCTCCTAATGATATGATCCTGTTGTTAATAACATCTCTATGTTCATGATCAGGAAACCATGATCATATATTAACCAACAAGCTAGTTTAACAAGAGGCTTTACTAGGGACTCTTATTTTAGTTTACAAATCACACAAGTATTAATGTTTCCGGTTAATACAATTATAGCATGGTATGTAAACATTTATCATAAGTGTGAAGATATGATAATAACCACTTTATTATTGCCTCTTGGGCATATCTCCAACAGTTGTGTGGTTGGATTATTGACCTTTTGTGGTCTTGTTGACCTTTTGTGGTCTTGTAGCCTTTTGTGGCTTTGTTGGCCTTTTGTGGCATTGTAGTATTTTGTGTCTTTGTTGTCGGGAGCCTCCGATTGAGTTGTGGAGTTATCCCCAATCTTGTACGGGTTCGGTGATCGCCCTCAAGCGTCCCATAGTGGAGCGAGTGCCCGCCTTTTGTGGTGCGCACTCGGGAGAATAGGGTGAGCCTTTTGTGACGTCGGTGAGTTGCGTGCTTCCGCGTCCGAGGTAAGGCCTTGTGTGGCGTTGGGTGAGCATCGAGCCACCACACTTTGAGGTGAGCCATTTGTGGCGTTCGGAGAGCATTGCGCCATCGCACCTCTCCAACAGAGACGTAGCTTCTTTAGAAGTGAACTTCGGGAAACAAATCTTCGTCTCCGCGTCCATCGGTTATCTCTCAACCGAACCCCTTTACTTATGCACCTTACTTTGTGATAGCCATCATGCTTGAAGTATTTATATCTTGCTATCACCTTGTTGCTTGTATTGCTTAGCATAGGTTGTTGGTGCACTTAGGTGAACTTAGTGGCTAGGTTTTGTGCTCAATACATTAAACGTTAGTTTTATTCCGCATTTACTTGAGCCTAAACCGTAATATTTTTAAAAGCCTATTCACCCCCCTCTAGGCGAATTGCTTTATACTTTCAACTGGGGATTGGAGTGGAGTGTGGTGTCGATGGGGACGACATGGTCCCATTAAAATGGATGCGGTACTCCCGCGGGGACAACGCCAGGTGGGCCCAATCGAGATCCGAACTAACACTAATATTCCACTGTTTCATTATGTTGTCTTTGGTTATCAACTAACACTAAGATTTCACTGTTTTTCATGAATTTTAAGGTTGGGCTACCCCATCAAGACTACTTCAATTAATGTCTTACACTTTCCTACAGTATCTTGGTGGTTTATGTCTCCCTCAGAAGACACTAAAGAGCACTATACTTGAGAAAAGATAAAATAATTACTACTAAGAAATAATGACTTAAGCATATGACTTAGGTGTGACAAGGTTATCCTCAAGTGGATACTCATCACAAGTCATAAGAACATTTGGTTTAGTTAAGATGGCTCCTATAGTCACTATCCAACCTACAGATCTTCCTAAAAGGGTTTCAATCCTAAGGTCAAAGCATATGCTCTGATACCAACTGCGGTGACCCAGCATACAACTGCATGATGTAGTACACTATAGTCGTAGACATAACACCAATGAAACACCGTTCACTAGTATTACATCCCTCAGAGTGGTACAAAAAAACACAGCAGGTCCAAGACATGACTATAGGTTACAACTCAACTCTTTACACAAGATCTAGATAACACTCTAGGTTAAAGAGAGAGAAAAAAACTTCTTACAAAGAAGAATCAGAAATAAACAACTCCAAAACTATAATACTATTAAGATTAACATCTCAACTAATGGTCTGGCATTGCTGCTATTGCAATACACTACAGAAATGGGTTCTAGGGCTAGAGATTCTATTCTTATCTAATCGTGACTTTCTTCACTTGAGTTCTGTATATGTTGACTTTATTGACTTCATTGAAGAGCTTTAGCTTTGATGATGATTCTGGAGCATGATTTGATGTAGTCATCGTGCATCGGCTTTAGAACCTAGGAAGGGTTAAGAAGATACTTTGAGTACGAGCGTACTCAGCAAGTCCACTAGAAAAGGAGTGTTTGATGCACTATAACTACAGCCATAGACCATAGGTCGCAGGCAATGCAAGTTTTCATAAACATTTCTTCAAAGGTTGCTTTTATTCTGAAAAGCTATGTCAAAATGCCTTCACGGGTTTACGGAACCTTCATGGGTTCCTTTCCGCGCGTTCAGCTCCTTCTCGACAGGAGTAACAAGTTACAGTTCTTACACTCTACAGAGGTATGTTACTTTACCCATGAGAGATCTTAGCGTTGTTGCACATCCGGGCCGTGAACCCGTTCACACTTCCTTGGTGTGAGGCCCAGATTAAGACCCAAGCCAATCACTGCCTTCTCCGCGACCCCGCATGTCTCTTTGGTGTACGTCAGCCCACCTATTGAATTATGGCAATGGCGATGCAGATTGATCTAGGAACTATCGTGGGACGTTGAGGGTTCCCACCCATATGCTGCATATCCTCTACGAATTACCGTAAATAATATGCACGCTACGAGTGATAACAGTCACGACCCGCATATCCAGCTCCATGCGAGAGGGAAAAGATACAGCTGACTTCATCGTCCCATTCCAAATCTCATGGTCAACACGTAATATACGGCGCAAGAATCACTGGCGACATTGGTTGTTAAGTCCTAGGCAATATGTTACTTTACCACCGGAACTCTTAAAGTAGGTTATTACCTCATGGTAAATAACCTATAATCACATTATTATGAAAATAGTGTTTTCTATCCTTTTTCAAATGCAGGTGATGACAACACTAGATTTGCAAAATATTTTACAAAAAATAAACAAAGGGCATGAGCAAGTGTGAACTTGCCTTTTGTGATTGCAAGATTATGCACTCACGGTCTTCGAGATGACGTAAGATCCAATATCTGAAATCTGCATCATTGGTCCGGTAAGGACTAATGTTTAAAGAGGCAATATGCAGTTATGCATAAGTAATGCTATGCATTTTTGTAAAACTCCCGAATTGAATACCCCAATATTTTGAGTGAAGTGAATTCAAGTGATTCTTTTTAGAGTTGATTTATCTTCAAATTTTACTTTACAAGTAATGACCTTTATAAGGAACCTAAGTGTTAACAATCAAAAATATGTAAGTAAAGTATAAGATGATGTGATTATGGTGAATTGTCCTGTGGTGACTATGATATAAGTCCTTGGGATTGAGTTGTTGAGAGTTGAAGAACTTATTATGAGATTATTGTTTGAAGTGGCAAAAATAATAACATTTGAAGAAGAGATTTCCTTCCCAAGGTTTAAACAACCTTGATAGGTTTTAGAATAGGATTGATAGAATGTGATTGATGTTGTTTATGCTTGCTTGAATAGTTTGGACTTGAGATCCATTATGTCTTAATTGAAATAGACCAGAGTTAACTATAAAAACATAATTAGTTTATTAGACATAATGTTTATAAGCTTTTGGACTAAAGTTAACTTTAAAAGGTTAAGTAACTTAAGATGTAATATATTTTAATTATTCCTCAGTTTTAGATTTATGATAGGTATAACTAAGGTGTGGAATTATTCACTTTATATTTAAGTGAATGGTTTGGATTAAATTTGTTTTGCTTATTAAGAAAATACTTTGTATTTATTTAATGGGAGCATAATTAAATTATCTTAGTAATTTGTTAGAATTTAAAGTTATGTTAATAATGGTTAAGATATAATGATTATTCCCCATATTACATTAATGGGTGATACCCAATGTTTATTTAAAAAGGATTCTCAATAAGATGTTTTAAAATAATATTTTAATGTTAAAAGTTATACTTAAGTTTGATTATGAATTCAAGTTATGGGTTTGGAATTAGTATTAAGACACTAATTTCTCAAAGTTTTCTAAAAATTGTGATTATTTCTTATTTAAGAATTCTTTTTAAAGAATTCAAAAAATAGGTATTAAATAAGGATTGATTATTTAAAATATTAAAGACTTTCCTAATAATATATTTAACATTTTTTTAGTGTATTATATTTATTCAAGACCTTAAAGATGAATTTTATTTATTTTTAAGTATTATATTTATTTTTATAAAATTCATCAAAGAATTAAGTGTCTTTAAATATTTGTTTTATGTTTTATTTGTAAAACTCTATGTTAGTATTTTTATAAAATAGTAAAGTTATTTTCATACACAAAAATGATTTTTTATTTATTTTTAGGGTTTTAATTTTATTTTATAAAATTTCATTTAAGATTTAATGGTGTTAATAATTATTTCAATTTTATTTTAAACACTAAAAATTATATTTTTATTAGGTAGATATTATTTTTGTGAACATTTTGATATATTATATGTATTTTTAGGATTTTATATATTTTCTAGGGTATAATTTATGTTCAGGGGTAGTTTGGTCATTTAGTGATTTGATAAATCTTTTATTTTCTTATTTATTTTTATTTGGAATTGGGCCAGGTTTACCAATGGGCCCATTTGGACCCAATGTGGCCCATCTGGCTCGGGGTCAAACCCTACCCCGGCCTGTCTCACTCATCCACCCCCTCCCTTACACCTCACGCGTTCACTTCCCCTTCTGGCTGCTGGCGACGCCGACGCCGTTGCTCGCCCGATTCTGGCGAGGTAGGCCGTTGTGGTCGCCGCTGATGGTCGCCGGGGCTTCTCCAACTGGATTTGTTCTTAAAGCCCCCCTTGAGCTCACCCCATCCATCTTGTGTGCGTCTAGGGTTCTAGTGCCTTACTTTACTGTATTTTTGTGATGTTCTGAGGGTGATTCGGGGTGGTTTGGTGCGATGTTGGTGGTGATATGATGGTGGTGAAGTTTGGTTCATTCTATTCTAGTCCGATGCCGGTGGGACGACAGTAGGTGCAAACCCGGCGTCGGAACTACGGTGGCCGTGGTGGTGTTGATGGGGTTTGAAGACTTCCTCGGGTTAGTATCACCCTAGCCGCGCGGGCACTGCCCCGCCATGCCGTGGTGAATGCTTCTCGGGCGCCAGGTACACTCCCTCTGTCTCACATCTACTTCTCCCTTTGTTTATCTCTCTCTGCTTATATCACCTGTTGAATGTTGTTTAAAACCAGTGGTACGAGATCACTTGTTAATACAGTAGGGAATCTGTGGCTATGTGCTGCAATGAGCTTCAGTTGGAGGAAGGTTTATTTATTGGTGGCTTGATTTTAGTAGTCTGCTGGTTTGATTTCTGGTGGCTCTACTAGAAATATGATCTGGTATACTAGTTATTGCTTAAGGATGAAATGGTATATAATCTTTGGGTGATCCATATGGCCATGATTTGTTAAAATGATTCCTAATTATTTGATTAGGAAGATGATTACTGAGGTTGATGTACTGTTTTGGTGGTTACTGAAAGTATACTCTAATGATGATTGATATCAGCATTTGTTTTTAATTGCTAGAATTTATATGATTTCTATTTGTTTAACTAGAAAAATGATTTTAGCTGGTTATCCATTTCTGATAGATCAATGATGTGCACATGTGTCTTTGAATCGAATTGAGGTATGAGTTTTGGTTATAGCAACATGCCTTACTGGTTATGGCCCTAGTGTGATTCTTCTATGCTTATCTGAATCTTTGATTCAGTGAAGTGATTAAATATGAATATTGATTCCTAGGAATTCTGACTAGGAATATGATATAAATCTATTTGGGATGATTTTTCTCTAGTGTTGCTTACTGAATATGAGATGGCAACACGGCAAGGAATCATTTGAACAACCTTTTTAAAACTTTGGTTAGAAAGAAGTTATTCAGTGGTTCTCGAGAGTGATTTTGGTAGCTTCTGTTAGCTGTAGAACACTAATGTGGTGCCTCTAGTAAGTGTGCATAGTAGTGATGTATAACAACATGATCTGCTGCTGGATTTTACTCACCAAGGATGAAACTTTGGCTGCCAATGATGCAAAGGCTGAGGCACTAAGCTTAAATAAAAACATATATTTACTTTGTGGCTTCAATTCTCTATGAGGAACTTTGCATGGCATTTCCATGCAAAACTGAGAGAAGCAATCCTCTTATCCTCCTAGACATGTTCTAGTTGCAGGGTAATTGGAATTGGTGGATGTGTTATTATTTCCCTTACTCTCAAGGATATCATTGCAAAAACTAAATAAGAACAAATGCTACAAGATATGGTTATACTCCCATCTACCTTGTTGTTTGTAGTGTTGATAGATGGGGTGGTGCTGGAGGCTTGTCCTTGTGATGGATCTTGATCGGTTGCTACTGTTCTATGATATCCTGCTCCTCTCTCCTGTTACTTGTCCACCCACTACAACAGCTATAGCCTGGCCTTCTCCACCTTGGCCTTGCCATTGGATGGCTTCTCGGAGCAACCATGGTTCAGGTGTTGTGGTGGGGATCTAGGTGGCTCTTGTGTGTAGGGTTCGCAGCATAGAAAACAAAAATTTTCCTACGATGTGAACTATATACCAAGATCTATATACTAGATACAAACAACGGGCGGATGTATATCCGTAGAGAACATACCCTTGAAGACCGACAAAGCTTAACGAGTTCAACTCGTGGTTGATGTAGACGATCTCTTGCCGATCTCAAGATCGAGAGGAAGTCCTAGCGCCAAAATCAGCGGCGCATCCGTGCTCGCACACGTTCGAGGCACCGAGCAACCTCGCCTCCTCGCTCCAGCGATGCGGAAGCACAACTCTTTCTTCGAATAGCCACCGGAACATGTATCTCTCTAGTCCGAGACCATGGGGGATAAATTCTAGAGGGGGAGAGCGATCCTTCACGAGGAGGTGTGTGAGACAAGTGAGGAGGGGGGCTCCTTTTATAGGAGGAGGGGGGAACCCCAAGGGGGTGGCCGGCGCATGGGGCTGCCCCCTTGCCCTCCCCGCTTCATGTGGGTGGACACTCCACTCACAAAACTCCTCTAAATGCCCTCCACTCACAAGTCCACTAAAAAATCCCCTTAAATTTCCACCACATTTAATGCAAACTCTCATTAAATAAAACTCTTTTATTTTATTCAGAATTTTGTCAATTACTTTAATGACAAACATTCACAAATAACCCCTTGCTAGAATTCTATTTCACATGCATAACCACTTTATGCAATTTCACCGAAAACTTTGTTTGGTATCTAGTGAAATAAATTCCTGCTTTATTCATTCTTCGGCATGAAACATTTGCTCCAATTGGATGTCGGTGTCTCTTAAGTGTGTCACCCTACGGTTCGTGAATAATGCGGACATGATCGAGACCCCTCTCGGATCAATAATCGAGCGGGATCCGGAGACCCATCGACTCCCACATTCAACGATGACTTTCTTGTGATCGTGGAACCTTTTACGCTAGTATCTTAATCCCTTTGTTTCACGATATATTACATGTCCGAGATTCGATCATCGGTATCTCCATACCTATTTTGATCTCAAGTTCGACATGCACTCTTTTCTCGTTCTGTGATATAACATTCTAGTGATCAAATCACTTGCTTGCAAGCTAATCAATGTGATATCACCGAGAGGGCCCAGAGTATATCTATCCGTCATCGGGATGAAAAATTCCTCTCGATCCATGAGCCTCAACATAACACTTTATTAGTTACGAATCCATCTTTATAATCACCACATTACGGTGTGACGTTTGATGTTATCAAGAAACTCTTAGGTGTTAGTGATTGACATGATCTCATGGTCTAAGGATTAGGATCACTTCGTAAGTTGTTATAGCAATATAAACTCAATGACTTTGATCGTAATGCTATACTTGGATGAATGTTCATCACATCATTACACTAATGTTGTGATCCCGTTATTAACAACATCCAATGTCCATGATCGAAACCTTGATCATCTTGTTAATCAACGAGCTAGTTTATGAGAGAGGCATAACTAGGAACTTTACATTTGTTTATTAAACACACATGTATTAACGTTTCCGTATTAATACAATTATAGCATGCAAAATAAACATCTATCATATACTTGGAATACACATAATAAACACTTTATTATTGCCTCTCGGGGCATATTCCTTGATCTCCCACTTGCACTAGAGACAATAATCTAGTTACATAGTGATAAATCTAACACCCATTGAGTTACGTGTTGATCATGTTTTGCTCTAGGAGAGTTTTAGTCAACGGATCTACTACATTGAGATCCGTATGTACTTCTAAATCTTTATATCTCCATCCTTGACATGCTCGCGGATGGAGTGAAACGGCGCTTAATATGCTTGGAATGCTTGTGAGACCTTGGCTCTTTGGCATTGGCAATGGCACCATTGTTGTCACAATAGATCACCATTGGGTCCAACGCGTTTGCCACAACTCCTAGTTCGGATATGAACTCCTTCATCCAAAGCGCTTCGAGCTTACGAGCGACAACATATTCGACCTCCGTTGTTGATCCCGCTACCACAGGTTGTTTGGAGCTCCTCCAACTAACGCTCGCCATTCATGAGAAATACGATCCGGATTGAGACTTAGAGTCATCCGGATCGATGTCAAAGCTAGCGTCGACATAACACTTAGCGACGAGCTCTTCTTCACCTCAGATACAAGAAACATATCCTTAGTTCTTCGTAAGTACTTAAGGATATTCTTGACCGCTATCGATGTTAGAACACGGATCCGATTGGTACCTACTAGTCAAACTAATAGCATGTGCCACATCCGGTCTTGTACATAGCATGGCGTACATTATAGAGCCTATGGTGAAGCATAGGGGACTTTGTCCATTATCTCTCTTTCTTCCTAAGCGGGACTTTGAGTCTTACTCAATGTCTTGCCTTGCAACATAGGTAAGAACCCTTCTTACTTCCGTCCATTTTAAACTTCTTTAAAATCTTATCAAGGTATGTACTGCGATAGCCCTATTAGGCGCCTAGATCTATCTCTATAGATCTTTATGCCTAATATGTATGACGCTTCACCTAGGTCCTTCATTGAAAATTTCTTTGTTTAGATAACTTTTAACATTGTTTAAAAGTTCTATATCATTTTCGATCAATAATATGTCATCCACATATAATATCAGAAATGCCACATTGCTCCCACTCACTTTCTTGTAAATACAAGCTTCTCCATAAGTTTGGACAAATCCAAACTCTTTGATCACCTCATCAAAGCGGAGATTCCAACTTCGTGATGCTTGCTTCAATCCATAGATGGATCGCTGAAGCTTGCACACCTTGTTAGCATCCTTAGGATCGACAAAACCCTTTGGTTGTATCATATACAACTCTTCTTCAATATTACCATTGAGAAACGCGGTTTTGACATCCATCTGCCATATTTCATAATCGAAATATGCAGCAATTGCTAACATAATCCTAACTGACTTTAGCATTGCTACGGGAGAGAAAGTCTCATCGTAGTCAACTCCTTGAATTTGTCGAAACCCCTTTGCGACAAGTCGAGCTTTATAGATGGTCATATTACCATCAGCATCCGTTTTCCTTTTGAAAATCCATTTGTTCTCCACGGCCTTTCGGTCGTGAGGTAATTCCACCAAGTTCCAAACTTGATTTTCATACATGGATTCCATCTCGGATTTCATGGCTTCTAACCATTTGTTGGAATCCGGGCTCATCATCGCTTCTTCATACGTCGCAGGGTCATTATTTTCATCAACCATGAAATTCATGACAGGATTTCGTCTGACTCGGGAGGCTGCAGCGTCTGTTTGACCTGCGAGGTTCGGTAGTACTCTCTTCGGAGTTTCATGATCTCTATCATTAGTTCCCTCTTCAGTGTGGAGCCAACTCGGAACAACTTCCTACTGCGCTACTCGCCATACTTTGAAGAGAAGGTTCCACAACCTCTTGAGTTCTACCTTGACTACTCACACCTTTCGAGAAACTCTTTCTCTAGAAAGGATCCATTCTTAACAACAAAACCTTGCCCTCGGATCGTGATAGAAGGAATACCCAATAGTTTCTTTAGGGTATCCTATGAAGACACATTTTCCGCTTTGGGTTCGAGTTTATCCGGTTGAAGTTTCTTCACATAAACATCGCATCCCCAAACTTTAAGAAATGATGACTTAGGTTTGTTTCCAAACCACAATTCATACATGTCTTTTCAGCGGATTTAGATGGTGCCGATTTAAAGTGAATGCAACAGTTTCTAGTGCATAACCCCAAAATTACAACGGCAAGTCCGTCGGAGACATCATAGATCGAACCATATCTAATAAAGTACGATTACGACGTTGACACACCATTTATTTGTGGTGTTCGGCGGTGTGAGTTGTGAAACAATTCCACACTCTTTCATGTGAGTGCTAAACTCGTAACTTAGATACTCACCTCCAGGTCGGACCGTAGAAATTTGATCTTTCTATTACGATGATTTTCCACTTCATTCGAAATTCCTTGAACTTTTCAAAGGTTTCGACTTGTGTTTCATCAAGTAGATATAACCATATCTACTCAAATCATCCGTGAAAGTAACAAAATAACGATATCCACCTCGTCGACACACTCATTGGACCACATACATCGAATGTATGATTTCCAATAAATCACGCCTGTTCCATTGAACGGAAAACGGCGTTCTAGTCATCTTGCCCATAAGGCATGGCTCACATGTATCAAATGATTCATAATCAAGTGATTCCAAAAGTCCATCCGAATGGAGCTTCTTCATGCGTTTAATGCCAATATGACCTAGACGGCGATTACCACATATATGCGGATATATCATCATTAAGTTTAATCCTTTTAGCATCAACATTATGAATATGTGTAACATTATCATTGAGGTCTATGAAATAAACCATTCATCATCGGTGCATGACCATAAAAGATTTCATTCATATAAATGGAACAACCATTGTTCTCGATTTAAATGAATAACCACTTTGCATCAAACATGATCTAGATACAATGTTCATGCTCGGTCAGCACCGGATAACATTTATTCAAGTTTATGACTAATACCTACGGTGAAGTGGAAAGGCGTTCGACGGCGATTACATCAACGTTTGATCCATTGCCGCATCTTGACCTCACCCCTTGCTAGCGGTCGCTTGTTCGACCCACGATTCGAAAGTTACAAATATTAGCAACGACCGTATCAAATACCGGTGCTCTGCGAGCACTAGTCAAGTACACATCAATAACATGTATATCATATATACCTTTGTTTGCCTTCGGCCTTCTTATGCCGCGGATACTTGGGCGATTGCGCTTCGATGGCGATCCCTTACAATAGTAGCACTCGGAATCGGACTTAGGTCCAACTCGGGGTTTCTTTTCGGTAGCGGCAACAGCTTGCTGCCCTTACTTCCCTTCGTTTTCCCTTCTTGTCTTTCTTGAAACCGGTGTTCCTATTGATCATCAACACTTGATGTTCCTTTTGATCTCCACTTCAGTTTTAAGCATTGTGAAGCTCGGGAGAGACTTCTTCATGCCTTGCATATTATAGTTCATCACGAAGCTTTTATAGCTAGGTGGCGAGACCGCGAACACGATGGATGCCTAAGTCAATGGGAATCGTTATTCCCAAGGACACAAGCTTATCGGCGTAACTTGACATCTTGAGTACATGCTCACTAACTGTGCTCTTCCATCATCGACTAAAGAACTTTTACGAGCATTGTAGCTCTCTCTGTGACATGTGTCGAAAATCATTTTCAACTCACCCATTGTATCAAATGCATTGCCGTTTTGAAACGCTTTGAAGTTCGGCTCTAGCCCATACAATATGCCGCAATGAACTAAGTTGTGGTCCTCTGGCAGTCGATAGACATTCTTCTCCTCGTCAGGGCATCATCAAAGGTGGGGGGCCTAACGGCTTCTAGCACATATTGCTTTTGTGCGTGAGAGGAGAATCCTCAAATTCATGGCCCATTCAGTAAAGTTGCTACCGTTCGTTGCTAGTTTCTCTTTCTCCATGAACACATTGAAATTAAAAGCGGTGGTGCCATCTACAGCAAATTTGTAAAGTTTAGACTAAGTGTATGATAGATCGAGTTCGACTAATCTATATTACGAATGAACTCCCACTCAAAAGCGACATCCTCGTGTCCTTTTGGTGATTACATGAACCAAATCCACTACACCAAGTCCGATCATCACGTGAGTCGGTATAGCTTCAAAGCGAGCATCAAATGGGCATCATATCAACTATATGACTCATGCTTAACCTTTGATGCGTGTTAGAGGCCGTATGCATACATGCTAGGCTCGCCAAGTTAGAACCTTAGTATTCGCGTGTGTAACTGTTTTACACCCGAAATATGGTTGTGGATCCAAGAACACCCGATCATCACGTGATGTCTTGGAGCGACGAAAACATAATCGGTGCATACTAAAGGAAGAACACATTCTTATCTTGATATTTAAATGAGGGATCATCTTATTATGCTTAACAAAGCGCTAAACAAGCAATATAAGATGTAATCAAACATCATATGTTTATTAGTGAAATTATATGGTTCCCGCAGATGATCTCTATCATGTGCATCGTGGTATGATCACTATCATACCTATATGTGTAAATCCAAGGTCTATGGATTTTACACGCTATGTGTGTTGTAAGAGTATCATCTCATACTTCTACTTACAACACTACCATATCATAACACTAGCCAAAGAACAATCTAAACTAGGCGCCTCTAATTTATCCATTGCAAGTTTTACGTGGCTTAGGGCTTTCGAGATAGAACCGTTCTTACCTACGAACATGAACCAACGAGGATAATCAAATTGTTGACAACTCGCTTGCAAAATAGATATTGACTATAGTAGGAGAGACAGACACCGCTAGCCACTTATGCAAACTAGTTGCATGTCAAGCGTGGAGCAGGTCTCATGTGCGAGGACATGTAAAGTTTGTCGGGCGCTTCATCCCACTATGCCACCAATATCCAAAATCACAACAAAGGAGCAACAACATGATCATCATCGCCCATACTCATATGTGTACTACCCGTGTAAAGTATCTACATAGATCCGGCTCGATACCCTTTGTAGGGTTGACATAGAAAACAAAAATTTTCCTACGATGTGAACTATATACCAAGATCTATATACTAGATACAAACAACGGGCGGATGTATATCCGTGAGAACATACCCTTGAAGACCGACAAAGCTTAACGAGTTCAACTCGTGGTTGATGTAGACGATCTCTTAGATCTCAAGATCGGGAGGAAGTCCTAGCGCCGCAAATCGTGCCGCATCCGTGACACACGTTCGAGGCACCGAGCAACCTCCGCCTCCTCGCTCCGGTGATGCGGTGAAGCACAACTCTTTCTTGCCGAATAGCCACAGGAACATGTATCTCGCTAGTCGAGACCATGGGGATAAATTCTAGAGGGAGAGGGATCCTTCACGAGGAGGTGTGAGACAAGTGAGGAGGAGTGGCTCCTTTTATAGGAGGAGGGAACCCCAAGGGGTGGCAGCGCATGGGGGCTTCCCCTTGCCCTCCCTCTTCATGTGGGTGGACACTCCACTCACAAAACTCCTCTAAATTCCCTCCACTCAAAAGTCCACTCAAAATCCCATTAAATTTCCACCAAATTTAATGCAAACTCTCATTAAATAAAACTCTTTTATTTTATTCAGAATTTTGTCAATTACTTTAATGATAAACATTCACAAATAACCCCTTGCTAGAATTCTATTTCACATGCATAACCACTTTATGCAATTTCACCCGAAAACCTGTTCGGTATCTAGTGAAATAAATTCTGCGCTTATTCATTCTTTCGGCATGAAACATTTGCTCCAATTGGATGTCGGTGTCTCTTAAGTGTGTCACCCTATGGTTCGTGAATAATGCGGACATGATCGAGACCCTCTCGGATCAATAATCGAGCGGGATCCGGAGACCCATCGACTCCCACACATTCAACGATGACTTTCTTGTGATCGTCGGAACCTTTACGCTAGTATCTTAATCCCTTTGTTTCACGATATATTACATGTCCGAGATTCGATCATCGGTATCTCCATACCTAGTTTGATCTCGTTCGACATGCACTCTTTTCTCGTTCTGTGATATAACATTCTAGTGATCAAATCACTTGCTTGCAAGCTAATCAATGTGATATCACCGAGAGGGCCCAGTATATCTATCCGTCATCGGGATGAACAAATTCACTCTCGATCCATGAGCCTCAACATAACACTTTATTAGTTATGAATCCATCTTTATAATCACCACATTACGGTGTGACGTTTGATGTTATCAAGAAACTCTTCCGGTGTTAGTGATTGACATGATCTCATGGTCTAAGGATTAGGATCACCGTAAGTTGTTATAGCAATATAAACTCAATGACTTTGATCGTAATGCTATACTTGGATGAATGTTCATCACATCATTACACTAATGTTGTGATCCGTTATTAACATCCAATGTCCATGATCGAAACCTTGATCATCTTGTTAATCAACGAGCTAGTTTATGAGAGAGGCATAACTAGGAACTTTCTGTTTGTTTATTAAACACACATGTATTAACGTTTCCGTATTAATACAATTATAGCATGCAAAATAAACATCTATCATATACTTGGAATACACATAATAAACACTTTATTATTGCCTCTCAGGGCATATTCCCTTCATTGTGGTGCTATGAGAGCAATCTGTTCTTGAGTGTGATGAGCAGAAAATGGGTAAGGAGGTTGTTGATGTGCTAACCAGTGGTACTGGTGAGTGTGTTCTCCCTTTATGTGCTCCCTGTGAATGCTCCTTGTGTCGACAGCACATCACTTGCATGATGTGACTGTGCTGCTGTCAAATGGGACCCCTGGGTTCAAGTTTCAATAGTGGGATATTTATTGGGATGGATCAACTCAACTGGTTGTTATTATCTCAAGTTTGGCTTTATTTTTGTGTTGCCAAGTGGAATGGATTACTTTACTATTCTTCCAGGGTGAAACTTGCCTCTTTTGTTCATTGCCAATGAGGTTGTTCTGAGGCAAAACATTCTGTTAAGAATAGATATTCTTTTGGTGAAACTTGCCCCTATTTAAATATGCTCAATGATGTGAATAGCAATGCATTTCATTGCCATACTGAGAGCAAAATTACTAACATTAACCCCTCTCTTTGTTTTTATCTTTTTTTATTTGTTTTGCAGGTACAAAAGAAGATGAGTAGATACCAAAAGTTTAGTTTAGAAAATATAGTTTAGAACTCTCCCTTTCATTATTTTTTTGTAATTTTCTCTTTCCTTTGTGTAATATAGAATGTTGTAATATTGACTAATGATATTTTTGTATTAAGGTATTCTTTTTGTTAAAGTAAAGTTTTATTCTTTACTCATGTGAATCTTCAATAAATATTTGAAAATATTCTTATATTTGTTGTAAATTTTATTTTATCCTTTTTATTGCAACAACAATGTAATAAAGTATTTCATTATTGTTTTATTTGTAACTTGTATTTATTAAATGTTTATACCTTACTTTTAAATAAGAATTCAATTCTTATTTATTATTAAAATTCATTTCTTAATTGTAATTTACTCTTATTCTTTTATTGTAAAAGAACAATGCAATACTTAATGTATTCTTATAAGAAAGGATTCTTTTATATCAATATTATAATCATTTCCCTTTACTTAATTATATTATTATTATTTCTGAATTTCCAAATTGAAAATTAGAATTGAATTTGGAATTCAAAGTAAATTTCAAATTTTACCCCTCCACAAACACATATAATATTTAAAGGTCAGGTCAAAATCTTTCGCACCTGTTCTGATGTTCTTATCAGAACAAGAGAGATATCGATCCCTCTATAGCTTTTTTAGTTTTGCGCGAAAATTATCCAGATTTTCTTATGCATGAATGTTACAATGTAAAACTAAGAATAACTTATATACTATTGGATCTACCCGTCAGATATCTAACGGGTAGGGGTATCCGTCGAGTATGGATATGGGTAAAGATTTATTCTCACGGGTACAAATATGGATAATTTTTTTTACCTATTAACTATATGAATATAGACATGGTATTGCTTTATCCTGTCTATACCCTGCCTGTTACCCATCCTTAATGCGTTGTCCGTTTGCGGGACCGTTGAAGTTTGCCTTAATTCGGGTCGGTCTGTGCCCTCCCATCCTGCCAGTGCCAGCACGGTCTCGCCCCGCGTGCGCGTCAGTATAAAACGAGCAGAGCCGGATCAGCGCTACCCTGCCCACAGCACCGCTGCGCGCTCTGCCGCTCTCTCGCTTGCTCCATCTCCAGCCCCCACCGTCGCAGGCCTCTCACGGAGGAACGTTCCCCACCCGCAATGGCGCCCACGGCGACGGCGACGGCGGCGGAGGAACAGCAGCACCCGAGGAAGGCGCTGGGGCTCGCGGCGCACGACGCCTCCGGCCACCTCTCGCCCATCCACATCTCCCGGAGGTACGCACGTACTCCCGCCGCCCTGCCATGCTTGCTGCCTCTGCTGGACTATTCATTCCCCCCTTGCAATTGCTTGCTTGAATCTTTGAGTTTCTCTCTAGATTCCCACGCTAGCTCGTGCTGGCCTCAACCGTGTCGCGACCAGCACGGCGAGGGGCCGGGTGCATTCAGTTATGTGCAGGTCGTACGTACAGTACGTCGTACGTGCCGCTCGTAGGTGCTGGTACATGAGATTAAGTGAGGCCGCGAGACTTCAGATGTATTTCGACTTAGAGGCGACTTATTAGCGTACGCACTTGATCTTAGCAAGTTCATGTCTGACGAACTCCGAAGTAGTAGATCTCGAGCAGCTGTGTGGCTCCACTCCACGCGTAGAAGGAACGCATTCTTCCTAGAAGAAACAGTAGCGGAGCCGAGCGAGCCTTTTTTGTTTCTAACAGCGAAATCTCAAAAACCATTGCTGCATAGGTGGACCTAGCCGTCCCTAAGCCCGGACAGCCGTCCAGTCTTTCGACCAGCCGACAAGTCTAATTTTATAGTAATTTGATTAAAAAATAGTGTTATTAGCCTTAAATTACATTGTTTATCTAGGCTTTAAATAATTCTTGGATCCGCCGATTGATGTAAAATCATCTCTGTTCCACTTCCATCTGGAAGACAACACTGGCTGCAAACAGCACGACGGATTCTGCTGACACGTGAATAAATTGGTGATAGGCACCATCCTCTGCTTCACCACAGGCACAGCTAGCTCCCTGCGTAAAAATGGTGGGCGCCGGCCCCATGGTTCCACTCGCCCCGGCAGGGTCAGATCTCGACTGCACCACGCTCCATATCCTTCCATCAGAGTTTCCGGCCGGGAGCGAATTATTGCCGGTCATGCAGAGAATTTATGGTGCCCGCCACCAGCCTCACCTCTTCCTGGTTGCTGATAGCCTGATACTACTATCTCAGCCAATATCTCCTCCCTCCGGTTCAGTACTACTCCATATACCAGAGTAGTACAATATACTACTCACTCCCATTCACATTCGATGCTCAGAGCTAAAAAGTCTTATATTTCTGAACGAAAGGAGTACAATACCTGCTACTAGACTCGTTCAGTTTCAGAGTTCAGGGTCTCCTTCTCTTGCTTGCAGTAACTGTGCATTACTTCGGTCGGGTTGCTGGCCTCATCTCATGGATCGTCAAATTCTTCGTCCTGTAGTGTAGGACCCGCCGGCAGTCTTCACATGGCTGGCTTTAAAAGGGGGAGGAATGGAGATGCGCTTCCAGTAGAAGCAAAATGGTAGATATATATCCATGTTACCACAGATCGGATTATGCCTGTTGTTGATAGGACTTCCTACGAACGATCTTTTGGCATTTATGCCTGCCAGGTCACTTTGTTGGCGTTCTCCACGCGCCCTCTTTCAGCCAAAATAGTGGTACAGAGCCTTTGGAGGAGGCAGGGCATGTGAAGAGCTGTTGGATCGATTTGAATGCGCGCACACACACATTTAATCTCCTAGTAGGGTGAGAGATTTGACAACAAGTAAATAGTGAAATATGCAGTAGTAGTGTTTTCGTGTGTTCACTGACTAGTCGAAATGTTAGGCGTGAAAATATGCACTAGTGTTTTCCATAGAGAGATAGTACTTACTCACTCCGTTTCAAAATACAAGCAAATGTATCTAGACTTCTTTTAGTAGATAGGTTCACTCAGTTTTGGAGCGAATCTACACACTGAAACAAGTGTAGGTACATCTTCTTCATAAACTTAAAACATCTAATATTTCAAAACGGAGGGAGTACTACTTAACCATTTTTCGGACCAAAAACCTGTGGTGGTTAGGTGGTCTCACATTGCGAGTTCTTAGTCTGAAATTCTCAACCCTAGTGCATCTCTGGGTACAGCAGTTGCAGTTCTGCAACACAAGCTGGTGGGTGCAAATGCAGCAGAGGAAATACTTGCTCAAATGCAGTTGCAGGCGATTAGGCAACAAGTAAATAGTGAAAATATGCAGTTTTCCCTGTTATTTCTACATAATGAATTGTTAGGCGTGAAGTTCAGTTGACATTCCATGAGCTATATTCGGGGATAGACAGATATCAATGAACATTTTCAGACCAAAAATCTATGGTAGGCAGGTGGACATTGAGAGATCTTAGTCTGAAATTCTGAACCCTGCTGCATCTCTGGGCACAGCAGTTGCAGTTCTGCAACACAAGCTGTTGGGTGCCCTTCGGGTTCTTTACCGTTAAAAAAAAAAGCTGTTGGGTGCAAGTGCAGCAGAGGAAATACCTGTATTTCAGTTCCCACTCCACCCGTTAGTTCTGAATCTGCTCGTGCTGACGTCTCTGTTACTTCCGCAGGAACACCGGAGACGACGATGTCGCCATCAAGGTGCTCTACTGCGGGATCTGCCACTCTGACCTGCACACCATCAAGAACGAATGGAGGAACGCCATCTACCCAGTCGTCCCCGGGTAAAAAAAATCGAGATTGCTGAGCTAATCAACACTGGGTACAGTGCAGGTTCTTATCAACGAACGGTTTCCATGGACAAACGCATGCAGGCACGAGATCGCCGGGGTGGTGACGGAGGTGGGCAAGAACGTGTCCGGGTTCGCGGCGGGCGACAGGGTGGGCGTCGGGTGCATGGTGAACACCTGCCGGACCTGCGAGAGCTGCGAGGGCGGCGCCGAGAACTACTGCTCCAGGATCGTCTTCACCTACAACTCCCACGACAGGGACGGCACCGTCACCCGCGGCGGCTACTCCGACCTGGTGGTCGCCGACGCGCGCTTCGTCGTCCGCTTCCCCGACGCGCTGCCCCTGGACGCCGGCGCGCCGCTGCTCTGCGCGGGCGCCACCGTGTACGCACCCATGCGGCGCCACGGGCTGGGCCAGCCGGGGACGCACGTCGGCGTGGTGGGCCTCGGCGGCCTCGGCCACGTCGCCGTCAAGTTCGCCAGGGCTTTCGGGGCGGCCAAGGTGACCGTCATCAGCACGTCGCCCGGGAAGCGGGAGGAGGCGCTCGAGAGGCTTGGCGCCGACGCGTTCGTGCTCAGCACCGACGACGCCGAGATGAAGGCCGCCGCGGGCACCATGCACGGGATCGTCAGCACGGCGTGCACCACCGCGGCCGTGCACCCCTACCTCGCGCTCCTCAGGCCCCACGGCAAGATGGTCCTGCTCGGCGTGCCCGACAAGCCCATGCAGGTCTCTGCCTTCGTCCTCATCGGTGGTAGGTATCCGACATCGCTGTCACCGTCACCGGACAAGTATTCCCAGTTTGATCTTTGTGACGATCTGTATCTGCGATCGAACAGGCGGCAAGAGCCTGACCGGGAGCTCCATGGCGAGCATCAAGGAGACGCAGGAGATGCTGGACTTCGCGGCCGAGCATGGCTTGAACGCCGATGTCGAGGTGATCGGAGCGGGAGAGGTGAACGCGGCCATGGAGCGCCTGGCCAAGGGCGATGTCAGGTACCGCTTCGTCATCGACGTCGGCAACACCTTCAGCTCCCTGGCGTCGGCTCTCTAGTCTAGTACCTGCGAGATCAGTGGCCAAATCCAGCAACAATAAAACCTCATCCTGATGGTGCCGAATGCAGCCAAAATGATACGACTGTGCTTGATCTGCCTTCATTTACTATTCTACTAGACCTTGCATATGTTGTGTAATAATGTGAGAATGGATTCTGTGAGACGGTGAGGGTTTTTGAAATAACAATGCAGTACTACTACTGCCAGTATGTAACATCTGTTATCTGTTATTTCATATAAATAAGCTGGAACTGTTTAGTTATACTCCTACACCACAAACAAGTGGAATCTCTCTTGCTCTTCGAAACATGAATCCATTTCTATTAACTGTAACTCTTCTTCCCCAAAAATTACAGAAACCATAAACCATATGCAATTCTGCATTATTGTACACGTACAAACAAAGAGAGAAGAGAGAACATTCTCATGTGTTGGCCATAAAGCTACAGTAAGTATACAGTTACGCTACGGTTTGCGCAGCACAGAGACTCGTCACCGTGACATACCAAGGGACCTTGGGAGGGACAGGGACCGGACCTCTGGCGCCGAGCTTGGGAACATAACGTTGAGCTTGTGCATCAGGACGTCGGACTTGGACGGTATCTCGTTGAGCAGGAACTGCTGCACGATCGGCTTCTTGAACCACTCAAGCACCGAGTCCCCGGGCGCCCGCAGGACAACCTTGCTTACCTCGAATGGCGACTCCAGTGACGCCAGTACCTGGGCCACCACCATCTTGAGCGTTGGCCCTGTCACCAGCTTGATGCGCCGTGGCACGACCCCATAGTAGAGCATCCGCTTCCTGAACCGGTGCAGCGTGTGCACTGTCGCCACGAGGGCCGCTCCAACGGACAGGTTCCGGATGTCCAGGGACCAGGCAATGTGCTGGTCAAAAACGATGGCCTTGGGAAACAGCTTGTTCTCGTAGGCGACCTTCCACACACACCGTGCACGGTTCATCTGCCCCATGAGCACCAGGTAGTTGAGGAGCACGTTCACAAAATACCTTGTCGCGCTCTCCTCATTGTCGTAGTCGATGCCCTGGAAGAATTCACGGACGAAAGAGAGCACAGGCTTCTTCCGCTGCTCTGGCCCAGTGAACAGCCCGCACATGAAGTCATGCGCTTTGTGCCTGCTCGCGCTCAGGATGTTCATGATTGCACGTTCGCCGTCCTCATCCTGGCACCGCACCAGATGAGCGAGGATGGAGGTGTAGAGTATCATGTCCACCTTTGCCGCCGCACCGACATACGTCTCGAGCAGTGGACGTGCCGAGTCATACAGTCCCATCTTCATGCAAGATTCAAAGAGCTGCCTTATGATGAAATTGTTGGTCCGTATCCCGGCAGAGCCCATAAACCGCAGCCACTTGAGCGCAAGCTCCGTTGACCCATCCTTGATGTAAATCATCAACAGGTCGCTTGCAGTCACCTCGATTGGGAACCCTGATGCCTTCATCTCAAGCAGCACTTTGGCGGCCAAATCCAGCAGCCTCTTATTCGCCAGCATCGTCAGCAATGCTGTAAATGTGCTCAGCCCTGGCCTTGTCCCTGCATTTGCCATTGAGTGGTACATCCTCATTGCTATATCCACCTGCCCTGCAGAAGCATGCATTTCGACCAGACAAGCATATGTGGCAGGTGTAGGGAAGAAGCCGGATTTCTCCATGTCGCCAAACAACTTCGCAGCGATGTCGAGCCTCCCTGACCGTGCATTCGCCTCGACGACCATGGTGTACAACCCAAAGCTTGGCCGGAGCCCTCCCCGCCTCATCTCCTCCCAAAGCTCCATCCCTGCATCCAGCTTTCCAGCCTTGACGAGCCCCTCCACCATGGCTGTACTCACTGCATTGCTCACCCTGTGCCCCACGGCCACCATCTCCCTGTACATCCCCATCGCCGCGTCAAGCCTCCCTGATTTGGCCAGCACATCCACCATCGTGCTGTACACTCCCGGCGACGCAGGCCCGACACCATCCCTCTGTCTCATTTCATCAAACAGCTTGCGTGAGGCGTCAATCCTCCCGGCTCGTGCGAGCGCAGGCACTGCAAGCTCGTAAGTGCCTTTGTCGAGGGCGCAGCCCGCAACAGACATTTCATCGAGCACCTCGAAGGCCTTGAAGGCGAGCCCCCTGGTGAGCAGCAGCGAAAGGAGGGTGTTGTAGGTGGGCGTCCTTAAGCCCCGGAAGCCAGCGTCACGAAGGCGCTTGAAGGAGTAGAACGCGGGCTCCAGGAGGCCGTGGGTGGAGAGCGCGGAGACGACGGTGTTGAGGGTCTTGGGGAAGGCGGCGGGGTCCGGGTGCGCGAGCGCGTCGTCGAAGAGCGACATGAGGTCGGAGGAGTGGGTGGCCGGCGGGAGACGCGCGGCGACGAGGGAGGAGAGGTCGTCGGAGGGGACGAACCATGGCTGGTGGCGGGCCCAGGCGACGAGGGAGAGGAGTGGGACTGGGTCGGAGGCGGGGAGGGAGTTGGCGGCGAGGAGGAGGAGCGCGGGGAGCGCGGAGAGCGCGGCGGAGAGGGAGGGCCCCGAACGGAGACGGAGCGAGCGCGGCCAGGCGGGCCGCCGCTGCGGGCGCGGGAGCGGGTGCGCGGAGGAGCCGGAGAGGATTGTCGGGTCGGCGCCCGGCACCGCGGGGCGCGCCCCGGGCGCCGACGAGAGGACCTCCGCCGTCTCGTCCAGGTAGTCCACCGTGTCCGTCCACTCGGCGCCCGGAGGCAGCTCGGAGGAGAAGCGGCGCGGCGCGAGTGAGCGGGGCAGCGCCGCCGCGCGGCGGCGGAGTTGGGGGAGGCCGGCGCGGAGGAGCATATTCTTTGGGCGGCGTCTCGGCCCTTCCCCTCGGCTGTCTCGGACTACTAGTTGCGAGTGAACCCGAAGAAGCAGGCCTTGGATACACGTGAAACTGGTACGGCCCGATACCCACAGCTTCCGGCCCATTAGAATCACGAGAGTAAAGTCGCATCTCCTCACGTCAGATCGTCTTCTTCTCCTTTTCCCCTGCCTCGCTGCATCCCCAGATCGCCTTCTCCCCTAAACCTCCCTACCCTAGTGCAAAGGCAGGCCGTGCTCGCGTCGTCCGCGCCAAATCCTCCCCGCAGTCAAGTAAGTCTCATCTTCTCCGGCAGTCCGTAATCAATTTGGTGTTGTTTGGCGGTTCCGACGAGTTCGTGCTTCTACCACCGAGATGGATTTTACTTTTAGATTGATGGAATTAGGTCCTCAATTAGATGAATTGGCAGTAAGCTTATGCCAAAATTTACGCGTGGAGTACGCGCAATAGCAAGGCGACCTTTTCCTTTTTGGGGGTTTGGAACAAGGTAGGATGCAGTTCATGGGCAAAGTCCACAAAGCAACCAAACAAACCTAGGATAGGTAGCAGAAGCATACATACTCTTTCGTGGTTTAAGTCTGCAGTGTAACACTTTCTTCCATTCATTAATCGCTCTCCAGCGCATACCATAACTAGTCCCAGCAGTTGGCTGTATGTTGAACTGATGACTCATTTTTCTCGAATTGTATCAGCATTCCCCTTAGGCGAAGCGATGTCGACAGTGATCACAAAGTTCGCTGTTACATCTATGGTCATGTGGATGGTCCCGGTTGCAGTTATCTATGGGTTTAACCACCAGATTTTTCCAGGTATGATTGCTTTCTCTTCTAAATTATGGTGTACTTCTGTATTTTATACAGAATTGAAGCACATGCATTCATGAGAGAATGACGTTTCTCTCCTTGGTCAGGTGTGAGTCAGCTTTCACCCTCGACCCAAACCTTGGCCAGTGGATTCCTTGCTGTCATATCGGTCAACCTGGTGATCGGCTTCTACATATACATGGCGATGAAGGAGACTCCCCATCAGGAGCCGCAGCCCGATCCAACCTTCCTGGCAAACGCTAAAGCGAGTATTAACCAGCCAACATCTTCTCAAGTGAGTGACGATTCCCATGGGAAGGGAAAGGTGGAGTAGGCTGTCCGCAATTTGACTTCGGTTTTATCTCCATGATACAATGATCACATGCTATCCAGAATCAGTTGTGTTATGTGCTTATGTAATTTTAAGCGTGTCCTTTTAGTTTGCTGGATGTAGTCACTGGAAATTTTGAAACTACGGAGCTATATGAAGATGAATCTTGTGTACCAGTTATCAGTAGATATTGTGTTCAGTCTGTTAAAAAAGTTATGATGCTGTGAAAGACCAACTGTTGTGATCATAATTGAGAATATGTTTTTACTAATTATTTTTTATTTTCTTTAGTGCATACTTTAAGCAGATCTATCTTAATCTGTTTCTTCTGTTTGTATGCCATATACCAGTATTTTGATAAACTAAAACATTGACGTGGAATAGTTACTTTTGAGTTAAATTGTTGTTAGTTATTTAAACAAGGAGTATTTGTGAACAATCGATGGAGCTGGATAAATTAGGTCTTTGTTTGACAATTGGATATAACTTTTGTGTTGTCAAACAAACTAGTCTCTTGATATGTTGTGGTTGACTTCATGAAGGATTTGAATCTTTTCTGAAGCTTTAGCCCAATATATGTGTATAATATACCATGTATCAATAGCCCCAGTAGCACTTTAGTCTTGTGTGTTACATGTATTTTTCTCACAGGGACATACGCACATGCAGATAAATCATGTAGACCTTTTTATTGTAAAACTATATCTGAGCTAAAGTATTGAATCTCCCCTGTCAGGTTACTAACGACCTAAACAAACTATCCTGTTCTGTTGCTTCTCGTTGATGGTAAAACTGTGCCTGCAGATTCGTTAATTGTTTGGCAGATGGGACTTGTTTGGTCTAAATAGAAAGTTCGAACCCTGCTGTATAACTAATCACTTACTTGACTTAGGATTTAGGGTTGATGTTCATACAATCTCATACAATAACGTACACAGAGGATATCCAAGAGTATCATGTTTTTGGAAATAGAAAATTTATGGATGAATAGTCAGTTCTGTACAAATGAATAATTATTTTGATAAGATGGAGAGCTACACTGGATACTTCTAGTTTAGCCGGAAGTAGTAATGCTAGTGGAAATATGGGTATCTATGCCCATATGGCAAGCATGGACATCATCCCTGCACTAGGAATAGTGCAAGATATGTCATCAGCTGAAGCTTTGTGTTTGTCTGTAGTTTTGGGTTATTGAAATCTGTTGCTAGAAGGTCAACTAGGGACATGTAGATTAAAACTGAGTTGAAGACTCCCTCAATAATGAAGGCAGTAGGGCTATGTACATTATAGCTGGATGAAACCGCAATCCCTAGCACAATGCCCACATGCGCTGTCAGGGAGAAAAATGTTGCCATGATGATGGTTGCCCATACCTTGAAATTAGCCTGCAGTGAGAAGCGAAGATCAAAGATGTTAGCCTTTTGTTGCTTTGACACTATATATAGTTTGTTCATTATCCTCTGCAATCATTTGCTTTTTCTTGATAATATTTACTTGCTTTAACTTAAGGAAAAATAATGTCCTTAATCCTTATAAAAGTCTATCTGCACGACCAACTTGTTTTGTGTTTTCTCCATGAAAATGTTTAATGATCAATAGCTGTTGGATATGTTGTTTTATTATTTTGGAAAAAAAATATCAATATTGTTTAATGACTGTAATGTATCATGCTGCTATCAACAAACAATTTTATTTGAACTTCATATTATCTTTATCTCTTGTTTGCCTCCCCTTGTCCGGGTGGTATATTTTCTGATGTGTTGATTTGGAATTATATATTTTTGAACAAGTTGTACCTTCCTGGCATCAAAGTTTAGATTCTTATCAATGAGATACCTAGTATGCTTTTTATAGTACAAGCATGTATCAATGCAACCACCCAAGCCAATGCCTTAAAAGAATTGATGGAAGCTGAGGGCACCGACTAGAGGCTTAATGGTAGATGGCCTCACGGATGCTCCTAAGCACACCCAAATGATCACAGAGTGCACCAAGGTTCCCACTTCTAGAACCTGCATGATGGTAACATTATGTGGTTACTTAAATAGTCTCTTTGAAAAATAGTGCCCAGAGTTACCGAGTTCTTGGTTCGAAGAGGAAAAGTTTGCCTGACCTATCGAATTCGAATAGGTACTTATCTCCTCATCTGTATCCCTGTATTTTTATTCTGTTTGTTATGTAATGGTTTCAAAGAGATGCACACTGATTTTAGAGAATTATTTAACCTGACACCTTTTGGTTTTGCTCTGAAACTGTTTTGTTGGAGCTGTTTGTGATGTTCAGTGTATAATGGAACCAGGGGGTTTCGTTCCTCTCTATCTAAAAAAAGTAACAGTTTAGTACTTTAGTCATAGTATGATATTTTGGATATAATGTGCTACTTTAGTTCACCACTTCGCCTTGGCACTATTTGATCTTATTATCTGCATGTTAAAGTCAATATATTGCTTGATTCTTTTCAAAATTCTTTCATGCTTCAATCATTTTCATGTCCACTATTTTTCTGGTACACAGGATGACAGGAAGTTATGGAACAAACCTCCATTACTGCTGTCAGGAGTCCTATATGAGCTTCGAGTGACTGCTCTTACCTGAGATACCACCCTGTGCCGGATAGTGTCAGCTATTGAAGCCTCCGCTGGTGAGATGATGACCACTGCCTCACCATGTGTTGCAGGCACGTGCGCAGGTACATGCCGTGTCGTCCTCCCTTCTTCGTCCCCAATATGCTCATGTATGTCGATGCTGTCAATAGGCTGTGCCTTACTGACATGAGACCGCTGGTAGTACCCAGCAGCCAGTGAGTCTATCACCATTGTGGCCATTGCAACACACATGGCCACAAGACCCGCAAAATGGAAGCCGTTCCTACCCCCACCACCTTTGTGGAGGTATGGGGACGTGAGGCTGTCGAACGCCGCTGGCAGAATGTGCACCCTGCTGGTGGCAAGGATGACGCGAGCCGCAAACGCCTTGACCACGAAGAAGATGTCGCCATTAGGGCGCAGCGCAGCCATGGAGCGGCCAAGCACGGGCACCAGCACGCCTGCTGCCGCGGCAGTCAGGATGGGCGCGATAAAGAGCTTCAGCTTTATCGCGCCCTGCTTGTCTGCCCCGTCCATGGCGGTAGTGCAGTTGCAGCCGCTGCTGGGTGCAGCCTGCTGTGCAAACAAGAGGAGCCATGGAAGCGCTTGCAAGGTATGCTTGGTAGCCGACATGGTGCTGAACTATGCTGATTATGTCTGAATGTGATGTGTGCTTGTCTATTCTGGTGTGGGCTGCTGGGAGATAGATGGGAACCGATGCTAGGTGCTTTATATAGGAGGGTTTGTGCTGACGAGAGCTGTCGTCCTTTGTCCAGTGGGTATGAGAAGGAAGACATGTTTTCTGATGAAGGCTGAGGAATTATTAATTGAGACGGGTTGGTATGCTTTCTGGTCGGTTTAGTGCAGTGATGACACAATGTTGTCATCAGTCAGCCAGATTAGACACTTTCCAGGTGATTACTCTTTCTGGGGTCTGTTGATCTTTTCGGTGGTGTACTGGATTGAGAGAGAGGCTCTGTGTGGTTTGCGTCTGATCATTTTTTTATGGAAGGGAATATATTAATATCGCAGATACCAATTATTGTGTCTGATCATTGGAGATAAAAAGTCAAGGCCCTAGCTTTTGTTTAGCTGTGCGCTTTTGGTGCCGGCTGAAGGTAAACTAAAGGTGAGGAACTTGTTAAGTTGTTGTGAAGGAAACTGAAATTTAAAACACGTGATTGAACGCTGAGCAAGTGTGGAATCTGAATCAGACGTTGGAGCCCGGCCGTCGGATCTCGGATGAACTAGTTTGGGTGCCCTGGCTCGCCAGTGGACGTCTCACTGAGAGCCACTTCCCTGTGTGATGGGGCTAAAATGCATGCCATGTCATGTACGAGTCGTTGGGGTCTTTAACTGCCCTGTCCTGGGTCACAATCATAACGACGTGATATAGTTCCGCTAACCTTGGCGAAAACTATGTGAGCACAGCCAAGGTTCTGTCCTCCTCCCAATCCAAAGTTGATATGATACAAAGAATCTCCCTAGCTTGATAGGGAGGAATCTCTGTAACGTACACACCAAGCACGAGCCATCGAACCCTGGCCGGAAAACCGAGGAAGAAAGGTTGGTTGAGTTAAATTGTTGTTAGTTATTTAAACAAGGAGTATTTGTGAACAATCGATGGAGCTGGATAAATTAGGTCTTTGTTTGACAATTGGATATAACTTTTGTGTCGTGAAACAAAATAGTCTCTTGATATGTTGTCGTTGACTTCATGAAGGTTTTGAATCTTTTCTGAAGCTTTAGCCCAATATATATGTATAATACCATGGATCAATAGCCTCAGTAGATTTGTCTTGTGTGCTACAGTACATGTGTTTTTCTCACAGGGGCATATGCAGATGCGGATAAATCATGTGGACCTTTTTATTGAAATTTATATCTGAGCTGAAGCTTTGAATCTCCCCTGTCATGTTTACTAACGACCTAAACAAACTAGCCTGTTCTGTTGCTTCTTGTTGATGGGAAAACTGTACCTGCAGATTCGTTAATTGTGTGACAGATGGGACTAGGTTGATCTAAATTGAAAGCTGATGTTTAACTTATCACTTACTTGACTTAGGATATAGGGCTGACGTTCATACAATCTCATACAATGATGTACACAGAGGATATCCAAGTGTATCATATTTTTTGAAATAGAAAATTCATGGATGAATAGTCAATTCTGCACAAATGGATAATTATCTTGATAAGATGGAGAACTACACCTGAATACTTCTAGTTTAGCAGGAAGTAGTAATGCTAGTGGAAATATGGAGATCTATGCCCATATGGCAAGCATGGACATCATCCCTGCACCTAGGAATAGTGCAAGATATGTCATCAGCTGAAGCTTTGTATTTGTCTGTAGCTTTGGGTTATTGAAATCTGTTGCTAGAAGGTCAACTAGGGACATGTAGATCAAAATCCCTGCTGATGCTGAGTTGAAGACTCCCTCAATAATGAAGGCAGTAGGGCTATGTACATTATAGCTGGATGAAACCGCAATCCCTAGCACAATGCCCACAGGCGCTGTCAGGGAGAAAAATGTTGCCATGATGATGGTTGCCCTTACCTTGAAATTAGCCTGCAGTGAGAAACGAAGATCAAAGATGTTAGCCTTTTGTTGCTGTGACACTCTATACAGTTTGTTCATTATTCCTCTGCAATCATTTATTTGCTTTTTCTTGAGAATATTTACTTTGCTTTAACTTATGGCAAAATAATGTCCTCAGTCCTTATAAGAGTCTATCTGCACGATTAGCTTATTTGCATTTTCTCCCTGAATTGTTTTAATGATCAATAGCTGTTGGATATTTTTTTTGTAAAAATTATCAACATTTTTTAATGACCGTAATGTGTCATGCTGCTATCAATGAACAATTTAAACTGAACTTATATTATCTTTATCTCTTGTTTTCCTCCCCTTGTGAGGATGGTCTGATGTGTTGATGTGGAATTATATTTTTGAACAAGTTGTACCTTCCTGGTATCAAAGTTTAGATTCTTATCAGTGAGATACCTTGTATGCTTTTTATAGTACAAACACATACCTGAACAATGCAACCACCCAAGCCAATGCCTTCAAAGAACTGATGGAAACTGAGGGCACCGACTAGAGGCCTGATGGTAGATGGCCTCACGGATGCTCCTAAGGACACCCCAATGATCACGGAATGCACCAAGATTCCCAGTTCTAGAACCTGCATGATGGTTACATTATGTGGTTACTTAAATAGTCTAATTGACAAATAGTGCGCAGAGATACCGAGTTCTTGGTTCAAAGAGGAAAAGTTTGCCAGACCTATCGAATTGGAATAGGTACTTATCTCCTCACCCGCATCCCTGTATTTTTATTCTGTTTGTGTTATGTAATGGTTTCAAAAGAGACGCACACTGATTTTAGAGAATTATTTAACCTGACACTATGCCTTTTGGTTTCGCTCTAAAACTGTTTTGTCGGAGCTATCTGTGATGTTCAATGTATAATGGAACCAGGGGGTTTCGCCCTCTTTTTTTAAAAAAAAAAAATACCAGTTTAGTACTTTGGTCATAGTGTGATATTTTGGACATTATGTGCTACTGTAGTTCACCACTTCACCTTGCCACTATTTAATCTTATTATCTGCATGTTAAATTCAATATATTGCTTTATTCTTTTCAAAATTCTTTCATGCTTCAATCATTTTCATGTACACACACTATTTTTCTGGTACACAGGATGCAAGGAAGTTATGGAACAAACCTCCGTTACTGCTGTCAGGAGTTCTATGAGCTTCGAGTGACTGCTCTTACCTGAGATACCACCCTGTGCCGGATTGTGTCAGCTATTGAAGCCTCCTCTGGTGAGCTGAGGACCACTGCCTCACCATGTGAATGGCCATGTGTTGCAGGCACGTGCCCATGTGCATGCCCTGTCCTCCCTTCCTCGTCCCCAACATGCTCAGGTACGTCGATGCTGTCAATAGGCTGTGCCTTACTGACATGAGACCGCCGGTAGTACCCAGCAGCCAGTGAGTCTATCACCATTGTGGCCATTGCAGCACACATGGCCACAAGACCCGCAAAAGGGAAGCCGTTCCTACCCCCGCCACCTTTGTGGAGGCATGGGGACGTGAGGCTGTCGAACGCCGCTGGTAGAATGTGCACCATGCCAGTGGCGAGGATGACACCAGCTGCAAACGCCTTGACCGCGAAGAAGATGTCGCCGTCAGGGCGCAGCGCAGCCATGGAGCGGCCAAGCACTGGCACCAGCACGCCAGCCGCCCCGGCAGTCAGGATGGACGCGATGGCGGCCAGCTTCAGCTTCTCCGCGCCCTGCTTGTCCGCCCCGTCCGTGGCGGTAGTGCAGTCGCAGCCGCTGCTAGCTGCAGCCTGCTGTGCAAACAAGAGGAGCCATGGAAGCACTTGCAAGGTATGCTTGGTAGTCGACATGGTGCTGAACTATGCTGATTATTATGTCTTGTGATGTGTGCTTGTCTATTCTGGTGTGGGCTGCTGGGAGATAGATGGAACCAATGCTGGGTGCTTTATATAGGAGAGGGTTTGTGCTGATGAGAGCTGTCGTCCTTTGTCCAGGTGGGGTCTGATACTACCAAAATTCCACGTCCCTGTGGCCATGTGTCACTGACCTCAGTGCATAGTGTCGTTGATGCTTGATACTGGAATGATATGGTATCCAGAAACCGGATTGTCTGCACTTTTGGGACCTGTTTTTCATCGAGATCCCCAGGATAACTTAAAAGTTTGTTTTCATCCCTGGTCATCAGCTTTAGCTCTCTGGAATCTGGATTAGTCTGTCTGGTGATAGCCGCCGTATCGGCTGTTTGCGTGCCTCATCGGTCATCACTGGATGGACAAAGGTAGATAGCACCTGATGGATACTACTATTCACCCTTACAAACCCAGTGGGGGTATGAGAAGGAAGACATGTTTGGCCGATTAAGGCTGAGTAATAATTTATTAATCAGGAGGGGTTATTACGCTTTCTGGTCGATTTAGTGCAGTGTTGACAGAATGTTGTCATCAGTCAGCCAGATTACACTTTCCAGGTGGTTACTCTTTCTGGGGTCTGCTGATCTTTTCGGTGGTGGACTGGATTGAGAGAGAGGCTCTGTGGGGTTTGCATCTGATCATTTTTTTTCGATGAAGGGAATATATTAGTATCGCAGATACCAATTATTCGTCTGATCATTGGTGGAGATAAAAAGTCAAGGCCCCTAGCTTCTGTTGAGTTGTGCGCTTTCGGTGCCGGCTGAAGGAACTTGTCAAGTTGTCGTTGTGAAAGAAACTGAAATATAAAACACATGATTGAACGCTGAGCGAGTGCGGAATCTGAATCGGACGTCGGTGCCTGGCCATTGTATCTTGGATGAACTTGTTGGGTGCCCTGGCTCGCGAGAGGACGTCTCGCTGAGCCACTTCCCTGTTCGACGGGGCTAAAATGCATGACATGCCATGTCTGAGTCGCTGGGGTCTTTAACTGCCGTTGTCCTGGGTCACACTCATAACGACGTGAGATAGTTCCACTAACCGTGGCGAAAACTATGTCAGCACAGCTGAGGTGCTGTCCTCCTCCCAATTCAAAGTTGATACTATGATGAATCCCCCTAGCTAGATAGGGAGGAATCTCTCTTACGTGCACACCAAACAGGAGCCATCGAACCCTGGCTGGAAAACTGAGGAACAAAAAAAAAGGAGAGGTTGAACTAGCTGTTGTTTGCGTGCCTTGTCGCTGATCACTGGATGGACGAAAGGCAGGTAGCACCTGATAGATACTAGTACTATTCACCCTTTCAAACCCAGTAGGGGCTATGCGAAAGGAAGACATGTTTGGCCGATGAAGGCTGAGGAATTTATTAATCAGGATGGGCTGGCACGCTTTCTGGTCGATTTAGTGCAGTGTTGAGAGAATGTTGTCATCAGTCAGCCAGATTAGACAATTTCCCAGGTGATTACTCTTTCTGGGGTCTGCTAATCTTTTCGGGGGTGGACTGGATTGAGAGAAAGGCTCCGTGGGGTTTGGCTCTGATTTTTTCGATGAAAAGGGAATATATTAATATCGCAGATACCAATTATTCGTCCGATCATTGGTGGAGATAAAAAAAAGTCAAGGCCCCTAGCTTCTGTTTAGCTGTGCGCTTTCGGTGCCTGCTGAAGGTAGGTAAGGTGAGGAACTTGCCAAATTGTCTTTGTGTGTGTGAGAGAGAAAAACTGCATATAAAAACACATGATTGAACGCTATGCAGAATCTGAATCGGATGTCGGACCCCGGCGTTGGATCTTGGATGAACTTGTTGGGTGCCCTGGCTGGCTCCCCAGTGGACGCCCCACTGAGCCACTTGGCTGCGCGATGCATGCCATGGCTTGTACGAGTCGTTGGGGGTCTTCAACTGCCGGGCGTTGTCCTGGGTCACAATCATAGCGACGTGAGATAGTTCCACTGACCTTGGCGGAGAACTTTGTCAGCCACAGCGGAGGTGCTGTCCTCCTCCCGATCCAAAGCTGATTACGATACACAGAATCTCCCTAGCTAGATAGATAGGGAGGAATAATCTCTGTAGGAAACACGGAGCCATCGAACCCTGTCCGGAAAACTTGAGGACGAAAGAAAGAAGGAAAGGCTGATGTGCCAAGCCCAACAGGGATTGCCTACTTGGTCGGTTGGTTGGTGCCGTGGATCAGGTGCTCGGCTGTAGTGTTGACCTGTGAACAAGGATCTGATGTACAGTACTGCTGTATTATTATTATACCCGTTGCCCAGTGGTAATTCTGGTGGTGGCGTGCGTATTTTCCTTTTCGCGTTTGGATTCTCTGTTCTGTATTCCGTTATCCCCAGTAATCGAATGCAATCCCTTACCTTGTTTTTTGCAGGGACATTGGAGGGTGGTTTTCAGGGTTGATGTGTGCATGCAATGCGAGGGAATGAGCGGAAAAGCTTTTTGGTTTCTACACTCCACTCGTGGGTTCTATACATGCGGCAGGGAATGCTTCCTGAGATCGAGCTCATCGACAATGGCCCTTTATTTGAACGATCATCTATGAAGGACAGTTCAGTGCAGTAGCGGAGACGTGGACATCCACTCGCTCCTACAGTTCGAAACCGTGACCATCTGCACCGAACTTGGCTAGGCAGGTGCACGCATCTTCTGTGTAGAAGGACAAGGTGACTGATGGCTAGCTACCTGGCTATAGGGGGAAAAGGTAAGGGGAGAAGGCGATGTAGCTTACACGAGCAGGATGGCAGCGTCATCTCCTAGTAGGGTTAAGAAGACGTAGGTGGTGGCCCCTGGCCGCTTGAACAGCGTCGATCAACAGCACAAGCACCACGCCACGCGTGAGGCGGCCGGAGTGGAGCCAATAATGCTCGCGAAATTGCAACAGGATCCGTGATGGTGCACTTGACCTGCGGTCACCACCACTGTTCCTGCGGAAAGAGCATACTGTGTTTCTCAAAAAAAAAAAAAAAAGATATCCGAATTTCTGTGTGTAACAAAACGGACGCCCACAATCCTGCCTCCTTTTCGAAGAAAAGGAACACCCCAGGATCGATCCTTATTTTGTGACCACTCTTCCTCTTTTTTTTTGCGGGGGTGACCATTCTTCCTTCTAGTTCTAGGAGTGCCATGGCCCGGTTATAGTGCCTGGCCCAAGACCCAAACTTCTTCCTCTGCGATGAGCCTTGTTCCCATTTGTTTCGCTCAAAACTAAATAAAAAGAGACAAGATGCTAAGAGCATCTCTAGCAAAGCCCGTAAAAAAGGCCAAAACCAAAAAATAAGGATCCATATTTTTTCAGGCCGAGACCGAAAACCCAAATCGACATGTATTTGTAGGGGTCGCTCGAGCGAACCGAATGCTAGATCCATATCTAGGGCGCGCTGAAATTTCAGATGAAGCAAATGCCCGCTCTCTCCCTCCCCGCGCCGCCATCACACTCCTCCGCCGTCGATTCGCCCGAGCCCGACATCCCGGAGCTAACGCAGGTTGCCCCGCACCCCGCTCGCAGTTCCTCGCCCAACTCCGGGTGTCGCCCTCTCCGCCGCCGCGCCGTCCGAATCGAGGATGAGCTGGCGACGAGTTCGTCGATGTCGATATGTCAGATTCGTCGAGCTCGGACGATTCCGACCTCGACGAGCTGCTCCAGAGCTGCTCCAGGACGACGACGAGATGGAGGCCACCATCCTCCTCCTCTCCGTCAAGGAGCTGGAGGATCGCGCGAAGCTGCTGAATCGAAGGCGTGGGTCAATGATGGGTCGGAACCACATCCAACGGAATCGCCTCCTCAGCCACGAGCAGCTGATGGAGGACTACTTCGTCGAGGTACCTACCTATTCGCCACATCTATTCCATAGGAGGTATCGCATGCTGATGACCCACAAGTATAGGGGATCGCAACAGTCTTCGCGGATAGTATTATCCAATTTATTGATTCGACACAAGGGGGGGCAAAGAATACTTGCAAGCCTTAACAACTGACTTGTCAATTCAGCTGTACCCGAAAATAGTTCTTACTCACAGATGTTTATTACTAGCAGCAGCAAAGGAACAACAACAGTGAAAACAGGAGCAATAGTAACAGTAACAGTAAACAGTGGGATTCGAGTGCGGTAGGCATAGGGATAGATGGACGTGCGTTGTATGGACGAATCTAAACATGTAACTTCAAGATCTAGGGCATTGCAGATAAATAATAACAAGCATCCAAGTACTAAACAATCCTAGGCATGTGCTCCAAATATAGTCATACGTGCTCGCAAAGAGAACTTGCACAACATCTTCTGTCCAGTCAGCCTGTGGCAGCGGGGCCTCTAGGGAACTACTGGTAATTAAGGTGCTCCTTTAATAGAGCACCAGAGCAAAGCATTAACACTCCGTGAACACATGTGATCATCACACCACAGCCATCCCCTCCGGTTATCCCAATTATTGTCACTTTGGGCCTTTGGATCCAGACAATGATATGTGTACACAACTTGTAGATAAGATCACAAACAATACTATTATAATGATTCAATAATAAGTTCAGATCTGAGATCATGGAACTCGGGCCCTAGTGACAAGCATTAAGCACAACAAGTTGCAACAAAGTCAAATAGCACTAATAGAGATACTAGGCACTATGCCCTAACAATCTTATTCGGTTACATGATAGAACTCATCCAATCCCTACCATCCCCAAGCCTACAGCGGAAGATTACTCACTCATGGATGAGGGAAACATTGATAGTCGATGGAGATGCGTTGGTGATGATCCTCTCCAAATTCCCTGTCCCGGCAGGGTGCCAGAATAGAGTTTCTAGATCCGAATCTTGGTTTCTGGTGGCGGCAGCGGAGCGGAACTCTTTCTGGAAAACTATCGACCCTCCCTCGGTTTTTAGATCGAGAGGCAACTTATAGGCGCAGAGGGAGGCCGAGGGGGTGTCTGGGGTGGCCGCTCCCCCTAGGCACGGCCAGAGGTGGGCCCGCGCCTAGCAGGGGTGTGGGCCCCCCAGGCCCCTTCTCCGTCTCGTCTTCTGGCTCCGTGGATCTTCTGGTGAAATATAATTTTTGGCATATTTTCCGGGATTTTCTGATAGTTGATTTTCTGCACAAAAACTAGATACCAAGGTAATTCTGCTGAAAACAGTGTCAGTCCGTGTTAGTTGTATCCAAATCACACAAGTTTAGAGGAGAAACAATAACAAAAGTGTTCGGAAAAGTAGATACGTTTTGGACGTATCAACTCCCCCAAGCTTAGCTTATTGCTTGTCCTCAAGCAATTCATTGAAAAGCGAGTGCGATAAAGAACTTTCACAAACACATTTACTTCATATGATGTAAATATTATCTATACAGGAGTAGATGCTTAGACAATTCATAATAAAGAGTATGCAACTAAGTCTACTCAATAGTCATTGTAATCTATGAAGAGAAACCAACTCAATAATAATAAGTAGCAAGAAACATAAACATAAGTAGCATTGCAATGCTCATAATAAGGTATGATAGAGTGGTATCTTGCTTGCATTTGTTTGAAGAGCTCAATATAAATGTCAAGGCACCTCTAAAGTTCAAGTGAAGACTAGAGATAAAGATATCAGAGATACAAGCATCAAAGTCATGACATAATTAACCAAGTTTTGGAACAAACACAAGAATAACAACTATGCTCTCAAGAAGGTGCTCATAGAATAAGTGGTGACTCAACAAGGTTGTGAAAACGGTTTTCTAAAGTTTGAAAGGTTTCCAAATGCTGAAAGGAAGGTACTCATTAGCTTTGAGCTTTCATTGCCCCTATCATAGGCATCTTCATATGGTTAAGGTGAAAGTGAGGTCCAATCTGAGTTATATGCTTGACAAACCATAAACTAGAAATCCCAAGTCCCTTGAGTACGAGGGCCGCTCCGCGTGCTACTCAACTTTGGTTACCTGTAAGTTCTTGTCATTGTAAATACACGCATATCATAGAGAACCGCCAACGGGGTACCCCTTGCACATGATACAGGAGCTATCCCATGATCAAAATGACAAGGCAAGCAGACAATGAGCATCTCAGCGATCTTTTTTATTTACTATGTGCATAGCTTTTTATTGAGGATGCTTCATAAATGCTCATTATAGTGATGCTGCAAGTTTCCACCATGATTAGGCATGGCTTAGGCTAGCGGCCCAGGCGTTTCTCTAACACAATGTATAAACTCCATGAACTCACAAGCTCCCTTTTTATTTCATACCGACGACATTCGTAAACAAAAGAGCAATGTATCAACTAGATGAGATATCCAAACAGTGTTGAAAGCGTTCCCCGTGACAACACGGTTCTATTGACTCCTAGCATATAATTTGCAAGCATATAACTTTCATGAACAGGTCACAATGGTTCAAGATTATTAAGTGCACAGAATAAAGTGTGCCATCAAGTTCGTGAGAGCTTTACTAACTAACTTTCTCAAAACAGACAAGTATTTTATTTGGAAGAAAACACGGCATATAAATTATGCACTGAAATAGCAAATGATGCTAATAGGTAGGTATGATGGACACAGTTGGCAATATTGGTTTTGGGGAGTTGGAAGCACAGGTAAAGCTCATACTCAGTGCAAGTAATGGCTAGCAATAGAGAGGGAGCGACAAACGAGAGAGCAATAACTGTCATAATCATGCTTGCAACAAAACAGGACTAATTATGGCATGAAAGTGATACAAGAACTCTGAGACAAAATAAACCATCGAGGCTTACTGACTATTGTTTAGTCATATGCGTGCGTGAGCATGTGCCAAGTCGATTCACATGAACAGTCAGAGGAGGATACCACAATATCATACCAAAATATGAATAAAACAATGCAAGCAAACATTCATATGACATGCTACAAAACTATCAGCAAGCTGGAGCTAATCAAAGACAAGCAAGAACTACTGAGCATTCATAATGACATACACCTTACACAAATAGGCTAAGCATGCTCACATTGATGAGTATATGTACAAAAATGAAAACAAAAAGAGTTTGTTACCAGCCTCTTACCACACCTCAAGTTGTCTTAATCTTCATTATTGCCCTTCACTCGTGTGACTTGAATAATAACATGAAACCAAAATCCACTGAGGACGGATGAACCCTGCAAAGAACTCACAAAACCAAAGAAGAACAAAAAATATTTTTGGTGTTTTTAATTTTTTAAAGAAGGCAAACAAAGCAAAAAACAACAAAACAAAAGCAGACCAACAAAGCAAAAGGCAAACCAAACAAGAAGCAAACAAAGCAAAATATTTTTGGATTTTCTTTTAAGGCAAACCAAAGCAAAAGGCAAAGAAACAAACCAAGATAAACAATAAAAATATTTTTGGTATTTTTGTGTTTTTCAGAAAGAAGCAACAAGAACCAAAAAGGAATCGAAACAATGGATATACAAAGAACCGACCGAACATGATATAAAGATGAGTGTGATGTCGGTATACCTCCCCCCAAGCTTAGGCTTTTGGCCTAAGTGGGGCTCAATCCCATGGTGCTCAAGTGGATGCACCTCCGTAGTATGACGAGGAGGCTCCCTCGTCGTGGTACGAGCTCGAGGACTCCCCTGTGTAGTGTACAAAGGGGTCATATGAGGGCGCTTCCTCCTGATAGTGCCCATGGAATTTAAAAGAGTGCAGCATCTCATCCATCTCCTCCTTGGAGCGTGACAAAGGTCCCTGAGAAATACTGAACAAAGTGGTTTGGGGTAGAGGGATCTCTCTCTCTCTTTCCCGTTAGTAAACAACATTCTATAAACCAAGTTCTCAAGGGTAGAGCTAGTGGTAACAAAGTGATGCGCCTTCATGGCAGCAAGATCAAGCCTCTTAGGAGCCAAGACTGTATCATTTGGATCAACAACAATGTCCAAGGCAGCAGCAACACGCATAGCAATAATTCCCCCATAAATGGGTCCCTTAGCAGTTAAGCGACGAGCAATGAGAGAACCAAGATTATACTTGGTTTCATTGTTGAGCGCGACAGCTAAGAAAGCCAAATGATAGCTGGAAATATTACTAGTATTCTCCCTACCAAGAACACCAGTGGCAAGATAATAAACGAAGTACCTGATGGCTGGAAGCTGAATGTTTCTTATCTTTCCCCGTTGAGCTATACAGTTATCATCAGCAAGAACTCGAGCTTGAGCAAGTTTTCTGGTGTTTTTTGGGAGAGAGAAAGAAGATGGCTGTGAGGGGCACCTTGGCCCAGGTGGGCTAGACCCCTCCTAGGCGCCACCCACAGGTATGCCGCGCCTACCATGGGTGTGGTGGCCTAGGGTGGCCTCCTGGGTCACTCCAGGTGTGCCTCTACCCCCTTTTTCGAGGAAAAAAATATTTTGAATTTTCTGGGATTTTTCGGAAAACTTTATTTTTGGCCAATTTTTAGGGTATGGAAATTGATTTTCTTGCAGAAACAATTTTTTCAGAAGAAGCAAAAGAAAACAAAAGCAAAACTACAGAAGTTCTAAGACACTCTAACAAGCAAACAACTAACAAAACCAAAGCTAGCAAAAGAAAAGGCAAAGACTAGGAAGGAGAAAAGTAAAAGAAAGCAAGAATAACCACAGTGAAAACATTATTTTGTTCATTAAAATCCTTTTGTTAACAAGGTTGATAGAGTCTTGTTACCAAAACAATCTTACATGAAACAAAACTTTGCAATCCACAAGGTGATTATGTTACCTCGTACTTGATAGCAATGGTCCCAATCATAATAGTTTCAAAATTTTCTTGTGGAATGGGACAATATATTTCTCCAACCTTGATGCTCTAAATATTTTCAATGGAATTCAAGCAATAGCTCTTAGCAACTTTCTTGGGGAAATAGACAGTATGCTCTTTGTCATTAATATTGAATGTTACTTTTCCTTGATTACAATTGATGACAGCACCTGCAGTATTAAGAAACGGTCTCCCAAGAATAATAGACATATTATCATCTTCAGGCATTTCAAGAACAATAAAATCAGTTAAAACCAAGCAATTGTGAGCCATTTAAACAGGAACATCCTCACATGTACCAACAAGAATAGTAGTTGACTTATTAGCCATTTGCAAAGATATATCTGTAGGGTTTCGTAGCATGGAAAACAAAAATTTCTACCCCATGCACACAAACAAGCCAAGGTCTATCTACTAGATTGTAACAACGAGTCGATAGAAGCACTCACCCTCGAAGATTCCAAAGCGGTTAACGAGAGCAGATTCTCGTGGGTGATGTAGTCGTACACTTGCCGATCTCAAGATTGCGTAGACGATCCTTTCGGCGCTGCGTTCCGACAGCGCTTCCGCAGTCGGTCACACGTTTAGTACTCGATGAAGACCTTCCTCTCCCTTGTTCCAGCAGGCAGCAAAGGTTGTAGTTCTCCCCTCGCGAATCCGACAGCACGACGGCGTGGTGTCAGAAGTAGAGGGAAGATCCCGCAGGGCTTCATCTAAGCCGGTGCGAGTTATGGTGGATTAGGGTTTCCCGGTGATCTAGGGTTTAGAAGACCAGAAGGAGGAGGTGTCGGCGGCGGCGCTAGGTGTCGGCGGCGGCGCTAGGCGGCGGCGTCGCGGCGGCGGCTTGGGCGCGGGTATGGGGAGGGCTTGTCTCTTGTGTGCTTTGGGGCAGCCCTCCTCCTCTATTTATGAGAGGGGGAGGGGGGCAACCTTGGGAGGGGTGGGTTTAAATCCAAACTCAAACCCAAGTTGGATTGAGAAAAGGACTTGTTCCTTCTTCCACTAGGAAACCATTGTTCCAGTTTGAGTTTTCAAACTCCCATTTGACTTTCAATTTAGAGCTTTAATTCTCTCTTACAAATGCACACACCAAGTGTCCTAGGATATGATCCAATCATTCCACTTACCCATGACACATTCATGGTCCATTTCCCTTCCGTTTCGGTGAACCTTCTAGAAACTTCTAGAACCTCTTCAATGAAAACATCGGAATCTTTCCCGAACTCCGGAATCGGACTTTGCTTATATGAATCTTATTCTCCGGACCATTCCGGATCTCCTCGTGATACCCGGATCCCATCCGAGACTCCGAACAACATTCGGTAACCCTACTAACATTCCATATCTACTAAAAAACATCGAATCCTTAAGTGTGTCTCCCTACAGTTCGTGAATTATGCGGACATGACCGAGACACTTCTCCGATCAATAACCAATAGAGGAATCTGGAAATTCATATGGCTCCCACATATTTCTACGATTACTTTGCGCTCGAATGAACCACTTACATACGATACTAATTTCCTTTTGTCTCGCGATAGTTTACTTATCCAAGGTTTAGATCGTCGGTATCTCTGCATACCTAGTTCAACCTCGTTACTGATAAGTACTCTTTTCTCGTTCCCGTGATATGTGATCCCTTGTGAGCCAGTCATATGCTTGCAAGCCAATTGGATGACATTCCACCGAGAGGGCCCAGAGTATATCTATCCGTCATATGGATGGACAAATCCCACTCTTGATCCATGTGCCTCAACACATACTTTCTGAACACTCAATGCCACCTTTATAGTCACCCAGTTACGGTGTGGTGTTTGATGTCATCAAAGCATCCTTCCGGTGATGGTGATTAGCATGATCTCATGGTCGAAGGAATTAGGTTACTATGTGATGACGGGAAAATGGGGCGACTAAAGTACTCGCGTCCGCGTCATAGAGACAGATAGAATATAAATTTAAATTGCGCAAATATAAATGAGAAATATCAAAGATTGCAGTTCATACTTCCGGAACTCATACATTTATATAGAAATTCCGTTAATTACATCTCCGTAGAGAAAACCCCTGATTAAGAATTCCAACAATATCTATTACATAGCATCACAACATATGAATACTACAAAATGTAGAAATAAAACAAGACTACAAAATGTAGGAAACTAAAGTCCTCCTTGCTGTCGTCGTCGTCGGCGCACTCGGAAGAGCATCCGATATCATTTATTTTCAGCATGTATGTCATAATTTGCGCTTGTACTAATATCAGAAATACAAGCAAAATATTTTGTACTTGCACTAGTATTTAGAAGTGCAAGTAGATAGCATGCATTGGATACATCATTTACTTAACCAGCTTATGGATCATAAAGCATATTGATTAGTTATAGAGCGAGATTGTTTTAGCCGACTAAGGGAGTATCAGAATGATGCATGCGATTTTGGCCATGGGCCATGCACGATGCTTTTCTATATGCATGTATCGACAACTATTCTATAGCTAGCTCTTCATATTTTTTTCTAATACCAATGAATGTAGTTTAATTTCTATTTCCTTTCAACATGAGAATATTTTGAGGAATGCAAGCTAACCGATTATATCTTGGATTAACCTGTATGTATCTTTGTTTAATTTTGGTCTTGCATACACGTTGAGGTATGCGTAAGAAAATATTATCATAGGGATGCTACGTTTTTAGGGACGATATATCAACATAAGTGTAAGAATTTTTTAGACCCTTTTTAGAGCATGGCAGCTCATATAAAGATACTAGATTCATCTATTTCAGAGATTCGACTAGTTAAACTTTGTTGTATATTTTTAATTGTACCGTCATATAATATATGATAATTTAATATTTATCGATTTTTATTGGACATTATATCTTGCGCTGCAGCCTGTTTCTACTCAACTTACTTTTATTATAAATGTGCGTTGATTTCGGCTAGGCATGATTTTAAAGCTCTTTGGATTGTGTCAATGTGACCAAACTAAGAGCATGATTTTAGTTATATATGTAAATTTAGAGCACCTTAGTTTGTGTCAATATGACCAAACCAACGGCATGTGAATTTAGAGCAACTTAGCTTGTGTCGATATGACCAAATCAAGAGCGTATATTTGTTTAGTTTATTTTACTCCATGTTCTCTATATGCAACATGGACTAATATATTTTTGGTCATGCACACATCAATATAAAGGAGCTACGTGGTTTAATATGTTTGCTACACGGAAACAAAGCTAGATATGTTCTAGAGCGGTGCAGCTTTGTTTTATTCATTCACGTACACATATTATGGACTAGTATTTAGCTACTAGTTGGAGACGCATGCCACTGACATGGAGTTTTGTTTATTTGTTTATCTAATACTAATCCCAAAATGACCATATGTGGTTGAACGAGACTAGTAACATATAGATATTTTAGGCATTTATGGTGACTTGGGTTGTGTCAATGTGACCAAACAAAGAACCAAATTTCATTAACATGTGAATATGAAGCGACTTGGTTTGTGTCAATGTGACCAAACCAAGAGCATGATTTTAATATATGATTTTAGAGCAACTTGGCTTGTGTCAGTATGACCAAGCCAAGAGCCTAATTTTAATAATGTATGATTTTAGAGCGACTTGACTTGTGTCAATGTGACCAAGTCAAGAGCCAAAATTTTGGTAACATATATACATGAATTTATAGCATCTTGGCTTGTGTCAATGTAACCAAGCCAAAAGCTAAAATTTTGGTAACATATATGCGTGAGTCTATAGCATCTTGGTTTATGTCAATGTGACCAAACAAGGGCCAATTTTATCATGATCATGAGAAGAAGGCAATTAAGCATATACCCACATGATCAAGCCAAGAACAAAAATACATGTATCCACTAAGGAGAGAAAATCCCCTAGTTTATGCCAATGTGACCAAATCACCAAACTAGCAGATAGAGGAGGGAGAATCCATGATAAACAAGAGACAAAATATCTGATGTTTCTTACCGACGGACAGCAGCTAGCAGCTGTCTGTACCGCGAGCGGCCGGGTGGCCGGCGTGTACGGTGTACGGCGAGCGTCCGAGCGGCCGGCCGGTATGGCGATTGGCGAGTGGCCGGGCAGCCGGTGCGTACGGCGAGCAATAACTAGCGCTAGCGGCAAGGAGAGCCTCTGAGCAATCGATGAATCTACGAGTATGAATGATTCATCAGGAGCAGCGGGGGCTGCGCAGCGTTGCCTGCTGGTCTTTATATAGGCGTGTGCCCGGCAAGCGAGTCCGCGGGACAGAGACGCGCACGTTCTGCGAATCGTGGCAGTCTGGCAGAGTGCGCACACGTCCTGGAAATCGTGTGTAGACGACGTGGGCTTGATTGCAGATTGGTTGTCAAGTTTCCTAACGTGCGCGGACTCGGTATACGTACGTCTGATTTGTTGAGCGATGAAAGAAGGCTAAAGCATGATACTAGTTGTTGGGCTTTGAAAATTTTAATTAATAAAGCTGCAGGCCGAAGCACGTTCCGTATATGGGCTTAATTGTTTTAAGGATTAAGTTTGTAATAGGGCCGGCTAATCCATTCATGCATGTGATTAACAACTGCACACATCGACTATGCATCCTGCAGGCGTTTTTTGCATATGTAGTGGTCTATATTGGTTAACTATCTGGCTGCTATATATTGTAGTCACCTCTAATTAATCTCTGAAATCAAATATATGACTATATTTTTATATGTTATATGGTATCATTTTTTTATACCCTCATAGCGTTATTTTACAGGGTTGCCGAGATAACGCCGAACTTTTTTTTTTAAATCCGTGATCGGGTATTTTTTTTCTAAATTTAATATCGCCCAACGATAAATTCTGGCGAACATTTACATGTCACGCCAATGATGAATTCTAAAGAATATTTATATGTCGTGCCGACGTTTATCCCGTGGCAGAATCTTGAAAATATAGGGTTACTCATGATGGCGAGGATTTAGAGAATGAACCGCCCGCCGATGACATATGGGTTGAACCATTTACCTTCTCATTTTAAATATTTATTTTATCATTTAATTATTATATATATGTATTTCATAATTGATATCGCTTCTTTATGTCTGAAAACAAAAATGGTGTCAACACTATGTATCAGAAAGCTTATAGCAAACGAACTATTGAAATAACTTGATCTTAATGCTACGCTTAACTATAGGAGTATGTCCATCACACCATTCTCCTAATGATATGGCCTTGTTGTTAATAACATCTCAATGTTCATGATAAGGAAACCATGATCATATATTAACCAATAAGCTAGTTTAACAAGAGGCTTCACTAGGTACTCTTTTATGTTTACAAATCACACAAGTATTAATGTTTCCAGTTAATACAATTATAGCATGGTCTGTAAATATTTATCATAAGCATGAAGATATAATAATAACCACTTTATTATTGACTCTTGGTCATATCTCCAACAGTCTCCCACTTACACTAGAGTCAATAATCTAGTTTCAATCTTTTGTGTATTCAACACCTATGGCTTTTCGGTGTTGTATGTACATGATTTCTAGTGGTCAACTGATATCCAGATCTGACACTTACATGTCCGTGTGTAATTGCATGTCTTTGCGTCTCTATGCATCACTCATTCTCTAATGAGATGGCTTTGTATAAATTTGGTCCTTTGGTGAGACCTTTTAGTTCCTTGGGGTTAAAACATGTTGATAATATTGTCGTATAATATATCTTCATAGTACTATTCCTCTGTGAACCACACCTAGTTTGATAACAAACTACTTGACACCAATGCCCTCTTTTGCTGCAATTATAGCAGTCATATACTTAGCCTTTGTTGTAGTATCTGTCACAATGTCTTAACTTTGGAACTCATCCAAATCCATTATGGAACTTACTTTCCATCATATTGTGCCACCCTTAGTTTAGATAGAGATAAACTTAATTTATACTTTGTGACAAAACTAGTATCAATGTAATACTTTTACAATGAACTAACCATCTATTTGTCACTTATATAAAATAATATATTTTTAGTTCTTATAAAAGATCATAAGAATATCTTTACTATCGTCCAATAATCAACTTATGAATCATTCTGGTATACACTCATAACATTTAGAGCATAGGCCATATCTGGATTTGTACATCACAAAGATGATTGATAAAATACTCTTTGTGATTTTATATATCAAGTATCAAAAATACTTGAATCTTTATTCAATCCTTCCTGTGCAACAAGAACCTTTCTTATAGTTTCTATATTGAACTCATTCAATATCTCATCTATGTAATTCTGGCACAACCATATTAGCGTCTCAATTTATCCATATAGATATTGATGCCAAATATTCGGGTTCTGCCTAAGCCTTTCATCGAGATGAAATTCTTAACCTGTGTCAATAAAAAGATACATCATTTCCAATCAACAATATGTCTTCCACATAATGTATTAGAAACATGTCTTAGCGCTCCCACTTAATTTCTTGCAAATGCAAGCATCTTCATCGTCTCCGATGAAATTAAACTCTTTTAATAGTTTCATCATAGTGAAGATTCCAACTCCGCGATGCTTACTTCAACCATTCAAGTTTGCATATGCTTTTAGCATCCTTTGAATTAACAAAACCCTTTGGACCGTGTCATGCACATGTCCTAGGTAACCATTCTATTAGAAGAACTTGTTTTGTTTATTCAACACATAACAAAATTATATGTCGTGGTTGCTACATTAATCCGTCTAGACTAAATATCGCTTAATGAAAGATCAGATCTTGTCATAGTCAACTCTTTGAACATTGTCGTGAACTCTTTCCTGATATGTCGATAATTTCATAGATGTGAAACATCCATGTCTATTTCTTTATAGATCCAAATATGACTGTAAGGTCTTGCACCTTTCCAGAGGGTCTTTCAAGTTCAAAGCTTGATCTCTCGTATATGGAACTATCACGGATTTTATGGCTTCAAGACATTTAACAGAGTCAGGGCCCATCATCTCTTCTTTGCTTGTAGTCCGTTCATTATTGTCAAATAATGATTCAACCCTCAAATCTTGGTATTTGATTGTTTACCCGACCTACTTGGTTCAATATAAAATTAGACCAGCGTGACCACAACCTTTGAGGCACATGATGAAGGGTTTCGCATCATAGTAAATCAAAAAAATTCTATGGATGCGAACGGGAAAACCAAGATCTAATCTAGCAGATGCAAACAACGAGGGGGGATAGATGAGATCTTCATACCCTTGAATATTCGCACAGCGGAACGTTCAACGGAACGTGGTTGATGTAGTAGTACTCGCTTCTCCTACCTGTGATCCGATCCGATCTAACACCGCAAGTGGCGATGCCTCCGAGAGATGCACACGTGCAGCACCTCGGCGTCTCCTCCTTCCTCGGTCTAGCAAGTGGGGTGGAGAGATAGGTTGGATCTACAACACTACGGCGTGGTGCAAGCGGTGGAGAGTTTAAGGCAGGGCTTCGCCACGCAATCGGAGGAGAGGGAGAGAGAGAGGAGGGCAGCAGGACGGCTAGGTCTTGAGGAGGAGGTGTGGGGAGGGTGCGCCCCCAGCCCTCTTTATATAGAGGGGTGGGCGGCTGGCCCTTGCCCCTCCCCCAAGCACTAGGGCCGGCGTCCAAGGAGGGAGGAGTGGGGGTCAAGTTTCCCCCCTTCTAGAAGCTCCCCTAGGGTTTCTCCTAGGGCTTGGCCGGCTAGGCCTATGGGGACTTGTGTCCCTAGCCCAATACGGCCAGGGCACTCCCTCGTAGGCCCATGCCCCCTCCCTACAAGTGGGGCCATGTTGGTCCCACTCCGGAAGGTTCTAGAAGCTTCTGGTACAATACCGGACAACCCGAAACATTTCCGAACTCCAAAATCTGCTTTGCCTTATATGAATCTTATTCTCCGGACCATTCCGGAACCTCTCGTGACGTCCTGGATCTCATCCGAGAATCCGAACAAAAACTCATAAACCAATTATCCAATCTATCCTAGCGTCGAGACACGTTAAGTGTGTGACCCTTCGGGTTCGAGAATATGCAGACATGATCTTCTATCAATAATCAACAATGGGTCTAGAAACCCATATTGACTCCACACATTCATCAATGATCATATCGGATGAACCACGATGCCGATTCAATCAATCCCATATATATATTCCCTTCATCACGCGATATTTACTTGCCCGAGATTCGATCGTGCATGCCGCATACCTAGTTCAATCTCGTTCACAGCAAGTACTTTACTCATTCCATAATCCGATATCACTTTGTGATTAACTCCTTAACCAAGTGCTTACAAGCGGTGTTGATATCGATTACCGAGTGGGCCCGAAGTATATCTCTCCGACTTGGGAGGAACAAATCCCATCTCGATACATACAACCCAACAGGCACTTTCCGATCACCTTAGAGACACCTTTATGATCACCCTCTCATAGGATGACGTTTGATGACCTCAAAGATTTCTTCCGATACCAGGGAGTTGCATTATCTCATGGTCTAAGGAATACAATATTTGACATAAGAAAAGCTTCGCAAAGATGAACACGATGACACGATCTAATTGCTCCGCTTAACTTGGGTCTGTCCATCATATCATTCTCCCAATGATATGATCTCATTATTAATCGACAACTCATGTCTATGGTTAGGAAACCTTAACCATCATTAATCAATGAGCTAGTCCATAGAGGCGTACTAGGGACACGGTGTTGTTCACAAACCACACAAGTATTAAAGTTTTCGCTTAATACAATTCTAGCATGGAATATAAACTTTATCATGAACAAGAATTATAGTAATAACATCTTTATTATTGCCTCTAGGGCATAATTCCAACAATCTCCCACTTGCACTAGAGCCAATAATCTAGTTTACATCTGGCAACAATCTAACACCCATGGCACTAAGGTGCTGATCATGTTTTGCTCGTGGAAGAGGTTTAGTCAATGGATCCGCGACATTCAGATCTGTATGTACTTTGCTAATCTTCAGATCTCCATCTGTTATATAATCTCAGATTATATGAAACTTGCGGTTGATATGCTTGGTCTTTGGATGATATCTTGGTTCCTTAGCTGCTATGGCGCCAGGTGTTGTCACAATATCTCCAGTGGGTCCAGGCACTTGGAACGAGACCAAGCTCGATGATGAAGTTCCTGATCCAAACTCCTTCACTTGACGCCTGCAACCATGTATTCCGCTTCTATTGTAGATCCCGCGATCACGCTTTGCTTGCAGCCTTTCTCCACTCACAGCTCCTCCGCTCAAAATATAAACGTATCCTGTTTGAGATTTAGAATCATCCTTGGGTGTCGAAACTAGCATCGACGTAACCCTTTCTGACGAGCTATTCATCACCTCCATAGACTAAGAACATTTCTTTAGTCCTATTTAAATACCTTAGGATGTTCTTCACGGCTGTCCAAAGGTTCCACTCCTGGATCACTTTGGTACCTGCTCGTCAAACTAAGAGCATTGGACACATCCGGTCTAGTACACAGCATGGCATACATGATATGTGGCATCCCGCAAAACCACTACTAGAAAATCGCTTGGTATTTTTGTTTTGTGCATCATCATGACATCAGCATGCATCTAATTGATTAAACTATTTTGCTAAAAGACCTACTTTGTTTTCTATATTAATATCCTTCCCCTTTGCTCAAAACCAAATCGTCGGTCCAGCCGGATCTTTTATTTATCTAAACCCAATTACAAAATTTATTTTAAAATAAAAGAAAACCCTAGTCAAAATATCTAACCCTAAAACTACCCAACCCTTTTTTCACCCACTCTAATCCTACCCAGCCCCTTCCACATCACCCCGACCAACCACATCATGCCACCTTACCATTCCCTCCACCTCATCACTCGACATAGCCACCTCACCAATCCCAACCGCCACCTACTGCCTGCCCGGGACCCACTCCCACACACACGCAACACCACACACACCACGCCCTCTCCCCTGTCCCGATCCCACCTCCCCCGCATCGAACTCCCCCCGCCACCATCGTTTCCCCACCTCTGAACCTCGCCTTGCCTCCGCTCGCCCTCCTCTCAGAGCCGCCAGGCCGTCGCTGCCTCGCCGCCGTGCCCCACGACCGCCTCTCTGCCGCCTCTCTGCCGGCTTCCCGAGCTCTTCCCCAGTACGGCCTTCTTCCCCTGCTCCCCCAGTCGCCGTCGACCTCGGCCACGACCCCGCGTCCCCCGAGCTCACCTCCATCGGCCTCGCCCCTCGTCGCCCGTGCTCCGCCGCCAGCGACCTCGCCTCCGCCGCCTCCACCTCCCGTTTCCCTACCTCCTCTCCCCTCGCCAGGCGCCGCCGCTCGCCACCACCCTCTGCCTCGCCGCGCCTTCGCCCTCGTCGGCCGCCGCTCAGGGCTCCTCCTCCGTCGAGCTCCCTCCGCCGCCGGCGCCCCCTCGGGTCCCCGCGCGTTCCGCCCCTCCGAGCCGCGCCATCGGCCACGTCCTCCTCCGCCTGCCGCCTTCCCATCGGCAGGGCGCCTAACTCCACCCCGCCGACGCCCTCCTCGTCGGCCTCCTCGCCGCCCCTCGCGCCGGCCGTCCTCCTCCCCAAGCTCCTCAACACCAAGCCTCGCCGCCTCGCTCTCTCCGACCATAGCCACTTGCTGAGGCGTCACGCCGTCGGGCGCCGTCCCTAACTGCGCGTCCTCTCACCGACCCAGGTGCCTCCCCCTGGTGCTCCTCCATCGCGCCAGACCGCCCGAACTCCGCCGTCCGCCGTCCGTCGATGGAGGCCGCCGTCGTCCTTTGTCCCCACCTGCTCGGCCCTCCTCCGTCAGTGCCCCGTATCCGCACATCGCCTCCCCGAGCAGGGCATCACTGTGAGCAACTGCTCCTTGCAGGCCGCGAGCTCCCTTCTCGTCGACGACCTCTGCCCCGAGTAGTCCCCCTGTCCGGCCGATGCCCCTCCTCGCCAGCGACTCGGTGTTGTCCACTGCCATGGAACCTGCGAAAGTGCATAACCTGTCGGCCGGGCCGTCCTCGGGCCACCGCACGTCATGGGAACGCCGTGCCTTCCATCCATATGACCTCGCTTGGTTGTACTAACCGCACATTGGCCTAGTGGCGC